>JBBBDQ010002429.1:0-80000 GCA_037127315.1 Ascarosepion bandense
TGTAATTCTATACAACAATAGCGAGTAATTCTATACAACAATAGTGAGTAATTCTATACAACAATAGTTAGTAATTCTATGCAACAATAGTGAGTAATTCTATACAACAATAGTGAGTAATTCTATGCAACAATAGTGAGTAATTCTATACAACAATAGCGAGTAATTCTATACAACAATAGTAATTCTATGCAACAATAGTGAGTAATTCTATACAACAATAGTGAGTAATTCTATACAACAATAGCGAGTAATTCTATACAACAATAGTTAGTAATTCTATACAACAATAGTGAGTAATTCTATACAGCAATAGCGAGTAATTCTATACAACAATAGTGAGTAATTCTATACAAGAATAGTGAGTAATTCTATACAACAATAGTGAGTAATTCTATACAACAATAGCGAGTAATTCTATACAACAATAGTTGACAATTATGCAACAATAGCGGGTAATTCTATACAACAATAGTTAATACATTCTATACAACAATAGTTAGTAATTCTATACAACAATAGTGAGTAATTCAATGCAACAATGATGAGTAATTCTATACAACCATAGTGAGTAATTCTATACACCAATAGCGGTGATTCTATGCAATAATAGTGAGTAATTCTATACAACAATAATAGTAGTGCAACCACAACAATAGTGAGTAATTCTATACAACAATAGTTAGTAATTCTATGCAACAATGGTGAGTAATTCTATACAACAATAGTGAGTAATTCTATGCAACAATAGTAGGTAATTCTAGCAAACAATAGCAGTAATTCTATACAACAATAACGGTAATTCTATACAACAATAGTGAGTAATTCTATACAACAATAGTTAGTAATTCTATGCAACAATGGTGGTAATTCTATACAACAATAGTAGTATTCTACAACAATAGCAGTAATTCTATACAACAATAGTTAGTAAATCTATACAACATTAGTTAGTAATTCTACAACAATAGTGAGTAATTCAATGCAACAATAGTGAGTAATTCTGTATACATAGTGAGTAATTCTATACACCAATAGCGAGTGATTCTATACAACAATAGTGGTAATTCTAGCAGCAATGGCAGGTAATTCTATACAACAATAGTGAGGGTAATTATATACAACAATAGCGGAAATGATTGCTACATACAACAATAATGAAGTAATTCTATACAACAATAGTTAGTAATTCTATACAACAATAGTGAGTAATTCTATACAACAATAACAGTAATTCTATACAACAATAGTGAGTAATTCTATACAAGAATAGTGAGTAATTCTATACAATAATAGTGAGTAATTCTATACAACAATAGCGAGTAATTCTATACAACAATAGTTAGTAATTCTATGCAACAATAGCGAATAATTCTATACAACAATAGCGAGTAATTCTATACAACAATAGCGATAATTCTGTAACAATAGTTATTAATTTCTATACAACAATAGTTAGTAATTCTACAACAATAGTGAGTAATTCTATACAACAATAGCGAGTAATTCTCGCAACAATAGTTAGTAATTCTATACAACAATAGTTAGTAATTCTATACAACAATAGAACAGGTAATTCTATACAACAATACGCGTGTAATTCTATACAACAATAGTTGGTAATTCTATGCAACAATAGCGAGTAATTCTATACAACAATGGCAAGTAGTCTATACAACAATAGCGAGTAATTCTATACAACAATAGTTAGTAGTCATAACAATAGTTAGTAATTCTATGCAACAATAGTGAGTAATTCTACAACAGCTAACGATCATTATTAATAGTTAGTAATTCTATACAACAATACCGAGTAATTCTATACAACTTTATGTTCCTTGGACCTATTTATCTTTAGTTCGCCAATTAGTTTACTAATAAATTTATTTTAATCATAATATTTCCTTCTCACTTCTTTCATTTTTCTGAGAATTAACCATTTTTCGGAAGAAATAGCGTCAACGTTTTTCTTCTGACGTTTTGGCTGATTGAAGTCCTAAAGAATAATGGATGGTTATTTAAATCGGCATCTATATATATAGAATCGCCGACTGACGCCAATTCAGTCGGGATTCAATCCTGGGTAAAAAGCAATTGGATGTCTGACCGTACTGATGAGCTCTGATACAGCGAAACATATCTGTCTGTGGATGACTATGTATATATAGTTTCCACTTCTGCGATAGATGCGTGACTCTTCAGAAATGAATCGAGTTATTTCGGTGACTCGCGTGTGTATACACTGCTTATATACAGCATGTTAAAATGTCCATTCTCTGATTACATGCGCCTATGGTGTAGGGGGTAGCGACTCAGACTGACACCGAATCGGTCGAGTTTAGATCTCATCCAGAAGCAAGCGGATGTGTCTAGCCACACTGATGAGCTCTGATACAGCAAAACAGGCTTGTATGTAGATATATATATATGGATATATATATATATATATATATATGTATATATGGATATACACAAAAATTTGCCCTGACGATCCGTAGTGTGAAACCGCGGTAGGTTTTGGCTCACTCTAGATTTTTGTGTGTTTTTGCTCTGCTATTGTATCGTTTCTTTCGTACTTTGTATTGAGCACTTTTTCTTGTGTTTGGTTCCGTTTGGGGTTTTTTTCTTTGCTGCGGAGTATTGAATGTTTTGTTCTTGTTCCGCGGGTTTCTTTTTTTCTCCCCATCTATCCGACGTCTTAGTACACCGGATTGTAACGGATTTAGGTTCTGTTTGTTATTGGTTTTTTCGGAGGTTTATTTTAGTATAAATTTACGGCCTGCATACTTACAGAGTCTATTTAGTTATTATTATTATATATATATATATATATATATATATATATATATATATATATATATATATGCAGTACTGTTCAAAAGTATTAGGACAAGAATTATTTTATCTTTTTTTGAAGCATCAAAATAAAGTTTAAAATCACTCCTGTCCCAACACTTTTGCACACTACCGGTGGTCTGCTAAAATATTAGAACAAGGATGATCTTCTAAAAACCTCACTGAAATTCAAATACAGGGTGGACAGCCAAGTAAATTGCTAATAAATATTGATTATTTGAAACTAGGTGTAAAAGAAATGTATTAAAAAGAAGTTATATTTAATTTTTCCTATTTTCTATTAAACAAGTTATTTTGAAACGACTCATTATTCTATTATTTTTGGATATGATTGACATTTTCCTTATTTAAGAACAAATACAAGCTGCTTGGCGGAAGATACCAATAGATACATCGAATAAGCTTGTGATGCCAATGCCTAACAGAATGAAGGCTGTGATCAAAGCAAAAGCTGTTATACTAAACATTAAATTTATTTTGTAACAAGTATTTTTTTCTTGTTAATGCATTTGTTGGGTAAATCAAATAAAATTAATTGAATTAAATTGTTTATTTTCTGTCAATATGCCTCATAAAAGATGAAATAGTTCTTGTTCTAATACTTTTGCACAGTACTGTATGTCAGATTGAATAAATTGCAAACGTTCTGTTTGCTTATTTTTAATAAAATTCGTTAATACTCACCGATAATCTTTCGCGTATTAAAATCAAAAGATGTCAGAAATGAGCTGTAACCTTGACAGATGTTATTTTCATTCATTTCTCAAGGTACCCAAGTACCTTTCAACCTCTTTCCGAGGTCATCTTCAGGGGTGTGAGTTATGGCAACAAATGTAACCGGAAAACTGTGTTGCTAAAGATTACTGTACAATTTTTTCTGCTACAAACGGTTGACAAACTACTCACAGAAATAACTTTGTTGACGCAGGACTGGTCTTAACACTACAACCTTAGGATTAGCGTAGTGTATCCACTTTTCATCACTGGTCTCGATTTCAACTCGTACGGCACCCAATGTCCTTGATTTTGAATCATTCCTAATGCTTTCAAACATTTTGAAACTACTGTGTGATCAACTCTTCATGATTCTGCAAGGTCAGGTTTTACCTGACAAAAATTAGTCCTAACAAAAATTCTGAGCACTTCTGCTGCAGTTT
The DNA here is from genome assembly GCA_037127315.1 of Ascarosepion bandense. Lineage (NCBI taxonomy): Eukaryota > Metazoa > Mollusca > Cephalopoda > Sepiida > Sepiidae > Ascarosepion > Ascarosepion bandense. The sequence goes on from JBBBDQ010002429.1 coordinate 4,014, forward strand.
TGTTTTGAATCAATTAGTGAAATAAAATTCACCACAAATACACTTTGTTCGGCAAGATATCCGACATTTTTAACGATAAAAAAAAAGTTGTTTACACTTCGGCGAAACGACATGCACTTAATTTCAACCTTGCATATAGTAGTTTTTTAGAGATGTTTACCCCCTGAAACTATTGAACAGGTTAAGAGGTTCATCCCTTGTTCCCTGTTTAGGATGTGGTTTTCGGCTTTTCTCTTTTGCAATCTTCTCACTTTAGTTTCTTTTTTTTTTCTTCAATTGGAGTAGATAGATCTATCTATCGCCCGGTTCACACTCCACCCACGTCTATTGAACAGTTTAAGAGGCTCATCCCTTGTTCCCTGTTTAGGATGTGGTTTTCGGCGTTTCTCTTTTCCAATCTTCTCACTTTGGTTTCTTTTCTTTTTTTTTTTCAATTGGAGTAGATAGATCTATCTATCGCCCGGTTCACACTCCACCCACGTCTATTGAACAGGTTAAGAGGTTCATCCCTTGTTCCCTGTTTAGGATATGGTTTCCGGCTTTATCTTTTCCAATCTTTTCACTATTACGTAGCCCCCTGAACATCAGTGGCGTTACCGCCTTGCTTGGGGTGATACGATTAAAAAAAAAAAGTTCTGGGAAGGCTATTATTATTATTAATATTATCAATATTGTTAGAGCTATTAAGTTTGTTGAGATACAACAAATATTGATAATATTAATAATAATGGTGTACATCAAAATAAACATAATACTATTAATCTATACTATTGCAACGAAATACATAATCATTACAAACAAGATGAAAAAACTCTCAAAAACGTAATACGTAGAAATGTTAAACCAATAAATAATAATAATCAAATTAAGCTGATCATATATTATAAAAAATTGACCTCATAGTCTCTAATAACCCTACAAGCACTAAACTAAATTCTCTACAGAAAACCAATGTAGTGTATCAATTTACATGCCCGTTCAGAGATTGTATCTCTGGTACTAATAAAAAACCCACTACATATATTGGTTTTACTACAACCATGCTCTCCCGTCGACTTACCTGTCACCTTTCTGATCAGAGTACAATTAAACAACATTTTTTAGAAAAATATAACCATATAGGTAATATCAGACAGATTTTAGTCAACAATACAATAATCCTCACCCATAAACACAGTAAAAAGAACCTTCAGATATTGGAGGCCATCTACATTAAATCCAAACAACCTACACTTAATAAAATCACGTTTAAATCTGGTCATAACAGATTACATTGCATTTAAATATATGGTTCGGGCTCTCACGCGGTGTGACGTCATAGAACCGCATTACAAATTTACGAACTGCGTTTGTTATTTTCGGTTACTGTTATCGTTGCTTAGCAAAATTTTGTATCAACACAAGATAAAATCGTCGCTGATGGTGAATGTTTTTATGTTTATATATATATATATATATATATATATATATATATATATATATATATATATACGGATGAATGATAAGATACAGTTTAAAAGCATGGTATACTTAAGGGTTAAAATAATTATTAAACTGGATATAGCGTATGAAAATATATAAAGTAGTGAACATTGAAGTCAGGCGACATTTTGTGTTATGGTAAACGTAATCGTCAGGCTATGGGAGATGTTTTTGTTTGATTATTAATATATATATGTTAGTGATGCATTGTAGGTAGTCTATTGCATTGCATTGTGGGTAGTCTGTTGTATTATTCTGACGGTATTTTGGTCGTGGATGAATTTAGAATTATTCTAGTGGCTGCTGAGTGAAAATAATTGTGGATGCGAATGAAGTTTAATGTTCAATGCAATGGAGCTAGATCAGAGCAAGATCAATAAATAGTCAAGTAAAAACACAACGCACATTGTCTGACGATTGTATTTAGCATGTTGCCTATGGATGTTGACATCAATGTCCAAATTAGATATTTACAAGATATAAAGTACGTTAACCCTTAAGTATAGCTTATCTTAAACTATATTTTATCACACACACGCACACACGCATACACATACACACACACACATATGTATATATTTATATATGCTGATTATTAAAAAAATAATTTATAAATTCATCTATTGTAAATACATCTCTGAAAACAATTATTAAAGCAAAATATATTAGATTAAAGACACATTTGCTACCTATTTTTAATTATTCTATGGCATATATGTATATATATCAGGTGTTCATCAGTGAGGAGATGGTCCTGCATTCACTGCCAGGACTGATATTACATAACGGTTCAGTACTCTTTTCTTTGTTTCTCTTGCTTCAAGTCTCTTCTTCATATGTGAGGAGATTGTCCAGTATTCACTGCCATATAGAAGGACTAATATTACATAACAGTTCAGTACTCTTTTCTTTGTTTTTGTTGCTTCAAGTCTCTTCTTCATCTGTGAGGAGATTGTCCAGCATTCGCTGCCATGTAGGAGGACTGATATTGCATTATAGTTCAGTAGTCCTTTCTTTGTTTCTGTTACTTCAAATCTCTTCTTCATCTTTGAGGTGATTTTCCAGTATTAACTACCATATAGGAGGACTGATATTACATAACAGTCTAGTCGTCTTTTCTTTGTTTCTGTTGGTTCAAATCTCTTCTTCATCTGTGAGGAGATTGTCCAGCATTCACTGGCATATAGGAGGACTGATATTACATAACAATTCAGTACTCTTTAATTTGTTTCTGTTCTATATATTTTAATATAGCATGTTGTGTATATATAATTTTTTCCTTCATATTTCTCCATATTTCTTGGATGTGTTCGACAAATAGCTGATGAAATATGGATCCAAACATAAAATATAAAAGAGTGTGAAGTCTGGTTATTCATTGTTTCTAAAAAATAAGGAAATATCAACGCAAATTAGACATTTACATAGATAGATAGATAGATAGATAGATAGATAGATAGATAGATAGATAGATAGATAGATAGATAGATAGATAGATAGATTAGAAGACACCATGATAGATAGATAGATAGATAGATAGATAGATAGATAGATAGATAGATAGATAGATAGATAGATAGATTGCAAGACACCATGATAGATAGATAGATAGATAGATAGATAGATAGATAGATAGATAGATAGATAGATAGATAGATAGATTGCAAGACACCATGATAGATAGATTGAAGACACCACGATAGATAGATAGATAGATAGATAGATAGATTGCAAGACACCATGATAGATAGATAGATAGATAGATAGATAGATAGATAGATAGATAGATAGATAGATAGATAGATTAGAAGACACCATGATAGATAGATAGATAGATAGATAGATAGATAGATAGATAGATAGATAGATAGATTAGAAGACACTATGATAGATAGATAGATAGATAGATAGATAGATAGATAGATAGATAGATAGATAGATAGATTAGAAGACAGACAGATAGATAGATAGATAGATAGATAGATAGATAGATTGGAAGACACCAAGGATAGATAGATAGATAGATAGATAGATAGATAGATAGATAGATAGATAGATAGATTAGAAGACACTATGATAGATAGATAGATAGATAGATAGATAGATAGATAGATAGATAGATTGAAGACACTAAGATAGATAGATAGATAGATAGATAGATAGATGGATAGATTAGAAGACACCATGATAGATAGATAGATAGATAGATAGATAGATAGATAGATAGATAGATAGATTGGAAGACACCAGATAGATAGATAGATAGATAGATAGATAGATAGATTAGAAGACAATCAAGATAGATAGATAGATAGATAGATAGATAGATAGATAGATAGATAGATAGATAGATTAGAAGACACTATGATAGATAGATAGATAGATAGATAGATAGATAGATAGATAGATAGATAGATTGCAAGACACCATGATAGATAGATAGATAGATAGATAGATAGATAGATTGCAAGACACCATGATAGATAGATAGATAGATAGATAGATAGATAGATAGATAGATAGATAGATAGATACCAAAAAAATTAATTTTCCTATTATTTATGTGTGGTCGATAGATTGGAAATCTACGCATCACTTTGGTTCGTCAAAGTAGACTCAATCAGTTACATTGCATCCGCCCACGTGCTACAGCCAGTTTTGCCAATAGAGTTGTTGACAATGATAAGTGCGTACTAATGTTTTTTTTTCGTATTACGTTAAACCTCATATTTAAAGTGTAGATGTGTTTGCTGAGATATGTCTGTTTTGAAACAGAGTAACATATATGACAACGGACAGGGAAACTGGAAGTCATATATATTTCTATAGATAGGAAAACGTTTACTTTATTCATATTGTCCGGACTGCTGTTCTCATCTTTGTTGCAATATTCAAAGCGTTTTAGCCGTTGTATTCTGAGCCTCCTAGATATTATGGCAAGATTCGTGATGGGAGGCCACAATTTAAACAACGCAAGCTACGCAGATGATACAGTGCTGATTGGAGACACGTAAAGGAAACTACAAGACGTCCTACAGAAGGTAGCTGAAGAGAATGACAAGAAAGGACTACAAACAAACTACAAGAAAACCAAATCAATGGTCATCAGCAAAAAGAGCAGCCCAAAATGCCAATTACAGGTCGGGAATACTAAAATCAATCAGGTACAAAATTAAAATACATGGGAAGTGTTCTAACAAAAGACGGAAAGTGCGACACAGAGATCCAAAGGCGGACTGGCATGGTGAAGGTCGCATTCCAGAAGTTGAGTAAAGTATTAAGAGACAGAAAAATTTTGATAGAAACAAATAAAAGAGTACTGGATTACTATTTGATGTCCGTTCTTCAATACGGCAGTGAATGCTTGACAATATCATCAAATATGAAGGAAAAATTGAAGCAACTGAAATGTGGCTACAGAAGGATGCTGCAGATATCATGGATTGAGCATGTGAGCAATGTTGAGGTTTTAGAAAGGATGGTAACGAAAAAGAAATTAATATTGAGCATCAGGAAGAGACAGCTAAAGTTCCTGGGGCATGCAATGAGGAAGAAGGGCTTGGAGAACCTGATACTAACAGGCCAGACAGAGGGGGAAAACAGGGGAAAGCAACGAATAACATATTGTAACTTTATTTCTACATATGAAAAAAATGTAATACGACGGAGCGAAAGAAATTATTAGTGGTGTTGTTGATTTTGCAGTTTATTGTAAATCGCTGATTAGAAATATTTTAATACTCGGATGCTTGTAAAATCCGAAAAGTAGAAAAACTAGCTGGAAATTGGGGAAAAAGGAAAAATATATTTTTCCATTGTTATTCAGAAGCGAATTTTTTCTCCAGTGGAAGAGAGAATTGATAATTTTCACAACAAATTGCCAAAAATTATTGATGAGGTTAAATAAGTCAGGACTTGACTATGAGAATAGAAATAAATTATAAATCTCACTGGAGTTAAAATTTCCAAGCTAAAGGCTGGATTTGTTGGCGTAATCAGTTGAATTAAGAGGATGAAGAGAAATGACGTCAGTTGTTGTTGCCGCATTCATTGAGCCAAAACTCCCCATCTCGAGATGTATAGATGGAAGAAATCTCATTGGTCAAAGATCTGATCTGCATAGAGATACCCTTGGTCTCTTAGCATCCCCTAAGAGAATTGGGGACAAGTATAAAAATTGAAACCCCAGTGAGAAAAATCAGTAGGAGCTGTCGAGCGAAAGAGGCTAGACGAATTTAATACCACTGTCGCCAAAACACCCCACTTCGGCCGTTTCCGAAAAGCTTCGGTAAAGAGCTGTGAAAAGACTTTTTGTTTGTTTGAAAAATTGAAAGCTCTGATTATTCTTAGCGAAAATTTCGCTCCGTTGTGAACACTGAACTCGACGATTGTACATTATATATATATATATTGTTTAATTATAAAAAAAACAAAAGAAAAATATAGAGAATCTACATTTACTCAAATACGAAAATTAAAAAAAATAATGCTTAAACAAAGTAAAAATATGTCGCAGTTAATCCATTTCGCAAACTTTCGGAGAAATAGATTGCCTTTGTTCACATTAAAATACAAAAACAAAGCAGATATGAATATTACGAGAAATCAGGAAAATATGTGTTTAAAAGGATTAGGGGACGCAGGTTTGAATTCAGTTGGAGAACGTATATTTTACTAACATGATTAAAATATTTAAATGTTATATATATATATATATATATAGTCATCCGCAGACAGTTCTGTTTCGCTGTATCACAGCTCATCAGTACGGTTAGACAGCCGATTGCTTTTTACCCAGGGTTGAAACCCGACCGAATTGGCGTCAGTCGGCGATTCTAACTCTGAGCTATGGGCGCTCGGTAGAAGAAGGCAAACTTTTTAGCGTGGATATTATCATTATACACGCCCAATAGCTGAAAGTGTTCTAATTCATTGCTGAATGAACGATGCGTATATGCTAGAGTAGCTACTGTTTTACAAAGTCTACCATTTTTCCAGAGTGCTCAATCAGGGTGTGAGAGCGTAACTAGTATGTATGTATAATGCCAACTTATATATATATATATATATATATATATATATATATATATATATATATATATATTCCATTTTTAAACGAGTTATTTCGCTACCCAGGTTTCTACCATGAGTGGTGTCTTCAAGAGATTTTTAATAAATGATTTTACCTTTTACCGTTTTTCTTTTTAAGAACGCTCGTGTAACGGTGTTTTATTTGAACGTTCACGTGGCAGAGAATTTATGAAGGCGCATTGTTTAAATTAAAACGAATTATGACGTTTTCATCCATGGTTGTATGAACCTAAGAGGTATTTCTTAATGTGGATGCATTTAGTCATAATTTCTGTTCTTTCATTTAACTGTTCGTCTTTATTTGGTTATGTCATACTTTCTAATTTTTCTTCTTGGCACAGTCTACATATTTGTCCGGCTTGGCTGTTTTTACAATGCTCCACGTTATGTGTGGATGTTTTTCATATTTTGATTTCAATTTTCAGACGTGGTTAGCCAATTTTGTATTGTTTTTTATTTTTTCTATTTTAAATGTAGATCTGTGGTTGAACCACCTGGTCTTAAAAGTGTCTTTGGTTGAGCCCAAATATATTTTGTTTTGGTCATCTGGGTTATGTACCTCTGCCTTATATATATATATATATATATATATATATATATGAATGAGTTGGCATTGATGTCACCACCGAATGGCTTGAACAGACATTTGCTTCACGTGTTCATATTGAATTTTTCAGCGATAAATATAACTCACCTTCAAACTATTTTAATCATATATATATATATATATATATATATATATATATATATATATATATATAGTTAAATTTAGTGTGATTCGAAGCTGTTTATTGATTACATTTCTGAAATTCATTTTGTTATTTAGAAAATCTTTCTCTTTCTCTCTCTTTCTGTCTGTCTGTCTCTCTCTCTCTCTCTCTCTATATATATATATATATATATTGACATTACTCTGACAACCGATTGGCGATACTCTGTGTAGTTTCAACATTAAACATTAATCAGATTGTGGCCGGTGTCCATTTTTACATTTGCATACGTTCTATTATTGATATCGAACACTTTTATCTATATATATAAAAGGCAATCTGTAAGTCTGTGTGTGACCCTATGCGGTAAATTTTCGTTTTAGGACCCGAAGGCTAATATCCCTTCAAATTTTTCCAAAATACTCTTCTTATCGTGAAAATGTATTTGCTGAACTCAAATCAGCAATTAGATATTGAAGAAACCAACATGTTTTTATGTTAACGACCAGAAAAAAATTGGACTTCTTCTCGCCCTTTTTGTCAGCCATTACCGGCTTAATGAGAGCCATTCGCTGCAGAACGATTTTAGGCGTAGGAAGAAAATTTGGGCCTATTTACTTACTTTACAGAAAAGTCCTTTCAGAAATTAGTACGCGATTTTTAAAAAAAATTTTTTGCTACTTAATTTCAGAAGAAAGTTATTGACATTGAAACAAGTGAAAAAAAATAAGATATCTGCATGTATAAAAAGTTATTTGCGTGAGTTTGAGTATATATGCGATATTAGCCTTCGGGTCCCAAAACAAAAATTTACCATATCTATATTCTTAAATATTCTTCGAAAGTTTCTGAAATTTATTTAGTCAACAAAAAATGTAAATATTTCCCCTCCTAATTTTGAAACAAAAACAAACGCAATGTTGTTTACAATGTCACACAAAACATCAACTCACATTTACGCAAAACAAAAGAAAATAGTTGTTTTTAATGGAATTTTTAACAATTTTCAAACAGCAATTTCTTATATAATTAATTTTCTATATAACTGAGTTTTAAAGGGAGGCGGCGACTACAAGCGCTTGGAAATCGTAACACGCTGCATTAATCATCTAATTAAAAATGTTCTGAGTTGCACGGGCAACGCCGAGCAATGATGCTAGTCTATAAATATAGCACACACTCAAACTATATATATATATATATATATATATACACTACTGGTCATAATTATTAGGCAACCCTAGTTTTTTAAAAAAAATGATGTATTTCATAATATTTTTTAAATTTATTGCCAAGTGGATAATTCTAAATGAAAATAAAATGGTTCTTTTTTAATTATTACTTTGCAAAATTTTACAAGGCAGAGAAGCAAAGATTAACTCGTCCGAATCACCCTAAACTTTCTTCATTCTTTCATTGATGAAACTGCAATATAGATAATTATTAAATATTTATAAATTCATTTGATGCACATGTTATTGTGCAGTATTTACAACTTTTTACTTGGCAATAAATACTAAGAAATTAGTATGGAATATATCATTTTCTTAAAACACTGGGGTCGTCTAAGAATTATGGCCGACAGTGTATATATATCTGACAAATGGAAACGTTTCATGAAAATAGATTTCATTCTTTCGTTTTGGATCATAAATGATAAAATTCATAATCAAATCTATTTTCAATTTAATCTATTTTCATAAATGTTTCCGTTTGTAAAATTTAAAACTCTGTCGGGATTTCTATATACTAATTTAAACACACACGCACACACACATACACACACACACACACACATATATATATATATATATATATATATATATAATGATAAATATACATATTATCCCTCACCGATAACAGGTTATGTTATAATTATAATTATTTATATATATATATATATATGTGTGTGTGTGTGTGTGTGTGTGTGTGTGTGTGTGTGTGTGTGTGTGTGTGTATTTAGGCAGCATATTTTTATTCAAATATATTTCAGTGGATAATATATATTTATTACGTCTATTTATTTCATAATAATCCTTTCTAGTCCTCTAATCACCGTCTTGATATTATATATATATATATATATATATATATATATATATATATATATATATATATATATATTGGTACAATTATTTTCCCGGAATAAGCAATTCTTTAAAATGAAAAGGAAAACAAGCAAGAAGAGACATTGGCGTTATCTCAGATTGGTATCTAGACCAGTAGCTAAGAGGTCATCCTTGTTGGATAGTGACCATAAAGTCATTGCCCGCCCACTCACAAGCTCATAGATACGTAGATACGTGTAACTTTACATATTAACACATTCACGTATACTTATTTATATCCACATACACACATGTCCATACATATACACATATACATATGTACATACAAATGCGCCTGTGTTTATATATATATATATATATATATATATATAGCACTCTGTATGGCTATTGGGCGGGTATAATGATAATATAAACGCTAAAAAGTCTGCCTGCTTCTACCGGACGCCCATAGCCCAGAGGTATATATATATATATATATATATATATATATATATATATATATATATATTATAAATTATACTTTAGAGCATGTTCAAATTACAACCTGCTACTATTAATGATTTAAATTAATGTTTTGAAGGTTGTTAAAATTTTCTTCGCTCCTTATCCATTTGGATATATATATATATAAAGATAAAAATTTAATATTTAGCTTGATAATTTCTGAAAGTGTATTAATACGAAGTTGTTTCTATTTTTGAATTTTAAATTTTGTTCTTATTTAGGGCATATATACTAGTTTACCTGGGATGCGCGCTGTGGCGCAATGGATATCAGCTTGGAACAAGAAATCCCTTGCATTCACTTACGGAAAGGTATTAATCCGTCTCTTCACTCCAGTTATGGGTTAAATAACAGGACAGATTGGGTTCTATAGCCTTGGCTGGCAACCAATCTACCGCAGAAAGTAATGGCAACCTACTGCGGGATAATATTCTGCCCAGTTAGTCATGTCTCTTTTGAGACATGATTGCCCAAGGGTGTATTACGTATGGCATTTAACTGACTGATATTACATGTTTCGGACTGGAAGTTTGAGATTTTCGTTAATAAATTTAAATAAAAAAATAAAGATTTATGGATATATTTTCATATGGACTTTTGTCCTTGCGTTAGTGGGAAATTTGTAAAAGCACATGGATGTGCGTTGTGGCGCAGTGGATATCGGCTCGGAACGAGAAATCGGCTAACCGAGTTCGAATTCCAGTTGAATTCACTTACGCGCAAATACTCTTGGGAAAGGTATTAATCCGTCTCTTCCTCCCAGTTATGGGTTACATAACAGGACAGATTGGGTTCTATAGCCTTGGTCGGCAACAAGTCTACCGCAGAAAGCAATGGCAACCTACTGCGGGATAATCTTCTGCCCAGTCACTCATGTCTCTTTCGAGACATGATCGCCCAAGCGTGTATCACGCATGGCACTTAACTGACTGATTTGTGACGTACCCTATTTCTGTATACGTACATGCATGCATGTTTGCCGAAGTGTGTATCACGTATGGCACTTAACTAACTGATTTGTGACGTACCCTGTTTCTGTATACGTACATGCATACATGTTTGCCGAAGTGTGTATCACGTATGGCACTTAACTGACTGAATATAATAGTTGGAAATATGATTAATGCTGCCATAAAGTGGGGGATCGGTTTTATATTATTATGAAGTGATTGACTGATCACCCATTAATTACTACTTAATAATTTAATACATCTCTTCCCCCACTAGCTATGAGTCAAATAATAGGACAGATTTGGTTCTATAACCTTGGCTGGCAACCAGTCTACCGCAGAAATTAAGGCAACCTACTACGGGATAATCATCTGTCCAGTCATGACTCTTTCGAGACATGATCGCCCAAGCGTGTATCACGTATGGCACTTAACTAATACTAGTTTGTCACACATAAAATTACACATTTATTACTTGCTTGTTGTTCTTTTTTTAAAAGAGCAATCGAGTAGGCCCGTGGTTAGGTGCAAGTGAATTAGCAAAACAATACCCAAATTCTTCAACGAATACTAAAAATTAATGATGACTATATGGTGGTCTTTCAAAGGGGTAATTGATTCTTGCCAGAAGGGAAAACAATAACAGCAACGACGTATTGTAGAGAAATTGAGTGTATGCACAAAAATATCCTAGACTTGGGAATAGAGATTGCTGAAAGTAACAAGAAAGGACTAGAAATAAACTGCACGAAAACCGAATGCATAAGTCATCAGTAAAAAGGGAAGCCCAAAATGCCAAATACAACTGGGGGGAAAAAAATCATGCAGGTACAAAAATTTAAATACCTGGGGAGTGTTATAACAGAAGACGGAAAGTGCGACACAGAGATCCGAAGGCGAATTGGCATGGCGAAGGAAGCATTCCAGAAGTTGAGTAAGATATTAAGAAACGGGACAATTTCGCTAGAAACAAGGAAGGGAGTACTGGATTGATGTGTGATGTCCTTCCTTCAGTATGGCAGCTAATGCTGGACAATATCATCAAAGATGAAGGAAAATCTTGAAGCAACTGAAATGTAGTTCTACAGAAGGATGCTGAGAATATCATTGATCAAGCATGTGAGCAATGATGAGGTCTTGGAAATGATGGAAACAGAAAGGAAATTAATACTGAGCATCAGGAAGAGACAGCTGAAGTTCCTGAGACACGCAATGAGAAAGGAGGGCTTGGAGAATCTGATACTAACAGGCCAGATAGAGGGAAAAATAGACAGGGGAAAGCAACGGATAACATATTTGAAGGACCTAATCAGGTGGATGATGGAAAGAGGATTGCATGGTGCAACAGAAGGCGTGCTCAGGGCCACCAGGGATAGGGAAACGTGGAAAGCCATGATCGCCTACGTCCTGAAGGGACAGGGCACATAGAAGAAGAAGAGATTTCGCTGCTCGGTTGCACGCTTCTCAATCAACTGTCTACATGCTGCATGGCCTGAATTATGAAATGTTACCTCATCCTACATATTTATCTGATATCTCTCCTACTGATTATAACTTATTGGGGCATTTTGAGCTTTACATAGGCAATTAAACATTTTCCACTAAGGAACAAGTAATCAATGCATTCGAAACTGCTTATCACATCAAAGGAGGATAATTTTTTAAAGATGGTATCTAGAATTTATATGTACGTTAGAAAAGAGACATTTATCAATATGATGCCTGTTTCAACTAGATAAACTATTTATCGAACATTTCAGAAACGTTTTATTCATGTTCTATAAATTATATCGTTTGATGTGCGTTGTGGTGCAGTGGATATCGGCTCGGAACAAGAAATCGGGGAGCCGAGTTCGAATTCCAGTTGAATTCATTGCATTCACTTACGCGCAATTACCCTCTATTAAAGGTGTTAATCTGGCTCTTTCTTCTAGTTATGGGCTAAATAGCAGGACAGACTGGGTTCTATAGCCTTGGCTGGAAACCAATCTACCGCAGAAAGCAATGGCAACCTACTGCGAGATAATATTCTGCCCTGTCAGTCTGTTTCGAGACATGATCGCCCAAGCGTGTTTCACGTATGGCACTTAACTGACAGACTGATGTGGGAGAACCTAATATAGGTGTATGGTATCAAATGTATATTTCCTTCCGTCTGTGACTATGGTTCCTGAAATATTTGTTTATTACGACTGGCTTTAATTATTTTTAAATAATTTCTACGCCACAATTCTTTACTCCTGTCTCTTTGGTAAAGCTGATCACTTTGAAAAGTCAAATTAGCAGCTGATCTAAAAAATAATCCACAAATTGTTCTTAACTGGGGCAAGCAATGATTTGTTTATTATTATTATTATTATAATTATTATTATTATTATGTCATTTTTCATCATATTTCGATTTCTGCTATGGTCGCACTACCAACCAAGTCTGTGGGAAGACCTAAGGCAGGTCGTGGCGTGTTGTTATGGCTCCAGTTCATGTTTTTTCTATCTTCCCCATCATCCCTAGCGTTACATAGACAAAGTTCTCCTTAGTGTGTGGGCTGTACTTAATAAGACAATTTTTTGTATATCTCTTAAGCTGGGGTTTCCAGGGATTCTTTCAATGTGTTGTTTTGTTCCATTTTTTATCATTCCAAGTACACCTACTATCACTGGCATAACTCTTGTTTTTAATTTCCACATTTTTTCTATTTCAATTTCCAGGTCTTTATATTTTGACAGTTTTTCAAATTCTTTGGTTGGTATGTTACAATCCGCTGGACAAGCCATATCAATTAATAGACAAGTTTTCTCTTTCTGGTTTTTAACAATAATGTCTGGCCTGTTTGCTTCAATTTTTCTGTCTGTGTCGATGGTGTAATCCCATAGGATTTCTGTAACCGGTGCTGAGTAATGTTCATACCAGTGTTTGTTTACAGATTTTCCATAGTGTTTGCACATTGTCCAATGTAAATATTGCCCCACTCTATCGTGGCGATTTTTATATTCATTGGGGCAAATACAGAACATCCTGAGATTAGATTGTTTCTTGATGTTTATCACAAAACCTGCATTTTGGATTCATATTATTATGTATAATATTTGCCTGAAAGTTTCTAGTGCAAAGACTTTGGTCTTGCGCTGCAAGAATAAAGCCTTCAGTCTCAGACTTTAATCCAGATGCACGTAACCATCGATGAGTATTAACTTTGTCAACATTGGATTTATTGGCACGTTCTGGATATTGGCCATGCGTTGTTTCATCTATTCAAGAGCTTTATCTTTGGCTTTTATTTTCATATTTTTGCCGCAATAGCCGGCTCTTGGCTTCCGTTCTGCTTTTCTACAGACTCTACTAACTGTAAATCTTGTTTATATTTACTGCCTTCTTTTATTATTGAATATTTTTTATTTCTTCCTTCATGTTGCCTTACTAATTGTATCATCCAATCCTTTGTTGTTTCTATGTATGTTAGTAAGCCAATAGTTGTTGTCTTGTATGACTATTCTAGCTGAATAAGACCTCTTCCACCTTCTTTACGGGGTATGTATAGACGGTCCACATCAGCCTTTGTTTGGATTGTGCATCTTATGCTTAGAAAGAAGCTTTATTATTATTATGTCATTTTTCATCATATTTAGATTTCTGCATTGGTCTCACTACCAACCAAGTCTGCGGGGAGACCTAAGGCAGGTAGTGGCGTGTTGTTATGACTCCATTTCGTGTTTTTCTATCCTCCCTATCATCCCCAGCATTACATAGATAACGTTTTCCTTAGTGTGTGGGCTGTACTTAATAATACAATTTTTTGTATATCTCTTAAGCTGGGGTTTCCAGGGATTCTTTCAATGTGTTGTTTTGTTCCATTTTTTATCATTCCAAGTGCACCTACTATCACTGGCACAACTCTTGTTTTCAATTTCCACATTTTTTCTATTTCAATTTCCAGGTCTTTATATTTTGACAGTTTTTCAAATTCCTTGATTGCTATGTTACAATCCGCTGGACAAGCCATATCAATTAATAGACAAGTTTTCTCCTTCTGGTTTTTAACAATAATGTCTGGCCTGTTTGCTTCAATTTTTCTGTCTGTGTAGATGGTGTAATCCCATAGAATGGTTACATCTTCTATTTCTGTAACCGGTGCTGGATGATGTTCATACCAGTGTTTGTTTACAGCTTTTCCATAATGTTTGCACATTGACCAATGTAAATATTGCCCAACTCTATCGTGGCGATTTTTATATTCGTTTGGGGCAAGCACAGAACAGCCTGAGATTAGGTGGTCTATTGTTTCTTGGTGTTTATCACAAAACCTGCATTTTGGATCCATATTATTATGCATAATATTTGCCTGAAAGTTTCTCGTGAAAAGACTTTGGTCTTGTGCTGCAAGTATAAATCCTTCAGTTTCAGACTTTAATCCAGATGCACGTAACCATCGATGAGTATTAACTTTGTCAACATTGGATTTATTGGCACGTACTGGATATTGGCCATGCAGAGGTTTGTCTTGCCAGCGCTGTTTCATCTTTTCAAGAGCTTTATCTTTGGCTTTCATTTTCATATTTTTTGCCGCAATAGTTGGTTCTTGGCTACTGTTTTGCTTTTCTACAGAATCTACTAACTGTAATTCTTGTTTGTATTTACTGCCTTCTTTTATTATTGAATATTTTTTCTTTCTTTCTTCATGTTGCCTTACTAATTGTATCATCCAATCCTTTGTTGTTTCTATGTATGTTAGTAAGCCAATAGTTGTTGTCTTGTATGACAATTCCAGCTGAATAAGACCCCTTCCACCTTCTTTACGGGGTATGTATAGACGGTCTACATCAGCCTTTGGGTGATGCATCCTATGCTTAGAAAGAAGCTTTCTTGTTTTAGCATCCATTCGCTTGATGTCGTTTAGAGTCCAGTTTAAGATGTTGAAGCTATATTGGACAACTGGGATTGCAAGGCTATTAATGGCCATAACTCTATTCTGTGAATTTAATTCAGTTTTTAATATCATTCGTAGCCTTCTATAGTACTCTTTACGCACTATTTCTTTCATTTTTTTATGGTGAATGTTTTCGCTCTCATTTACACCTAGGTATTTATAAGCTTCTGGTTTCAATTCTTTTATTGTTACAGCAGGGTTTAGGCTAATTGAGGATGTTTCTTGTATTGATCCACGTAAAACTGTAGCTTTAGCACATTTATTCAAATTAAATTTCATTCCAATGCCTTCGCTGAAGCATTTTACAGTTTGCAGAAGACCTTCCAGCTCATTATCATTCTTAGCATATAACTTTAAGTCATCCATGTAAAATAGATGGCTTATTTTCTTTTGGCCTATTTTATAACCACATTCTGTCTTATTAAGTTGACTGGTTAGTGCTATTAATGATATATTATTATTATTATTATTATTATTATTATTATTAATAATAATAATAATAATAATAATAATAATTTCTGGTTAAAATATTAACGCTAACCTCCAGGGGAGTGATTCCTTGCGCTTTGTCGAACGAACGTTTTCCGATGGCATGATGTGGAAAGATTATATTGAATCAAATGCTAGTTCTGCAACTAGAGAAAATCTCTCACAGGATTGAAAATATTAAAGAATCATTAATTCAATTCACCCAAAGCAAGGAAACAAAACGTGTAAGAGAATATGATGAATAGAAAACGCTATAAAGGAGAGAGAATAAAAACAAAAAAAAAACGACAATTAAGAATTACGTAAATAAGAATATGGCAAAGCATGTATTCCAGAAGCTAAGTAGAGTATCAAGAGACAGGAAAATTTCCCTGAAAACAAAGAGTGTACTGGATTATTGTGTGATGTCTGTTCTTCAATATTGCAGAGAATGCTGGACAACCATTTAAAAAATAGAGATAATTGAAGTAACGAAAATGTGGCTCCACAGAAGGATGCTGAGAATATTATGGACAGAAAATGGAGCAAAGAAGAGGTTTCTGATGGGATGGATACGAGAAGGAACTGATACTTAATATTAAGAAAAGAGAGCTAGTGTTTTGGGGACATGTAGGGATGTTGCGAATCTCATGGATCGAGCATGTGAGCAATGATGAGGTTCTAGAAATGATGGAAACAAAAAAGAAATTAATACTGAGCATCAGGAAGAGACAGCTGAAGTTCCTGGGACACGCAATGAGGAAGGAGAGCTTGGAGAACCTGACACTAACAGGCCACATTGAGGGAAAAAGAGACAGGGCAAAGCAATGGGTAACATATTTGAAGTACCTAAGCAGGTGGATGATGGAACGAGTATTGCATGGTGTAACAAGAGAAGGCGTGCTAAGAGCCATCATGGATAGGGAGACGTGGAAAGTCATGATCACCTACATCCTGAAGAGACAGGGCAAGTAGAAGGAGAATATATATGCCAGCTTTTTATAAGAAATTATAATGTGGATATAAAGTGGGTGATCAAATCTATATTATAATTAATATATAAACTGATTCCTCATTTTGTGGCCATGCTAGTTTCTATACATTTATATTCTAGATTTATGGGCTTGAGCCAGTGGATGACAGACCGAGGGTTGCATGGTGTAACAGCAGACGGAGTGCTAAGAGCCACCAGTGATAGTGACGTGGAAAGCCATGATCGCCTACGTCCTGAAGGATCAGGGCACATAGAAGAAGAATGAGGGCTTGGAGTACCTGATGCAATCGGGACGATTCGATGGGAAGAGGGACAAGGGAAAGCAATGCATGACATACTTGATAGACTTTAGCAGATGGATGATGGAGCGGGAATTGAGTGTGATAACAGGAGAAGGAATATTACAAGTAACAAGTGATATGTAGATGTGGAGGGCTTTCATCCTCTGCGTATTAAACGGACACGGCACATAGAAGAAGATTTTATTTAAATTTTTGATGATCAAACTTGAAATCTAGGTACCATAGAGGAAAAGTTATCTGAACGACTACCATGAAGATACTTTAAAAAAAAAGCATAGGGTGGTGTTGTGGTGCAGTGGATATCGACTCGGAACGACAAATCGGGTTGCCGAGTTCAAATTCCAGTTGAAATCCTTTCATTCAATTAAGCGCAAATACCCTTGAGAAATGTATTAATCCGTCACCTCCCTCCTGTTAAAGAAAATGCAGAAAGCAATAGCAACATACTGCGGGATAATCTTCTGCCCAGTCAGTCATGTCTCTTTCGAGACATGATCGCCCAAAGCGTGTATCACGTATGGCACTTAACTGACTGACTGAATATAATAGTTGGAAACATGATTAACGCTGGCATAATGTAGGGTGTCGGTTTTCTATTGTTATGAAGTAATAAACTGATCCCCAACTAATTACTACTTAATAATGTAACAAATCATTTTCCCTCTAGCTATGAGTCAAATAATAGGACAGATTAGGTTCTATAGCTTTGGCTGGCAACCATTCTACCGCAAATAGCAATAGCAATCTACTGTGGGATAATCTTCTGCCCAGTAGGCCATGTCTCTTACAAGACATGATCGCCCGAGCGTGCATCACGTATGGGACTGAACTGACTGACAGGGAAGATACTTTATGTCTGTGAGAATGTGACTGAAGCCGATTTATCTGGTCAGAACCGATAATATGACAAATTCTTTTATGAAAAATTAGAACAGATACGGCTGCAATATTGAAAGAATGAACGAACAGAAGATATGTAAGATAGATTCTGGGGAGAAAAAATTATCTAGCCCGACATAGTGAACCGACATTTCTAGCAGCACATCGAGCAGTTAATTAAATATGATTCTTCCACTTCATTTAAAGTGAAAATCACAAAAACCACAAAAAGTTAATGGTGTCATTTTCATGAAGTTTAGCAAAGAAGGTTCTCGCAAATGGTTAAAAAAAGAGTTCTTTTATTGGAAGTATTACAAGTACCACACATTTTCTTTCATACATATGTATTACCTCAATTTCATAAAACATAACTTTATTTATCTTAATTCCGTATTATATATATATAATTTCACCTTTCCTAATGGAAACAATACTTTCCCAAAGTAGCATACGCTACAAAATTAAAAAAAGATACAAAGAAAACGGTCAGGTCAATTTCTACTTTTTAAAAATCTCATAACATAACATTACACTGCATATAATTATCTTCAAACTTGAAATATGACGTTTTTAAATGTTTAATATTTTCAGTTATTTATGAATATTCATGATTTTTTTTTTTTTTTTGATAATAGGCAACAACATTTCTTTATAGATCAGTCAGTTAAGTGCCATACATGATACACGCTTGGGCGATCATGTCTCGAAAGAGACATGTCTGACTGGGCAGAAGATTATTCCGCAGTAGGTTGCCATTACTTTCTGCTGTAGCCAACCAAGGCAATAGAACCCAATCTGTCCTGTTATTTAACCCATAACTGAAGGTAAGAGACGGATTAATACCTTTCCCAAGGGTATTTCTGTGTAAAAGTGAATGCAAGGAATTCGACCGGAATTCGAACTCAGCTCCCCGATTTCTCGTTCCGAGCCGATATCCATTGCACCACAACGCACATCCTACACCACAACGCACATCCTCTTTATAGATACCCTATTTAAAATAAAATTCATTACAACTTTTTGTCTTGATAAAATCCGGTTAGTGAAAGTTTTCCTCTTGATTTCTTTATTTATTTTCATACTGTTTTCTTTTTTTCCTTAGATTATAACTGAGTAGACATTTGCATTGAGATGTGTGTTAGGGTACAATGATATCGGCTAAGAACGAACAATCACAGAGGCAACTATGAATTCCAGTTAAATTTCTTGTATTCATTTACGCGGAAATACCCTTCAGAAAGGGTATCAATCCGTTTCTTCTTCCTCCAGCTATGGGTTAAATAGCAGAATATATTGGGTTTTATCTCCTTGGTTGGCTACCAGTCTACTGTAGAAATAAATGGCAACCTACAGCGGGAAAATCTTCTGCCCAGTCAGTCATGTCTCTTTCGAGACATGATCGCTCAAACGTGTATCCTGTATGGCACTTAACTAACCGATACGTATGAATATTTTTATTAATAATGACCGAGAAGGTAGTGCGGTTCAAACTGGGATAATGGCTTATGTAGAATTTTAATTTCGGTCTTCTTTGTGAAGGGGTTAATTTTAGAACGCAGATGGCAGTTTAGTCTTAGATTTAAGAATTCTTTGTGATTATGACGAAATAGTTTTATATCTTCATCACTGTTATTAGAAGCAGACTATTTCCTTGCAAATCCTTTTTGTAATTATGTTCAACTAGCGGAACCCGTGGAATTTTCACGGAAAAATATTTTTAAAACTTTATATATTATTGAATTATTTAATAATAATTAAAAAATGAAAACAATTCTTTTAGAATTTTATTAATCGATTTTCTTTTCTTCAGAGTATAATATCCTAAATAGTTATTATTTATACCAGCAATTTAAAGCTTATCAAATTAAATTTTATCAGAGTTTTATATTTTTATTTTACTATTCGGAGAAGATTTTCTGATAATGATTGCAAACTTAAAATTAAAAAAATAAGATGATTTACATTTCCCAATGAGTTCTGCGTTTAACTAATAAAATCAAAGTTAGCCATCAATATAAAATTTATTAAGATTTCAGGGATTTACGTGGAGCGGGGGTAACAGATGTAAAAAAATATTTTTATCAAGATTTTTAAAAAATAATTTCAAAAGTAATTTCATTCATTGTGAATAAGTACTTAAAATGAAACTATAATGATTTTTGCGAGAATGACCAAATTAATGTTTGTCACCGAAAAAAAGTGGGTGATGCAATCATTAAGTTTCCATTGTAAAACAGTCGTAACGTTTCTTTAGCCGCTAACTCAAATGAAAACAAAACTTTCTGACAAAATTTTGAAAATGTTAAAAGTGATTAAAATTATTTTTAAATAATTAAAGTTACTTTAAAGGCTCCTGTGTTTATTGTAAACAGGAAAGACAACCTGAGTAATGACCAATTATGTAAGAGGCCAGAAATTTCGTTATTAGATCGAGGGATAAGACAACAACCCTAACTATTTTTACTATATTGTACAGTACACACACATATGCACACAGCTTAAGCTGCTCTTACTACGACTTTTTCCTCCTACTCTCTCACTCTTTACTACCCTTCCGTTTGGCAAAGGTGAGAGAAAGGCTGAGGAGGGTAGCGTTTAAAAAAGATAGAGGGGAAGGAAAACCTCGTATAGAGAGTAAGTGGCGTAACGGACGGACGAACTAAGTAACTAACTAAGAAAGGAACAAGCAGAATTATTATATGATGTTTATATTCGTCACCACTTTTACAAAAACTAAGAATTTTAAAACTCGCTTCCATATTCTTGCTTTCCTGAACGGCTACAGGAATTTAGATGCAATGTCAATACTCATCTATTAACCACTTCATAATCATAATCATAAGGGATGATTCAAGGAGAAAAAGCGGATGGTGTGGTAGGGTCCCCAGCCCTACCCCGCAGTAACGACGAGGACTTGCCGCAGGTTACCCGCAGACGCAGAGGTCACCGCCACCAGGGGCCGCCGGATGCCGGAACAGACGCGATCTGGATTTGCAGGGAGCATTGAACGGTTTTAAAGCGCCGAACACTCGCTTTCACACCCTTGCCCGTTTAGTGGAGCCAGTGCCGCGACGTGGACGCAGGGTAGGGAGTTTGTGCGGCAGAGGTGTAAAATTACACTAGCCATCAGGAGTCATTTTATAAGAACAGTGGGAGCTCACCCCGCTGCCCAACTCCCGGCGTACCGCACCATTCAGCACTGCCTCTTCCCGAGGCCCCTACCGGGCTGGCGCAAGCGTGCGGGGGGTCAGCTGAGGACGTGGGCAGCCACGCTGAAGGGGGACATGGAGCCGATCTCGGGCCCAAATGTCGTGGGATTTCGGAGGTGGAACCGGGACTGGGCAGAGATCGGAGTGGAGCTGGCTCAAGATCGCCGATCGTGGGCCGCCGCTGGGAGAGACGCTTCAAATGTTCTTGGGGATGCCGGCTCAACCCGTCCTGGGTGAATGCCGCTACAATACAATAATAATATTAACCACTTGACTCTAGTTCTTTCACCACTCCGTATATCCTTTCCTTTCTCTCCACCTTTGCAACTGTCATTACACCTGTATTCCCATCCTTCTCTTGCTTCTTTCTAATTGGTTCGTCTTCCTCTTCACTCTCTTCTAATTAATCTTTTTACACTTATGTATGTAGTCCCCTGCACATCAGTGGCATTACCGCCTTGCTCGGGGTGATACGATTAAAAAAAATCTAAAATTCCCAGCATCCCTTGTTCGTACGCATGTGCAGTTGCACCAACATAAATTTAGTCCGATGAAGTCCCAAAGGACGAAAGGCGCCACAAGAAATCTTTTTAGATGTTATCATACATTTTTCTCAAATATTGTTTCCGATATATAAAAATATATAAAGTTATCGCAAATAAATTTATATAGATATAGATAGATTCGTATATTCCCTCCACTGCCTGAAATAGCATAGTCGAGGGCAGGCTGACAGTAAGACAAAACCAGATAAAATCGAAGACATTATTCCTTTCATCTTGCTACCAAAAATTTCTGAGGGTATTGACCTTTCATTTCATCTTCAAAGATCGTCATTTGCAACGCATGTTTATAAACACAAAGAAACACGCACACGCACGTAAACATACACACACACACATGCACACACACACACACATATATATATATATATATATGTATGTATGTATGTGTGTGTCTGTGTGGGTTTTGCATATGTATATATATGTGTGTATGTGTTTATGTAAAATATTTTCAGATATAATCTATCTGAGAAAGAACAAAATGTCTAAAAAGACAAAAGAAAAAACTATTTTTCGCTGACGCGTTTCGTCTGCTGGAGAGACTTCATCAAGGCAAATATTAAGATTGATTTTGATACGCGTGTTTATTTACGAGAGCAATGATATCATTGGTTTATAAAGGTTTTTAAATTCATGAATACTCATGAATATTCATCAGGCGGTTGAAAGGTCAGTCAAGACAAGTCGATGACATAAAATGGTATAATTCAATGCCTAGTAAGTCTCACAGCTCATCAGTACGGTTAGACATCCGATTGCTTTTACTCCGATTGGTTTTACACCGATTACTTATATATATATATATATATATATATATATAGAGAGAGAGAGAGAGAGAAAGAATAAAAAGTGTGAGAAGCCGTGAACGTTTTCTTTAAGGTTTATATTTATTGTTTTTGTAATTATACATGTTATGAAACATTAATTGTCCATAATGGTGTTTGTGACGCTACACGTGTTTCGAGTCTAAAATTGACTCTCTTCAGGCGAATAAATTTGTGGTTTTTCGTTTGAGTTCCTTGTATTTTTGATCGCGAACTTGTTGTTTTATAAAGTAAGTAGGAAAAATAGGAAATTAAATAAAATCAGTAAAACAAAATAAAATAAAATAAAATAAATCAAAACAAAATAAATCAAATGCTGGCACGTTGAATAGTCTGTTTCCACATCAGCATGTGTCTAAATGGATAAACAGATGAAAGAATCAAGTGTTTCTCCCAATTTGAAGTGGTTTTGGTGTGGGGTGACCTTTTCAGTGTGCAAAGAAAACGTTCACGGCTTCTCACACTTTTTATTCTATACTAATTTATCTCGTTGGAACAACCCTATTTCTTTATCCAATATATATATATATATATATATATATATATATATATATATATATATATTAACAATGCATTGCGACACGGAAATTTCTATGTTTCGATATTTCTATCTCGTCTTCAGGCAATATTAGATGTTAGTTGTGAAAACGAGTTAGAAATCTCGAAACACAGAAATTTCCGTGTCGCAATGTATTGTTAATATATAATTATATGATATTATGCTCTACAATATCTATTGTATTGAGCACTTTCTGAAATAAATGTAAATGCCAGAGAATTCAGAATCGTAAAATCTTGGGTGCTCTTTACCTGGATATATATATATATATATATATATATATATATATATATATATATACAAAATAATACCTAAACTGACTCTGTAAGTATCTAAATCCTAAAATTCTACAAAGGTAAACTATAAGAAAAACTTTAAGAAAAACGAATAACCGACAGAATCTAATTCCGTTAACATCCGTCGCACTAAGGCGTTGGATAAGAGTGGGGTAAAAAAAAAAAAAAAAAGAAATCCGCAGAATAAAGACAAGACATACAATACTCCGCAGTAAAGAAAAAAACCCCAAACGGAACCAACCACAAAAAAAGAAGAAAAAGTGCTCGATACAAATACAAACAAATGCAAAAGTACAAATGAAAAGCAGAAGTAGAGCGAAGACACATAAAGAATCACAAGATAGCCAAAACCTACCGCGGTTTCACACAACGGCTCGTCAGGGCTGACGAGCCGTTGTGTGAAACCGCGGTAGGTTTTGGCTATCTTGTCATTCTTTATGTATATATATATATATATATATATATATATATATATATATATATATATATGTTTCATTGAAAATGAATAACAAGGTATTATCATTAAGTTTATTTTATAATTTTTCTTGTGGTCTTATGATTGTTTTGTTTTCAGAACATAAATTATATAAGAATTGTCTAAAGATTATGTTTTCCGAGCGCTTTCAGCTACAACTATAGCCATTATCAAGAATAAATTTTGTTTTACTTGTAACTTAATATATGTGAAGTTTATGTATATAGAGTCATGTGTATGTTATATATGTTAAAGATAATATTACAGGACTTCGAATTATGGCACGTTGTGTCTTCTACAGGTTTCGACTGAGCTTTCAACCATTGATCTTTCACCCACCTGATGAATATTCATGAACAATCTAAGGTGATGTACTTCTGTTCTACGTATTCTCATCTACCCTGGATAGGGGTTTCCCAGCCCAGCTACCTAGTTTACGTTGGTGCCATTTTTTTTTTTTTTTTTTTTTAGCGATCGTCACAAGAAAACCTTCATTCATGGATTACTTACTAGGTATTTCTTGCTCAGTAAAGATATTATTCTAATTGTCAAAATTCCTGAAAATGCCGATATGAGTATTGAAAAGAAAATAATGAAAGCATTTATGGTTCTCAATATCACAGAAAATCAAACTAGACAGGGGTGTAAGTGTGAAGTGTCTGACCGGGAAATTTTGCAACAACTACCAGACATGAGCTAAGAAAACAAAAGGGGAATTTGTAAAGTTTTAAGCTGAAAGTGATGGCAAAATTAATAACAAATAGAAAAATAGAATAAAGAACAAAAAATGATGTTCTCGACCGTATATTTATGGACTTGGTTCATTAGCGTCGGAGTTAAAATATGCCACATATATATGACTATCTTCAGGGTAGGTCCTGGGTATGACGGTAAACTGCATCCGGCAGCAAATCCTCTGATTGGGATGTTGTGAGGAGCATGTAACTTCTGTTTTTTAATTGCTGTTGTCCCCAGGTCCACTCTGACCCGGAGTGGTATCACCTGTTAATGTCCCAGCTATGGGCAAATAGTTTATCCCCAAACTGGGGTCAAAACACTATTAAAGTATAAAAATAGACTTTTATAAAAATATATACATAAAAATAGACTTTTATAGAAACTATACATAAATATTACCAACAATATATTTTTGAAGAAAAAATTATTACCATAACATATTTTTGAAGGAAAAAAATAATTCTCAGCAAAATATTTTTGAATTAAAAACTAAAAGACATTTTCAGTTTTCTAAAATAAAAAAGAATAAAAACAAAAAAAATCATTAAAATCTGACTAAATTAAACTTCTGACTATAACCAAACATTAAAAAATCTTATTAAATCAACTCTCTCACTATAACCGAACATTAAAATAAAATACCTTAAAACCCTACCTTTTTGGCATTAAATAACCCACAGAGGTGTTGATATGCCGTTAAACAAAACTCAAACTCTTCAGGGTATATGTACGTATGCTATGTTACGAAATATAAATAGATATGGTGTTTATACTGGGGTCCCATTACCAAGCTTCCCCATTTTATAGATGCTATATACAAATTTAATGGCCTGTATTCCAAAATCCGAAAATATCTTAAAACTGAAGAATTCCAGTCCCAAGAATTTCGAATGAAAGATTCTTAACCCGTACTTGTTAACCTAGGAGAAATTAACTTGGGTTAAATCGACCTGAAAAATATATCTCAATATTTTCTGCTTATAAATTAATCTTCGTTCTCGACTCTAAAAAATGGCCGAATTAAATAGACTTTCATAATGGAAAATCACTCGGTAACAATCGCTTGTTTGAGATTCAGTTTCAGTTTTGTTTAACGGTATATCAACACCTCTGTGGGTTATTTAATGCAAAAAGATAGGGTTTTAAGATTTTTTTTAATGTTTGGTTATAGTGAGAAGGTTGATTTTTCTTTTTAATCATTTCTCCCCAAGCAAGGCATTCCACTGCCACTATTGCGCATGGGGTTATATAGGGGAAGGTAAAGAGAAAGAGTGGTTAGATATAGGAAATGTCAGAAGGAGGGTGATAGACAGGTAAGGAAACCGAGACTGGGGGTTGAGTAGATGAGAAGAGTGTTTGAAAGAATGGATGCGAGTTAGTGTTTTAAGAGGTGTGTATTGACCTTACATTTAAACTCCTGGAGATTGTAGCCGTCGGGGAAGCAATCATGTGGAAGGGAATTCCACAGTCGGGAAGTGATTTAGTCAGATTTTAATGAGAATTTTTATTATTATTATTTTTACTTTAGAAAATTGATGATGTCTTCCAGTTTTGTATTCAAAAATGTATTGCTGGTAATAATTTTTTCCTTCAAAAATGTATTATTGGTAAAATTCTTCCTTTAAAAATTTATATATTTCAATAAAAGTCTATTTTTATACTTTTATAGTGTATTGACCCCAGTTTGGGGTTAACTATTTACCCATAGTTGGGAACCCTACCAGGTGCTACCACTCCGGGTCAGGGTGGACCTGGGAACAACAGCAATTAAGAGGTGGTTCATGCTCCTCACTACCTCCTAATCAGAGGCCTTGCTACCACTCGGGTCAGGGTGGACCTGGGAACAACAGCAATTAAGAGGTGGTTCCATGCTCCTCACTACCTCCTAATCAGAGGCCTTGCTACCACTCCGGGTCAGAGTGGACCTGGGAACAACAGCAATTAAGAGGTGGTTCCAAGCTCTTCACTACCTCCTAATCAGAGGCCTTGATACCACTCCGGGTCAGAGTGGACCTGGGAACAACAGCAATTAAGAGGTGGTTCCATGCTCCTCACTACCTCCTAATCAGAGGCCTTGATACCATTCCGGGTCAGAGTGGACCTGGGAACAACAGCAATTAAGAGGTGGTTCCATGCTCCTCACTACCTCCTAATCAGAGGCCTTGCTACCACTCCGTGTCAGAGTGGACCTGGGAACAACAGCAATTAAGAGGTGGTTCATACTCCTCACTACCTCCTAATCAGAGGCCTTGCTACCACTCCGGGTCAGAGTGGACATGGGAACAACAGCAATTAAGAGGTGGTTCCATGCTCCTCACTACCTCCTAATCAGAGGCCTTGATACCATTCCGGGTCAGAGTGGACCTGGGAACAACAGGAATTAAGAGGTGGTTCCATGCTCCTCACAACCTCTCAATCAGAGGCCTTGCTGCCGGATATTGTTTATTGTCATACCCAGGACCACATTCGGTTGTCTTGACTTAATTACATGTGACGCATGTTCCTCGGTAAATTTATATCCCCAAATCCACGAGAAAGTTTTTTCCCTTTAAACCTGAAATTATTTCCGCGGGAACCGATAATGATTCTGATATATCCCGGAAAGGAATATCAGTAAAAAGATAAGTGTAAGAATGATACTTAACACAGGAAATAGATAGAAGGGATTTATTATACGAAGGTACAATAGACCATAAGATACACAATAGCAATCAATAAGTGTAAGAATGATACTTAACACAGGAAATAGATAGAAGGGATTTATTATACGAAGGTACAATAGACCATAAGATACACAATAGCAATCAATAGGTGTAAGAATGATACTTAACACAGGAAATAGATAGAAGGGATTTATTATACGAAGGTACAATAAGCCATAAGATACACAATAGCAATCAATAGGTGTAAGAATGATACTTAACACAGGAAATAGATAGAAGGGATTTATTATACGAAGGTACAATAAGCCATAAGATACACAATAGCAATCAATAGGTGTAAGAATGATACTTAACACAGGAAATAGATAGAAGGGATTTATTATACGAAGGTACAATAAGCCATAAGATACACAATAGCAATCAATTGGTGTAAGAATGATACTTAACACAGGAAATAGATAGAAGGGATTTATTATACGAAGGTACAATAAGCCATAAGATACACAATAGCAATCAATAAGTGTAAGAATGATACTTAACACAGGAAATAGATAGAAGGGATTTATTATACGAAGGTACAATAGACCATAAGATACACAATAGCAATCAATAAGTGTAAGAATGATACTTAACACAGGAAATAGATAGAAGGGATTTATTATACGAAGGTACAATAGACCATAAGATACACAATAGCAATCAATAAGTGTAAGAATGATACTTAACACAGGAAATAGATAGAAGGGATTTATTATACGAAGGTACAATAGACCATAAGATACACAATAGCAATCAATAAGTGTAAGAATGATACTTAACACAGGAAATAGATAGAAGGGATTTATTATACGAAGGTACAATAGACCATAAGATACACAATAGCAATCAATAAGTGTAAGAATGATACTTAACACAGGAAATAGATAGAAGGGATTTATTATACGAAGGTACAATAGACCATAAGATACACAATAGCAATCAATAAGTGTAAGAATGATACTTAACACAGGAAATAGATAGAAGGGATTTATTATACGAAGGTACAATAGACCATAAGATACACAATAGCAATCGACGAATGGAAGCGGAATAATCTATCAAGTAGAGAATGCCTTCGCCTCTGACGCATGCCTCCCGGTTTCTTCTCGTCACTGTAGAGCATTCCATTATTGGGTATAATAGGATGTTCCACTATAACAGATTCCTTTTTTTTCTCGGGTAAAACTCACGAACATATTCGCTATCTGAAAACACTTCTTCTATGTGCCGAGATTCTTCAAGACGTAGGCGATCATGGTCCTCCACATCTTCCTATCTCTAATAGCTTTTAGCACGATTTCTCCCGTTTCCCCAACCCGAAACCCCGCTCCGCCATCCACTTGCATAAGACCGTCAAGTATGTTACGCGCTGCTTTTCCTGTCACTCTTTTTCTCTGTCTGTCCCGTGAGTGTCAGATTTTCCAAGCCCTCATTCCTCGTTGAATATCCCAGGAGGCTTAGCTGTCTTTTCCTGATTTTAAGTATTAGTTTCCTTTTCATTCCCATCCTCTCCAAAACCTCACCGTTCTCATACGCTCGGTTCATGGTATCCTCAGCATCCTTCTGTAGAACCACATTTCGGTTGATTCAGCTATCTACTTCATCTTTGATGAAATTATTCAACATTTACTACCATACTGAAGAACAATAGCAATCCAGTACTTTCTTTGTTTCTAGTAAAATTTTCCTGTCTGTCAATACTCTACTCAGTTTCTGGAATGTATCTTTGGGCATGCTAATTGTTATGGGGAAACACACCTATTCCTTAGATAATGGACTCTCCCTCCTATCTTAATAAGGGTTTACAGGAAGTTAATGGGGGCAGTTCTTGAGAAGTTCTTATGAAGTTCATAGGAGTTCCTTAGAGTTCTATTGGAGTTCAGTAGAACTATTAGTTTGTTCCAAATTTGGACATATTTGGACTAAGGCAGTTGATATTAGTTGGCAGTTAACCGAATATTAAGGATTCAGCTTACAGTGGAAGATTACCAAGACATAGCACGATTATAACCTTCAGTACGAAAACTACTCCACAACACTAATTCGCCTTCGGATCTCATTGTCACAACGAAATTGCTGACATTTCTAAAATTAAACACCTTAATGCATTAGAAAAAAGTAAACTCAACACTAGTTTAGAATACTCTGTTAAAAACAAATTAGGCAGAAATAAGTTGAAATAACTTAAAGAAGCATTAAATGGTTTAATCCCACCCTTCAGCCGTTATGTCCTAACGGACAGTGGAAAATTCTTCCTAAATTTAGTTCACAACCATTTCTAAGAGAAAAAAGGTAACATTTTATTTACGTACACTTACGGTAAACACAGATAAAGAAAGAAATAATATATAAAAATAATATATATAAACAAAAAATTAAAATTAAGCGTTTGATTTCTTTTAAAACACAGGTCTCTTTCTCGCCCTCACTTTCTCTTTCTCTGTCTGTCTCTCTCTCTCTCTCTCTCTTTCTCTCTCTTTACTCGCTTTTTTATACTTCTCTCTCGCGTAATGATCACCTTCTCCCCTACTTTTTTTTTTTTAATCATTTCACCCCAAGCAAGGCGGAAACGCCACTGATGTGCAGGGGGTTACATAAATGTAACAAGATTAATTAGAAAAGAGTGAGGAGTACAAACTAGTTAGAAAGGAACAATAGAAAGCTGAGAAAGCAGGTGCGATGACAGATACATAGGTGGAGAGAAAGGGAAGGTTATACAGGGGAGGGGAGAGAGCTAGAGTCCAGTGGTTAGTAGATGAGTATTAACTTAGCATTTAAATTTCTGGAGGTTGTAGCCGTCAGGAAAGCAAGAATACGGGAGTGAGTTCCACAGGCGGGAAGTGCGAGAGAGGAAGCTGCAGGAGTAGAATTGTCGTCTGCATTTGGCTAACTTGACTGTGAATGGGTGGGACCCAGTTGCCAGTCTGGTTGCACGAGTAAACACCTGTTGAGGAGGCATCAGTGGCTTAAGCTCATCCGAGCAGAAGCCATGAAAGTATTTGTAGAAGAGACAAAGGGAGGCCACATTTCGACGATGGTGAAGTGGCTGCAGTCGAGTCGCCAGATCAGTACCTATCACATTACAGACTCTCCTTTGGAGCTTGTCAAGAACACTGAGGAGAACGGCAGGGGCACCTGACCATAAATGGCAGCAGTACTCCATGCACGGACGGATGGTTGACTTGTATATATGCAGGATGGATTCAGGTGGAAAAAACATCCTGGATCGACATAGTGACCCAATCTTCTTAGCAGTAGATTTTGCTATGGATTCAATATAGGGGTTCCATTTGAGGTCTGAGGACAGGGTAAGTCCGCTCTCCGTATCATTGTCTAGATGACAACGTTCTAACACAATCTATTCTCTCTTTTAACACTCCTCCCATTATGACATCTTATTTTTCCTTCTTGCATGTGAACTTCCGTGTATGAATTTCTTTTTGAGTATACTTCCGGTAAATTAATTTTGTACTGTATTTGCATAATAAATAAATTTTGGTGTCAAAGAAATGAGGATTTCCCTCAATGAAATGGGCATAAGGCATATGTAATTTTCGGATTTTTTTTGTAATATATATATATATATATATATATATATAGTCATGCGCAGACAGATCTGTTTCGCTGTATCACAGCTATTCAGTACGGTTAGACATCCGATTGCTTCTAGCCAAGATTGAAACCCGACCGAATTGACATCAATCGGCGATTTTACCTCTGAGATATAGGCGCTCGGTAGAGGAATGCGGACTCTAGTATCCGTTTACCATTCCTCCAGAGTGCTAAATCGTGGTGTGAGAGCGTATATATATATATATATATATATATATATATATATATGGCTTTAAAAAGAACAGACGTCATATTATTTAAACCCGAGGAACCTTTCGGCCAACTCTTATCAAGGGTTCTCGTTGGCTTTAATTTTAAGGGAATTAAGGAAAAGGACAAGGCAAAATAAATTAAATTACTTACAATGCTGGGAGATGATGGAACTCGTTTAAAAATAAATTTATTGAAAAAAACACATAAAATGTAAGGGGGGTGTAAACATATAATTCCACAAGAGTGTTTAAAAGTGAAAAAATGTTACACTCACAGACTCACCAGCAATTGTAAGGAGCGTAAACACCGCTCTTTCTGTCTGCACAGGCTCGGTTGATGAATTTTCAAGCAAATTGCTTCCAAAATACGAAGATGGTGGGTAGATCCAGCGCTGTGCAAGACAGTAAACCAGCTGTCCTCATATGCCGAGGCACACACTTGATTGTCAAAAAGAAATGAAGAAGATATATATATATATATATATATATATATATATATATATATATCTTCTTCATTTGTAAACGAGTGATTACACGACCTAGGTTTCTGCCATATGTTATCTTCTGGTGATTTTCAATAACTGATTTTACCGTTTTAAGAACACTCACGTAACGAGGATTTATATATACATATATAACGGACTTTATTATAAGAGAGAGGATAATAGGGACTTTCGAAAGAATTGATAGAATTATTTTTAATCTCTCGTGCCGGAGTTGGAAATCATACTAGAGGGAGTTTTTCTACTAAGGCTTTTTACAACGAAGTTCACACAATACAAGACCCGAGAGCCATTCGAGGTAGTGTGTTACAGAGTAGGAAGTAATGTTTATTGCATAGGAACGAAAGATAACAGTTAACTCTAGACTTGAACAGGTTAAGATTGCACTGATTGGAAAAACATCCCCTTGGGAGTCGAAGTAGGGGTTGGTAGGAAGAAGCCGCTCGAGTGGAATTTGTTCGAGCGGCTTCTTCCTAGAAGTTAGAACTGGTGTAACCTCGGAGCGTGAGGACGCAGGTTCGATTCTTAACGGAGAGTTCACTTTCTTTATTTTTTTTTTTTTTTTTTTAAATCATTTCACCCCGAGCAAGGCAGAAACGCCACTGATGTGCAGGAGGTTACATAAATGTAGAAAGATTAATTAGAAAAGAGTGAGGAGTACAAGCTAGTTAGAAAGGAACAATAGAAAACTGAGAAAGCAGGTACAATGACAGGTACATGGGCGGAGAGAAAGGGAAGGTTATACAGGGGAGGGGAGAGAGCTAGAGGCCAGTGGTTAGTAGGTGAGTATTAACTTTGCTTTTAAATTTCTGGAGGTCGTAGCCGTCAGGAAAGCAAGAATACGGGAGTGAGTTCCACAGGCGGGAAGTGCGAGAGAGGAAGCTGCAGGAGTAGAATTGTCGTCTGCGTTTGGCTAACCTGACTGTGAATGGGTGGGACCCAGTTGCCAGTCTGGTTGAACGGGTAAACACCTGTTGAGGAGGCATCAGTGACTTAAGCTCATCCGAGCAGAAGCCATGAAAGTATTTATAGAAGAGACAGAGGGAGGCCACATTTCGACGATGGGAAAGTGGCTGCAGACGAGTCGCCAGATCAGTACCTATCACATTACAGACTCTCCTTTGGAGCTTGTCAAGAACACTGAGGAGAACGGCAGGGGCACCTGACCATAAATGGCAGCAGTACTCCATGCACGGACGGATGGTTGACTTGTATATATGCAGGATGGATTCAGGTGGAAAAAACATCCTGGATCGACATAGTGACCCAATCTTCTTAGCAGTAGATTTTGCTATGGATTCAATATAGTGCTTCCATTTGAGGTCTGAGGACAGGGTAAGTCCGAGGAGGCGTAGTGTATTACTCTCCGGGAGAATCATCTGGTCCATGCTTATGGGAGGCAGAAGAGGTTGCCTGTAATGGTTGACAGACAACAGCTTGGTCTTAGATGAATTGAAGTTGACAAGCCACTTCTTGCCCCAGTTCACCACAGAGTGTAGATCCCGCTCAAGGTCAGCAGCGAGATTATGTCTGTCCGCCACGACAGGTTTCTTACTGGAGCGGGAGTATATTGTAGTGTCATCTGCGTAGATGCCTACTTGGGACCTGATCTCATCTGGGAGGTCGTTGATGAAAATAAGGAAGAGCGTTGGGCCCAGGATAGAGCCTTGTGGGACACCAGCATTCGTGCTGTAGGACGAAGAGGCACGCCCATTCAGAACGACCTTCATTTTGCGGTTATTTAAGAAAGATTGGATTAGGTCAAGCAGGCGACCGGTAATACCATAACCGCGTAGTTTGCATAGGAGGCCAGGGTGCCAAACCCTGTCGAAAGCCTTGGAGATATCCAGAGCAACCGCGCGAGCCTCGTCAGACTCATCAAGGGCCTGTAGCATGTACTCCGTTACAGTAGTTAGCAGGTCGGCTGTGGACCTGTCAAATCGGAATCCATATTGCCTGTCGGAGAACAGTTTGTGGGCGGTGAGATGATGAACTATTTCAGCATTTATTATAGCCTCGAACACTTTCCCGAATATTGGTAGAAGACTGATAGGGCGATAGTTGGATGGGTCCGAGGGTTCACCACAGTTCTTAAAGACAGGAACGACTGAGGAGAATTTCCAGCATGCAGGAAAGCAGGAAGCAGAAAGGCAGTAGTTAAACAGTTTAGAGAGGACAGGGGAAAGTTCAGGGGCACACCTCTTAAGGACTATCACCGGGATTCCATCGTCTCCACACGCCTTATGGGGGTCGAGTTTTGAAATTACTCTGGATACTATTGTCGGGGTAATATATACGTCATGCAGTTTGGCCTCAGTTCTAATAGGGAAGTCGGGTGGGTGCACTCCGGACGAGTTGAGTGTGGAGTTGGATGAGAATCTGCGGGCAAAGCACTCAGCTTTCTCAGCAGATGACGTGAGAACATCAAATCCATAGATTAAAGGAGGTATTGAGGATTTATCGTTTGTTTATTTCAAATACGAATGTCCACTATAATTACGTTTGACTTAATCAAAAGTATTGTTAGGAAGGAAATGACTAATGCGTAGTAACAACAGAAAGTGTGATAATGAAATCCAAGGTTACATATGAAAGTAAGAATTTTATTAAGAAATTATATACAGAGAGTATAGAATTGAATAAAAATTGCTGAAAACAATTATGAAGTATAAACGACAAAATCAAATTTCGCCAGTCAGCGAAAAAAAATTAAAGTCAACGAAGGTGACAGGAGAAACTTAACGTATGAGTGTGAAAAAAAGCCAACAAGCCACATATGACGTCTATAACCTTACCGCCAACTGACTTACCTATTTATACACGATAACTTGGCCATCAGAAAACAAACGGATCTCGATACATGAAGTCACAAGTTTATTCACCTGAAGAGTGTCAACTTTAGACTCGAAACACGTGTAGCGACACAAATACCATTGCCGACACTTAATATATATCATACAAAAAGCAAGTAGTAATGATAATAGTAACAACTAAATCTACACTTTCAACAAAACGTTCACTGCTTCTCGCACTTTTTCTTCTAAACCAAATTCTCTCGTTGGAACAACCCCTATCCCCTATTTCTGTTTTTACGCTCTCACACCTTGATTGAGCACTCTGGAAGAATGGTAGACTTTGAAAAACAGTAACTACTCTAACATCTACACATCGTTCATTCAGCAATGAATTAGAACACTCTCTGCTATTGGGCGTGTGGATAACGATAATGTACACGCTAAAAAGTCTTCCTCCTTCTACCGCGGGCCCATAGCTCAGAAGCAGAATCGCCGACTGACGCCAATTCGGTCGGGTTTCGGTCCTGGGTAAAAAGCAATCGGATGTTTAATCGTACTGATGGGCTGTGATGCAGCAAATCAGATCTGTCTGCGGATGACTATATATATATATATATATATATATATATATATATATATATTCACTTAACTGTTTCAGTCATACAGACTTCAAAGTTTCATGATGGTATTATCATGATATCTTCAATTTTCTGTGTTTCTGCTACTTTTGCTAAAAAATGCAAATTTTGCAAACCGACAAACATTCAGCAGTTAACTATTTACTAAAACCATTCCAATTAAAAAGCAATAAAAAAAGTGGTTAGCCAGTCAGAACAATAAAAAGCAATTTAAAAAGTTAACTACCTAGACCATTTAAAAAATAGAAATTCAGCAAGCAAACAAAATTATTTACGCAGAAGATATCAAATTAAAACTAAAATTCACGTAAATTCGAAAAAAAAAAAAGAAAAAAACACTGGGAAGTAACAGCAGATAAACAAAATCCCCGAAGAGTGAAGACATTATAATAATGCCGTTACGAAACTTTGAAGTCAATATGACGGAAACAACATTATTCAGTTACGTGAAAACACATTAATCACACACACACACACACACACACACACACACACACACACACACACACACACACACACACACACATATATATATATATTTAATATATATTTAATAGAGAAATTAATTAAGATAAATATTCTCAAATGCCTGCATCAAATTAAACTTTTTTATAATAATTTCACTCCCAAAAAGCACTACCGCCACTAGTGTGCAGGGGGTAACAATAGGAGAAAAAACAAGGTTTATGGGAATGTTGAAGAAATTATAAAGATTGATGGAATTGAGTAGACAGAAGAGGCAATTGCTGTTGCATTTAAACTTTATGCTATCAGAGAAGGGAGCAAATGAAAGCGAGTTCCACTACCGGAAAGGGCAAGAAAAGAAACTGTCAGAGTAGAAGAAGAGTTTGCATTTAGCTATTGCGACGGTAAAAAAATCTAGCAGTACAGATAAATACATATAGTCGAGGAACCAGGGGAAAAAAGATTGCTAGTGCAGTTGCCATGAAAATACTTATAGAAAAAACAGAGGGAAGCCACATTCACGTCGGTGAGAAAGTGACTGAAGGCAGACTGCCAAATTAGGATCGAATGTATTGCAGATACTCCTTCGGATTTTATCGAGAACCTCAAGATGAATAAAAGCTTGTCAGAGCAGTTGCCATGAAAATACTTGTAGAAAAGACAGAGGGAAGCCACATTCACGTCGGTGAGAAAGTGACTGAAGGCAGACTGCCAAATTAGGATCGAATATATTGCAGGTCCTCCTTCGGATTTTATCGAGAACCTCAAGATGAATAAAAGCTTGTCAGAGCAGTTGCCATGAAAATACTTGTAGAAAAGACAGAGGGAAGCCACATTCACGTCGGTGAGAAAGTGACTGAAGGCAGACTGCCAAATTAGGATCGAATATATTGCAGATCCTCCTTCGGATTTTGTCGCGAAGCTCAAGATGAATAGAAGGAGCACCCGACGAGATATGGCAACAGTATTCAATATACGGACGAATAGTACATTTATAAATGTACAAAATGAATTCTGACAAAAAAAATCCCCTGACCCGAAACAGTGACCCAATCTTCCTGGCTGTAGATTTTATAACTTACAGAAAACGGAAGTATTTCGAGGTAATACATTGATGTCAAGTCTACAGGAGATTAAAAGCCAGCCACTCTCAAGGCAGCATGAATCCTGTCAAAATCGAACCAAGAACATCCAATTTATGGTACATCTTGGTTGGAAGATTGATGACATTATCGTCGCTTTGAGACAAATTTATGAAGATATAATTCCCCGAACAGATCAGCAATTTACAAATTGATAACTCGTTTCAAAGAAGTACGAAACGGAATTAGAGATAAGGCGCGGATCGGCAGACTGTCAACATCAGTTTGTAAAGAAAAAATCGATGCTCTTTGAGATTTCAGTGAGGAAGTTCGACTTTTATTTTTAATCATTTCACCCCAAGGAAGGCGAAAAAGCTATTACCAACAAGGAGGTTACTGGGTGTGAGATTCTACCAGAAAGATGTAAGAATTTATAAAGAGAAAAAGCTAAAGAACACGAATGAAGCAGACATGCGTTTATATTTCTGAATATCAAAGTTGACCGGAAAGTGAGAAGCCGAAAGAGATTTCTAAAGTGAGAAGAATGATAGAAGATAATGTCAGCATAGAAGTTACGGTTAATTAAGCTGCGCGATTCACAAGTCATAGTTTGATCAAAGTAATAGTTACTCAAAAATTAAATAAAACCAGTGAAATCAAAATAACACTGCAATTAGAAAAGGTCATCATGTTGCTAGTTCTCTTGGACTCTGGAAGTATTATGCTAATCTATTATTTGGAAATGTTGTTGAGAAAAATCAGCTAAATTATAGTTCGAGAACGCATAATACATAACAGTTCAGTACACTTTGTTGCTTCAAGTCTTTTCTTCATCTGTGAAAAGATTATTTAAGATTAACTACTATATATGAGGACTGATGTTACATAATAGGGCAGTACGCTTTTCTTTGTTTCTATTGCTTCAAGACACTTATTCATCTGTGAGGAGATTGTTCAGCATTCATTGTCATATAGGAGGACTGATATTACATTACAGTTCAGTACACTTTTCTTTGTTTCAGTTGCTTCAAGTCTCTGCTTCATCTGTGAGCAGGTTGTCCAACATTCATTGCCTTATAGGAGAACTGATATTACATTAGAGTTCAGTAAAATTTTCTTAGTTTCTCTTGCTTCAAGTCTCTACTTCATCTGTGAGGAGGTTGTACAGCATTCACTGCCATATAGGAGAACTGATATTGCATTACAGTTCAGTACTCTTTTCTTTGTTTCTCTTGCTTCAAGTCCCTTCTTCATCTGTGAAGAGATTGTCCACCATTCACTGCCATATAGAAGGATTGATATTACGTCACAGTTCAGTGGACATTTCTTTGTTTCTGTTGTTTCAAGTATCTTTTTCATCTGCGAGGAGATTGTTCAACATTCATTTGCCATATAGGAGGACTGATATTGCATTACAGTTCAGTACTCTTTTCTTTGTTTCTCTTGCTTCAAGTCTCTTCTCCATCTGTGAGGAGATTGTCCAGCATTCGTTGCCATGTAGGAGAATTGATATTGAATTACAGCTCGGTACTCTTTTCTTTGTTTCTCTTGCTTCATGTCTCTCTTTATCTCTGAAGAGATTATCCAGCATTCATTGCCATATAGGAGAACTGATATTGCCTTACAGTTCAGTAATCTTTGTTTCTGTTGCTTCAAGTCTCTTCTTCATCTGTGAGCAGGTTGTCCAGCATTCACTGACATATTGGAGGACTGATATTGCATTAGAGTTAAGTACACTTTTCTTTGTTTCTCTCACTTCAAGTCTATTCTCCATCTGTGAGGACGTTGTCCAACATTCATTTCCGTATAGAAGGACTGATATTGCATTACAGTTCAGTAGTCTTTTCTTTATTTTTCGTGCTTCAATTATCTTCTTCAACAATGATGAGATTTTCCACCATTCACTGCCATATAGAAGGACTGATATTAGGTCACAGTTCAGTGGACATTTCTTTGTTTCTGTTGTTTCAAGTCTCTTTTTCATCTGCGAGGTGGTTGTTCAACATTCATTTGCCATATAGGAGGACTGATATTGCATTACAGTTCGGTACACTTTCTTTGTTTCTCTTGCTTCATGTCTCTCCTTCCTCTGTGAGGAGATTGTCCAGCATTCATTGCCATATAAAATAACTGATATTGCCTTACAGTTCAGTAATCTTTGTTTCTGTTGCTTCAAGTCTCTTCTTCATCTGTGAGCAGGTTGTCCAGCATTCACTGACATATTGGAGGACTGATATTGCATTACAGTTCAGTACTCTTTTCTTTGTT
Organism: Ascarosepion bandense; assembly: GCA_037127315.1. Lineage (NCBI taxonomy): Eukaryota > Metazoa > Mollusca > Cephalopoda > Sepiida > Sepiidae > Ascarosepion > Ascarosepion bandense. Next base: position 43,328 of record JBBBDQ010002429.1, read on the forward strand.
TCTCTTGCTTCAAGTCCCTTCTTCATCTGTGAGGAGGTTGTCCATTATTCATTGCCTTATAGGAGAACTGATATTGCCTTACAGTTCAGTAGCCTTTGTTTCTGTTGCATCAAGTCTCTTCTTCATCTGGGAGGAGATTGTCCACCATTCATTGCCGTATAGAAGGACTGATATTGCATTACAGTTCAGTGGACATTTCTTTATTTTTCTTGCTTCAATTATCTTCTTCAACTATGAGGAGATTATCCACCATTCACTGCCATATAGAAGGACTGATATTACGTCACAGTTCAGTGGACATTTCTTTGTTTCTGTTGTTTCAAGTATCTTTTTCATGTGCGAGGAGATTGTTCAACATTCATTTGCCATATAGGAGGACTGATATTGCATTACAGTTCAGTACTCTTTTCTTTGTTTCTCTTGCTTCAAGTCTCTTCTCCATCTGTGAAGAGATTGTCCAGCATTAGTTACCATGTAGGAGAAATGATATTGCATTACAGTTCGGTACTCTTTTCTTTGTTTCTCTTGCTTCATGTCTCTCTTCATCTCTGAAGAGATTGTCCAGCATTCATTGCCATATAGGAGAACTGATATTGCCTTTCAGTTCAGTAATATTTGTTTCTGTTGCTTCAAGTCTCTTCTTCATCTGTGAGCAGGTTGTCCAGCATTCACTGCCATATTGGAGGACAGATATTGCATTACAGTTCAGTACTCTTTTCTTTGTTTCTCTTACTTCATATCTCTCCTTCCTCTGTGAGGAGATTGTCCAGCATTCATTGCCATATAGGAGAACTGCTATTGCCTTACAGTTCAGTAATCTTTGTTTCTGTTGCTTCAAGTCTCTTCTTCATCTGTGAGCAGGTTGTCCAGCATTCACTGCCATATTGGAGGACTGGTATTGCATTACATTTCAGTACTCTTTTCTTTGTTTCTCTTGCTTTATATCTCTCCTTCCTCTCTGAGGAGATTGTTCAGCATTCATTGCCATATAGGAGAACTGCTATTGCCTTACAGTTCAGTAATCTTTGTTTCTGTTGCTTCAAGTCTCTTCTTCATCTGTGAGCAGGTTGTCCAGCATTCACTGCCATATTGGAGGACAGATATTGCATTACAGTTCAGTACTCTTTTCTTTGTTTCTCTTGCTTCATGTCGCTTCTTCATCTGTGAAGAGATTGTCCAGCATTCATTGACATATAGGAGAACTGCTATTGCCTTACAGTTCAGTAATCTTTGTTTCTGTTGCTTCAAGTCTCTTCTTCATCTGTGAGCAGGTTGTCCAGCATTCACTGCCATATTGGAGGACTGATATTGCATTACATTTCAGTACTCTTTTCTTTGTTTCTCTTGCTTCATGTCGCTTCTTCATCTGTGAAGAGATTGTCCAGCATTCATTGACATATAGGAGAACTGCTATTGCCTTACAGTTCAGTAATCTTTGTTTCTGTTGCTTCAAGTCTCTTCTTCATCTGTGAGCAGGTTGTCCAGCATTCACTGCCATATTGGAGGACTGATATTGCATTACATTTCAGTGCTCTTTTCTTTGTTTCTCTTGCTTCGACTGTCTTCTTGATCTTTGTGGGGATTGTAAAGTATTCATTCCAGCATAAGACGTTTGACATTACACATATTTTTCTGTTTCTAAATTACTTTTCCCAGGTTTTGCTAAGCGTTTTTCAATATTTATTGCCCATTCGGATATCCATTTTTGCACTTTCGGTCCTCTTCACATGTATTTAAACATTTTTACCTGTTCTGTCTTTGCTTTTTCCTTTCTTTCTTTTTTATTATCTGTTCTTTCATTGTTTGTCTTTTTCCAGTTTTTTCTTTCTTTTTTTTCTTTTTTCTTACCTGTTCGTTTTTTATTTGGTTATTCTCAGTTCTTTCCTTCTTTCTTTCTTTCTTTCTTTCTTTCATTTTTCTTACCTGTTCTTTATTTCAAGTTTTTTGTTATTTTTCTTTCTTTTTTTCTTTTTCGTTTCAGACTTCTTCTGTTACTCTTGGTTTTTCGCTGCGGAAAACACACAATCTTTCATTCATTCTTTCTTTCTTTCTTTCATTTTTCATCTGTTCTTTATTTATTTTCTGTTTTTTCTTTCTTTCTTTCTTCTTTTTTTCTTTCTTTCATTTTTCTTACCTGTTCTTTCATTATTTGGTTATTTCCAGTTTTTTTCTTTTTTCTTACCTGTTCGTTTTTCGTTTATTTATTCTCAGTTCTTTCTTTCTTTCTTTCTTTTATCCTTTCTTTCTTTCTTTCTTTCTTTCTTTCTTTCATTCATTTTTCTAGCCTGTTCTTTCTTTATTTCAAGTTTTTTCGTTTTTTCTTTTTTCTTTCTTTCGTTCTTTCTTTCTTTCTTTCTTTCGTTTCTTACCTGTTTATTCTTTCTGTCTTTATTTTCAGTTCTTTCTTTCTTTCTTTCTTTCTTTCATTTTTCTTACAAGTGTTTTCTATATTTATTTCAAGTAATTTCGTTCCTTCTTTTATTTTTCTTACTTTTTCTATCTTTCTTTCTTTCTTTCTTTCTTTCTTTTCTTACCTGTTCTTTCTTTCTATCATTATTTCCAGTTCTTTCTTTCTTTTTTTATTTCATTCTTTTTTCTTACCTGTTCTTTCTTTTTTTATTTATTTCCAGATTTTTCTTTCTTTCATTCTTTCTTCTGTCATTCTTGTCTTACTATAGAGAAGACAACTGGAAACTTCTTCACTGTTTTTTTTTTCGACACAAACAAGTCAAAACAAAGATTCATTTCTTAAAAGAAAGGACTACCTGGAGAGCCATGATTGCCTTCGAAAAAGTTCAACACTTCCCTGATATTATAAGTATCTAAACTTCTTTTATAAATGGAACTTTTGTCTCTGTGTGTGTGTCTGTGTCCGTTACCTATAGACTCCAAAACGACTGAACCGATGTTCTTGAAAATTTACACAGTTGTACTATAAGCGTCTGCGAGTGTTCTTAGCTAGGTCTTGTGTCAAGGTACTCCCGATAAATATCGAAAATCGATAATCGAAAAAATCGGGTTATAGAAGGAGTGGTCCGATTTTAATCAAATTTGATACACTCATAGACAAAGACATAAGAAACGATATTCAGAAGTTTCAAGGTTGCAGTTCTTACAATAGTGCAGAAAATCGATAATATATATATATATAAGGCAAGATGTTTGTGTGTGTGTGTCTGTTTATCTGCCTGTATGTCCTTTATACAAATCCACAATTTTTAGCCGATTCTCACCAAACTTCAAAATTTGACTTACATCCATTCATTTTTTTTTCAGTCTACGGTTTCGCTTTAACTGGAAACGACTATTACTTTTTAGTCGTTTGTGCCAACGTCCAAAGAGTCTGGGCTCCAGGACCATGGATTAGTTTTAAAGCTTTCATTACACCCGAGCAACGCCGGGCTATACTGCTAGTGTATATATATATATATATATATATTTATATTAGGTGCGATTGATAAATTGTCGCAATTATTTTATTATTTCAAATATTCTTTAGGCTGAGTCTGAGCTCCAGGACCATGGATTAGTTTTAAAGCTTTTGTTACACCCGAGCAACGCCGGACTATACTGCTAGTGTATATATATATATATATATATATATATATATATATATATATTTATATTAGGTGCGATTGATAAATTGTCGCAATTATTTTATTATTTCAAATATTCTTTAGGCTGAGTCTGAGCTCCAGGACCATGGATTAGTTTTAAAGCTTTTGTTACACCCGAGCAACGCCGGGCTATACTGCTAGTGTATATATATATATATATATATATATATATTTATATTAGGTGCGATTGATAAATTGTCGCAATTATTTTATTATTTCAAATATTCTTTAGGCTGAGTCTGAGCTCCAGGACCATGGATTAGTTTTAAAGCTTTTGTTACACCCGAGCAACGCCGGGCTATACTGCTAGTTGTACATATTTGATTTTGATACAACCCTACATTCAGATATTTAATTTTTGGCATTAATAACTTAGATTTTTGGAGGATCACCCATAAACTGTCGTATTATTTGCATAGATATTTAATAATCGTTTTAAAAAAAAATTCTCTCTGACAGATTCGAAAATGAGTTGATTTTAATAAAACCAAAATGAGGCAAACATGGCGTCGTCTATTCATAACAGAATCAAAGTCGACATTCACTTCTCTCTCATTGTCGCTTTTTATAAACATGGGAACTGACAGGAAAGAATAACTTTGAACCGCAGTCCCTGAAGTTATCAGTAAATCCAAACTAAATATGATCGATGAATTGACTGTCTCGCACTCAGACACCAAAATCGATTCGTCACATCTCTTGCCACGAAAAGCAATGTCAGGTTGGTGATCGATTCTCAGCTTGTATGAGCAGCTCACTGATCTAAGGGTATGTTTACATGCTGGCCGGCGCCAGATCGGTAAGAATATATATATGAAACGTATCAATTGCAAATCTTAAACAAGACTTTTGAACTGATTTTGTGTATTTTTAAATATTCCTTAAGTAGAGTATATTTCAGTCATAAGACTTTTGGAATTTGTACGTAAAAAATAGGAAATTTTAATAAATTTCTGGGAATCATTTCAAAGCATCGTTCAGTTTGTGTCAGTTCTTAGTTACGAAAAGCCTCTGAGAACTGAAATAACTAGTAACTGTTGTATATTATCTGAACTGGTACGTAATTTCATTAAGAAGTGTATTTTTATGAAACAGCAAAGACATACAAACTTACTAGCAAAAGAAAAATAGACATTGTTTTTAAAATATTTGATTGTTTTCAAAGTTAAGAATGCGGGAAAAATGTCCTATGTCAGGAAAATATTTGATTATTTTTAAACCAGCGTGGTCTAGATCAGATGTGAACTTCGGAATGTTTATAAACAATGTGCCTCAAGATGACGTAGTCACTCATATAAAAGAGATAAGTAGCAATGGTCACTCCATGAGTAGTTGAGATCAGAAGACAGAGAAAGACAAACAGAAAAATTGGGTTCAGTCCGCCCAAACCGTGTATTACGTATGGCAATCAACAACGTGACTGAATATCAAATATATGACCTAGAAGACTGAAAATAACAAAAGAATATTGATATCTTTGGTAGAGGCCCGGTTGAAGTACTGGAGATGGCCCGAAATTGAAATCAGGAATGCCGAGTTCTAATCCCAGTCAAGAGCGTTACATTCAGTTAAATATGTAGGGGCGTCGGTGATGCGTGGTTAATTGGCCTTGCGTCAAACACGTCCGAAGTCCCCCACATTTTAAATCTCAAAAGGTTGAAGGTTGAAATGAGAAAGGATAAAATATTTCGTGTGTATATTAAAGCTTATTTTTTTTAATCATTTCACCCCAAGTAAGGCATTCCACTAATGCGCATGGGGTTACATAAGGGAAGGTGAAGGGAAAGAGTGGTTAGATATAGGAAATGTCAGAAGGAGGGTGATAGATAGGTAAGGATACCGAGGCTGGGGGTTGGGTAGATGGGAAGAGTGTTTGAAAGATGGTTAGTGTGTTAGGAGGTACGTATTGACCTTACATTTAAACTTCTGGAGATTGTAGCCGTCGGGGAAGCAATCATGTGGAAGGGAATTCCACAGTCGGGAAGTGCGAGGAAAAAACTGTAGAAATTGCGGTTGCATTTTAACGGTTTTACTGTAACTGGGTGGGATCTAGTTGCTAATCTAGTATCTCGTGCAAATTAAGGACAAAAGTGTAAGAAGGAAAATATAAGTGAAAGAAAAATGTTCATTGAGAACATGCATGCGGTTTTGAAGTTGAAATAATTCGTAGTAGTATTGTATGTATTTGAAATGTCCGCAGAAGTTTAGAGTTCATTTGCTGTGTAGTAAAGATTTCATTCCTCCTGTTTTTAGTAGGTCGCGACAGGTTGAGAGAAAGAGAAGGTAAAAGAAATAAAGGAGTGGTCCTTAATACGTGTATTTGGTTGTGTGTTGTCCTCTTTAGCGACGTGGTGTGAAAAATGAAGAAGAGGGCGGGAAAGTGAGGGCGAATGAATCTGTGGCGTACGCTGTGTCCGGGTTGGCGTGGAGTGAAAAAGATGAAAAGAAAGTTGGCCGCAAAGCGAGTCAGTTTGAGGTTTCTTCCTTACATCGTGACGAGGTGCCAGCTAACCGCGTCCCCTGGCTGACTGATTGTGATCCTCTTGACTGACGACTGTGACCGGTTAGGGGACCTCCTTAAACATTGAATCCAGTCACGTGGGGTGGCTCCGGTGAGGATTTGTTTTCTTTAGCTGTGGAAAAACCGTTTCTCTGACGTATTTTGAATTGTGCGATTTGATGTCCAATCAGGATTCAGAATAGGATTTTTCACACTGACTTGTGAAAAAGTCGTTTGAATCCCTTTTTGCGGATGTGTAATTTATTTTGTGTGTTTTTAATCGGTTGATGGATTGTATAGAATTTGTATTCTGTAAATACACATTTAGAAATTTATGAATCCATCTCTTCTCTCCCCAACTATGGGATAACTATCAGGATAGAGTGGATCCTATATCCTTGCATGGGAACCAATCTAGGAGTAGAGCAACTCCGAGTTTAATATCTCTATCTAGTGCAGCTTTCTCACAATTCTATCGCTATTTCTATGGCGAGCGTTCAGATGAACTACACGCCTTGTTTCCAACAGTCTTAACCTTCAGGGATAAAATTCGCCATGCTACGCATATTGTATCGAGCAACCTGCATTCTCTTTATATCCTCCTCTCACTCAATCAGCTTCTTTCCGTAAACCGACAACGTGTGGAACCGCCTCCAATATGGCTGCTTCCACAATCTTAACATGTTTGGCTAGGGTTAACCGTCATCTTACGCTGTAAAACTTTACCTCGTACATGGTGAACACTACTTTAAAAAAAAAACGAAGAAAAAAAAACAGCATACACATAAACAATAAAACAAGTAGAAACATAATTTATGTGTGGGCTGAAGACATTGCCACACACGTGCGCATACAAGATTGTTTCTTGCTTTAATCTGTAATTTTCACACAAGCAATACTGTCTTACACTTTTCTGTTTACTCCTCGTGTCTTTGAAACGTGTCACGTCTAACCATTCATTATAAACCTTTATTTTTACTTCTAATATAAGACTAACTATTAATACGAACCGAAAATTTGCGATAATTCTAAACGCCATTATAATTACGGCTTTTGCAGTCCTTCAACAGTTCTTTACTTTGACGTGAAGAATCTTTTTGAAACGAATTATGAATGCTTTTATCCCATCTCATAGCGCGGAGATGTCTTTGTCCTTAATCACTGTAACCAATAGGGAATAATGCGTAAAGTAATACATTAAATTTCACGAAATAAATGGTCTCCCGCCATTTTCTTTACTTATAGCAAAGGTTTAAGCACTAAACCTCCCCTTGCGTGTATTACTTGCTTTTTTTTATTTTTGTTTTTTTTTATTTACATGCCATATCTGTTCAAGACACGATAAACCATAATGAATAAACCATAGAAAACGCACATAAATTCAGTAAACCAATAGCCGACTGCTGTTTAAATTTAATTCTGACAAAAGGCATGAGCATTAAATGTCCCTTGGTTCTACCATTAATATCATTTCAAAACGTGGTAAGTTTTGAATGATACACGAGAGAATATGTAGCAAAAGACATTAAAATTCAGAATACAAATCACTGGTTAGTAATTCCATTTAGTTATATCAAAGGCAGAAACCTTAAATTTCCCTTATTTCCTGAGTTTTTTCTTTCATGTGCTATGTTTGTTCATGACGCAATAAGCAATGTGCATTAAATCCGGAAGATTGGAGTGAGGAATCGAGATCCGAGTTCGAATTCCAGTCAAATTCATTTATTTGGGAAAGGTATGAATACCTGCGTCGGATGTACGTCGTGGTGCAGTAGATATCGGCTCAAAACGAGACATCGAGGAGCCGAGTTCGAATTTCAGTCGAATTCCTTGCATTTACTTACGCACAAATACCCTTGGGAAAGGTCTCTTCCCTCCAGTTATAGGTTAAATAATAGGACAGATTGGGTTCTGTAGCCTTAGTCGGCAACCAGTCTACCGCAGAAAGCAATGGCAACCTACTGCGGGATAATCTTCTGCCCAGTCAGTCATGTTTCTTTCGAGACATGATCGCCCAAGCGTGTATCATGTATGACACTTAACTTACTGATGAATACCTTACTGCCAGTTATGGAAGGTTAGTCCAGGTTCTATAGCCTTGCGCGGCAACCGGTTTGGGGGGAGAACAAAACTTTGAATTCAAAGCCAGCTTCGAGAGGATTAATCGCAGGACAATAGTTGGCAACCAGTCTGCTGCAAAAACAACTGGCAATCTACTGCAGGAAAATCCGAAAACGCTCTCTTTCAACATGCCTTGAACCAGCATCGAAGAGTAGGCTCAAAATAATATCAATGTCGATGCGCAAACTGCAACAGCGTAAAATAAGCAACTGATGATGAATAAACCAAAGAATGCACAATAAGATGTGCGTTCTAGTGCAGTGGTTATCGACTCCGGGAGCCGAGTTCGAATTCCAGCTGAATTCCTGGCATTCACTTACTCGCAAATACCCTTGAGAAAGGTATTAATCCGTCTCTTCCCTCCAGTTATGGGTTAAATAACAGGACAGGTTGGGTTCTGTAGCCTTGACTAGCAACCAATCTACCGCAGAAAGCAATGGCAACCTACTGCGAGATAATCTTCTGCCCAGTCAGTCATGTCTCTTTCGAGACATGATCGCCCAAACGTGTATCACATATGGCTCTTAACTGACTGACTCTTGTTATAAAATAAATTATTACCAACTGACCCTGTTAATTTGGCAATAAGGTTCCTAACCATAAATGTCTAAACCAGGACGTGGCTCTTCGTTCGTGTTAGGGTCTTGCATTCTCTTAGCAACGTTAAGTGTCAATTTAAGTAGTTATAACACAAATCAATAATGAATGACTTATACAGTTCAATATACTGTTGACCATTTTGCTATGAATTTTTTTTAATCATATCACCCCAAGCCAGGCGGTAACGCCACTGATGTGCAGGGCGCTAAGTAAGAGTGAAAAGATTGGAAAAGAGAAAGCCGGAAACCACATCCTAAACAGGGAACAAGGGATGAGCCTCTTCACCTGTTCAATAGACGTGGGTGGAGTGTGAACCGGGCGATAGTTTAATCTGTCTACTCCAATGAGATGAAATGTAGTGGTATATAAATATCTATAGGTTATTTAATGCCGAGATCTAAATATTTTAATGCAATTGTATGCCTTCAGCTACAGATGAAATGTATTGTTGGTCAGTTTGCTTTAAAATGTAATGTCACTAATTTTACTAAAAAATATACAGTTGGGATATTATATTTTGATTGATTTTCTTTCTTTTTTTTTTTTTAATCATTTTACCCCGAGCAAGGCGGAAACGCCACTGATGTGCAGGGGGTTACATAAATGTAAAAAGATTAATTAGAAAAGAGTGAGGAGTACAAACTAGTTAGAAAGGAACAATAGAAAGCTGAGAAAGCAGGTGCGATGACAGATACATAGGTGGAGAGAAAGGGAAGGTTATACAGGGGAGGGGAGAGAGCTAGAGGCCAGTGGTTAGTAGATGAGTATTAACTTTGCATTTAAATTTCTGGAGGTTGTAGCCGTCAGGAAAGCAAGAATACGGGAGTGAGTTCCACAGGCAGGAAGTGCGAGAGAGGAAGCTGCAGGAGTAGAATTGTCGTCTGCATTTGGCTAACCTGACTGTGAATGGGTGGGACCCAGTTGCCAGTCTGGTTGTACGGGTAAACACCTGTTGAGGAGGCATCAGTGACTTAAGCTCATCCGAGCAGAAGCCATGAAAGTATTTATAGAAGAGAGAGAGGGAGGCCACATTTCGACGATGGAGAAATGGCTGCAGTCGAGTCGCCAGATCAGTACCTATCACATTACAGACTCTCCTTTGGAGCTTGTCAAGAACACTGAGGAGAACGGCAGGGGCACCTGACCATAAATGGCAGCAGTACTCCATATCAACCTTTATTAGTTATTTAATGCCGAATTTTAAATATTTTTAACGCACATTGTATACTTTTAACGACAGATAAAACGTGTTGTTGGCCATTATTCTATAAAATATGTTGTTAATTTTATTATAAAATATGTTGTTGGTATATATTAATATATTTTGATTGATTTTGTTTAGCGGCTTATTAAGCCTTATCGATTATTTAATGCCGAATTCTAAATATTTTTGACGCAATTGTATGCCTTCAACTACAGATAAAATGTATTGCTGGTCATTTTGCTATAAAATGGATTGTAGGTAATTCTACTATAAAATATACAGTTGGTATATATTAATACGTTTCGGTTGATTTTGTTTAGTGGCATATCAACATCTCTATGGGTTATTTAAGACTGAAATCTAAATTTTTGGACGCAATTGTATGCCTTCAACTGCAGATAAAATGTATTGTTGGTCATTTTGCTATAAAATGTATTCTCGGTTTTTTCTTATAAATATGTATTACGGTTATTTTTACATAAAATATACTTTTATGTTTTCTTAGCTTTTTTTTTCTTTTTTTTTTTTTTTGGTGGGGAGGGGTTCAATAGATTACCGTAGATGGGACCCCGGCAGTTGTTAGCACACCGGTTTAAGGTGGACCTGACAGCAAAAGACAGTTTAGAGGTGGTTCCACGCTCCTAAAAACCACCAATCACCTGATCAGAGTCTTGCTAACTAATATAGTATATAGTCGTCCACAGGACATACTTACACAGTCACGACCACATTAATTAAAAGTTACTTGACATTCATTATATCACAACATTTTCATAAAAATCAACAGCAGGAAACTTAAAAAAGTCTTTGGTCCTGGGTATAACGGCAAACTGCATCCTGTAGCAAGGCCTCTGATTTCGAGGTTGTGAAGAGTATGGAACCACTTCTTAATAGCTGTTGTTTCCAGCTTCACCCTAACCCGGAGTGGTAGCACCTGTTAGGGCCCCAGCTAACGGCAAACAGTTAACCCTCCAAACTTGGGTCAAAATACTACGAAAGTATAAAAATACTTTTATAAGAAAATATACATTTTTGAAGAAAAAATTATTACCATAATACATTGTTCAAGAAAAAAACATTATTGCCATAATACATTTTTGAATACAAAACTAGAAGACGTTTTCAGTTTTCTAAAATAAAAAATAAATTTTTCATTAAAATCTGACTAAATAAACCGAATATTAAACAAAAATTCCAATAACTCTACCTTTTTCACATTAAATAACCCACAGAGGTTGATATGTCATTAAACAAAACTCGAACTCAAATATAAAAGTATTTCTTGAAATGTTTTTACTCAAGTCGATTTTGTTCAGAGATTGTTTTTTTTTTTTGCATTTTGTTTTTTTTTTTTCTTTTATGTGCACTGCTTTTCTCGAGGATGAACAATCTGAAACAAGATTTTTGCATGTTTCCGGGGCCCTTCACTTTGTTCTTGCGGCAAAATTTATTGCTACAGATTAAAGTTCAGATCTTGTCGATGACTTTCAACCAATTCACCGCCGAAAAACAGCTTAAGGATCCTACTGTACTGTGCACTGACAACATGACCACTGCAGTGTCAATAACGTTCTATATCATCTTGCAGATTTGTAAACCAAATATTGTTTTAAAAACCTGTCGATATTTCTAAGACAAGGCAATGTAACTATTTACAATATTTACATTGTTCGAACTGTTGTCCTCATCTTTATTGTCATAGTCACTCCTTCAACATCTGTCTATATTTCTGAGATGAGGTATTGTAACTATTTACACTATTTACATTGTTTGGACTGTTGTCCTCATCTTTAATGTCATAGTCACTCCTTCAACATCTGTCTATATTTCTGAGATGAGGTATTGTATCTATTTACACTATTTACATTGTTCAGACTGTTGTCCTCATCTTTATTATCATATTCACTCATTCAACATCTGTCTATATTTCTCAGATGAGGTATTGTATCTATTTACACTATTTACATTGTTCAGACTGTTGTCCTCATCTTTATTATCATATTCACTCCTTCAACATTTGTCTATATTTCTGAGATGAGGTATTGTAACTGTTTACACTATTTACATTGTACTGACTGTTATCTTCATCATTATTGTCATATTCACTCCTTCAACATCTGTCTACATTTCTGAGATGAGGTATTGTAACTATTTACACTATTTACATTGTTCGGACTGTTGTCCTCATCTTTATTGTCATATTCACTCTTTCAACATCTGCCTATATTTCTGAGATGAGGTATTGTAACTATTTACACTATTTACATTGTTCGGACTGTTGTCCTCATCTTTATTGCCATAGGCATTGTAACTCTATTTGCATTTATGGATAGAATGCTTTTAGTGCAGAGGTTATACGTTTTGTGTTGATGAGTCAGCGTGGATTGCTTTTGTTGTTTTTTCACGGGAAACAATTATAAAAATAGCGTAAAATGTCTCCATAGAAGAATGTTTGTTTTCCGGTTAAACGTATATAAATTAATTTAAATTTTAAGATTTTCTGTGATTAAGATTTACTCCAATAAATTAAATTTTGCAATTAGAAAATTTTAGAAATTATAGAATCCTAAGATTATAACGTATAACTACCATGACCAAAAGTTCAAATTACTGAAAAACATAAGCACCTGATGACTGCATAGAACATGAAACTACGTGTCATGCTATAGACGTAGGATAATATCTAATCTTTACTAATATATATATATATATATATATATATATATATATATATATATATATATATATATTGTAACTAAGTTGTAGAACTCGTTGCTTTTTTAAGCTGTTGTTCATGCATTTATTTTTATAAAGAGTGCTCGATACAAACGTAGAGCGTTATATTGTAATAGTTGTTACAATGGTTTATAAATTCGTAGTATCACTACACAAAAATTATCGCGTTTCGAAGCTAGCCATGTATCTGGGCTGCTTCTTCTTCGGGTGATTTAGATGATATGAGAATTATCTTGTTGAAAAGACAGTTTATTTGTGTTGGATTTGTTTTTTTAGGTGTTCGTGGGGTTGGTCTGTAATTTGAATTCTGTTGACCTTTTTAGCGTCTTAGGGTTAAGTGTTTGTTGGTGGCTAAGTTTGGGATAGGTTTTCCTATGAATCTTGTGTGGGTACCAACCCCACTAACACCTAAAAAATGTACTGACCAGAGGAATGGGTTTGTGTGTAGGTTTGAAATTCAACTAGCTAAAAAGGATACATAGGAACAAGGAATTTATCAGGACTTAAGTCCAATCAACAAAAAAAAAAATGTCTTAGAAAAAAAACAATTATACTTTCGAATATCATTATCATCTACCTGATTGTTCTTTCAATGTCGAAACAAAATGTACAATTTTGTAGTAGATTGTAGTTTGTACATGTTCTAAAGTATAATATATATATATTATAAATTATACGTTAAAACATAAGCAAAATATTGTATTTTATAGATGTTTAAAAGTATAATTTATAATAAATATTCATTATCCTATAGTGAAATATTCATTATTCTATAGTGAACACTGTTTTAAATTAATGTTTTGAACGTTGCAAGTACTTTCTTCGTTCTTTATTTACTTGGATATATATATATACATATATATATATATATATATGTGTGTGTGTGTGTGTGTATGTATTAACGAAACTTGGTTATAAGCAACCGACAATTTGTAATGAATTATTTTGAACATTATTTTTACCGATACTCGTATTTAAGTAAATATTCTGTTTTTGATTAAACAGTAAATAATCAGGCCGGTAGATATAAATATAAAAATACTGTTTAATTAAAAACAGAATATCTACTTAAATACGAGTATCGGTAAAAATAATGTTCAAAATAATTCATTACAAATTGTCGGTTGCTTATAACCAAGTTTCGTTAAAATTCGTTAATTTCCGTAACATGTTTATATATATATATATATATATATATATATATATATATATATATATATGTATTAACGAAACTTGGTTATAAGCAACCGACAATTTGTAATGAATTATTTTGAAGATTATTTTTACCGATACTCGTATTTAAGTAAATATTCTGTTTTTGATTAAACAGTAAATAATCAGGCCGGTAGATATAAATATATAATACTGTTTAATTAAAAACAGAATATCTACTTAAATACGAGTATCGGTAAAAATAATGTTCAAAATAATTCATTATATATTTATATATATATATATATATATATATATATATATATATACGAAATGATTATTTACGATAAAATTTTATTACGAAAATGTGTGTCATTCGGCAGGATTCAAACCTGCGATATAAATAATCAGGCTAATAGATATAAATATATAACACCGTTTGATTAAAAACAGAATATCTACTTAAACATGAGTATCGATCAAAAATAATGCTCAAACAAATCATTTCAAATTGTCGGTTGTTTATAACCAAGTTTTCGTTAATCTTCGTTAATTTCCGTAACATGTTTACATTTGTTGACATTACAATACATTTCAGAGCAGATATGGTTGTTGCAATGAATCTAAAATTATGTTATATAGGCTCGATTAAAACCTCGTTTAGATTGGAGGTAATTCGGAGTTGAGAGGTCTAAAACGTTGCCAGATCAAATGGTAGCTTCCCCTATGTGGATAGGGGTCGCAGCTTTGAATCTTGCCGAATGACACACATTTTCGTAATAAAAATTTATCGTGAAATAATCAGGCCGGTAGATATAAATATATAATACTGTTTAATTAAAAACAGAATATCTACTTCAATATGAGTATCGGTAAAAAATAATGTTCAATATATATATAGTCATCCGCTAATAGATTTGTTTCGCTGTATCACAGCTCATCAGTGCGGTTAGATTCTCCGATTGCTTCTAGCCAGGATTGAAACCCGACCGAATTGACATAAGTCGGCGATTTTACTACTGGGTTATGGGCACTCGGCGAAAAAAGGTGGACTTTTGCCTGTTATATACCATGTAAACACACGCCAGTAGCCCAGAGTGATCGAATTCATTACCGAATTAACGATGCGTAGATGCGTGAGTAGCTACTGTTTTTTCAAAGTCTACCATTTCCCCAAGCGTACCTCACCGGGTACGCTTGATTCTAGCAAGAGAATTCAAGAATTTTGCAAATAAAGGAAAATGGTATCACTCCACCTCACCCAAACACACACACACACACACACACACACACACACACACACACACACACACACACACACACTATACACTACGTAGAGTTTTTTTTGTGAATACGAGATAGTAAGATTGAAATCCGGTAAAACATATTGGTACGGTTGAGCAATATCTCTCTTCTCGGCCATGTTTCCTCTTTTAGTCAACAAAAGATCTGAAACCAGACAAACATTTTTCCACAGAAACAAAATATAGGTCTGAACACACAGACACAGGCGTGTGGTGAATGTCAGAGACAACAACTTGCGGGTAGATGAAATTTACGAAGACTTATCTACCCGCAATGGACAATAAGCAGCTGCTGCAGTAGTCGCAGTTGTCGGCACCCGGTCTCATCCCGAGCGATTAGATAAATACTAACTCATGGATAGATAGTTAATTTTCTAAGCGCTGCTTAGATGTGACACAAGGTCGAAAGAATGGGGCACCCAGTGAGAATCGAACTCACTACTCAGTTTCTAGCAAGACGAGCTTGCTAACCATTACACCATACCGAGGTGCTCAGATAGATAGATAGAGATATATAGAAAGATAGATCTTAAAAACCGATGTATAGATAGATATATGATATATAACAGATTGTTATATATATATACATATATGTAGTCGCTGCGTCACTTTAAAACTCAGTTATATAAAAAAACAATTATATAAAAATTGTTGTTTAAAAATTGTTCAAAAATTCCATTAAAAAATATTTTGTTTTGTTTCGTTTTGAGTTGATATTTTGTGCGACATTGTTAACAACATTGCGTTTGTTTTTGTTTGAAAATTACGGAGGAAAATATTTACATTTTTTTTTTTTGACTAAATGAGTTTTAGAAATTTTCGAAGAATGTAGACATTTTATTTTAGAGGAAAAAGTTTCATTAATGCCACAAGAATTACAGACAGTTGATTTCCTGCATAAAATATTTCTAGAAAAAAGCTTTATTTATTTATTTATTTTTTTCTGAAGTATGAAATATTAAGTCTGAAAAAAAAAAAGACGTAAATAATTCAGTTAAACATTGACACTATTTTTTTACATATTTTGTTTTTTGTTTGAAAAAACACTTTTTTAAAATATTTCTTTTGTTTCAAAATTACGGGGAAAATATTCACATTTTTTTGTTGACCAAATGAATTTTTAAATTTTGAAATTAAATATAAAGGCTCATACTTTTTTTTTTAGTCGCGTTTGACACGTGTGATTTGATTTCTGTGACGTAATCTAGCAACCATTTTAGATGACTTACGGAGCAAATGTAAACAATCGGCTCCATTGACCAAAAAGTGCGAAGGAGAAAATTTCTGAACTTAAACTCAAAGGGTATGTGTCGACCTGGCTTACCTGTAGATAAGTGTCTCTACAAAGCTTAAATGGCGTAGCTTAAAAAAATGTAGGGGTGCATAAATTACAGTCACACACAGACTCAGAGACTCACAGATTGCCTTTTATATAGTTATGAACAAAACCAGTACGTTTATTAACTCGGTCACGATGACTAGTAATTTAGAGTTTACAGCAAAAGTTTTGTCAACAAAATTTACGTGGACATCTAACAAAGATCATATTTTAGTACCTGTTAGTCGTTTCCTTATAAGGAAACATTGGGCATCCATTGACCGAGCAGCAAGTTCTACCCAAGTTTCGTTCTTCTTCCCTCCCTGGAATCGAACCGGGATCAAAGTGTAGTATCTGTTCTTCTAATCTCTAATGGTAATGTTAATATTAACCGTTTCCTTATAAGGAAACATTGGGCATCCATTGACCGAGCAGCAAGTTCTACCCAAGTTTCGTTCTTCTTCCCTCCCTGGAATCGAACCGGGATCAAAGTGTAGTATCTGTTCTTCTAATCTCTAATGGTAATGTTAATATTAACCGTTTCCTTATAAGGAAACATTGGGCATCCATTGACCGAGCAGCAAGTTCTACCCAAGTTTCGTTCTTCTTCCCTCCCTGGAATCGAACCGGGATCAAAGTGTAGTATCTGTTCTTCTAATCTCTAATGGTAATGTTAATATTAACCGTTTCCTTATAAGGAAACATTGGGCATCCATTGACCGAGCAGCAAGTTCTACCCAAGTTTCGTTCTTCTTCCCTCCCTGGAATCGAACCGGGATCAAAGTGTAGTATCTGTTCTTCTAATCTCTAATGGTAATGTTAATATTAACCGTTTCCTTATAAGGAAACATTGGGCATCCATTGACCGAGCAGCAAGTTCTACCCAAGTTTCGTTCTTCTTCCCTCCCTGGAATCGAACCGGGATCAAAGTGTACTATCTGTTCTTCTAATCTCTAATGGTAATGTTAATATTAACCGTTTCCTTATAAGGAAACATTGGGCATCCATTGACCGAGCAGCAAGTTCTACCCAAGTTTCGTTCTTCTTCCCTCCCTGGAATCGAACCGGGATCAAAGTGTAGTATCTGTTCTTCTAATCTCTAATGGTAATGTTAATATTAACCGTTTCCTTATAAGGAAACATTGGGCATCCATTGACCGAGCAGCAAGTTCTACCCAAGTTTCGTTCTTCTTCCCTCCCTGGAATCGAACCGGGATCAAAGTGTAGTATCTGTTCTTCTAATCTCTAATGGTAATGTTAATATTAACCGTTTCCTTATAAGGAAACATTGGGCATCCATTGACCGAGCAGCAAGTTCTACCCAAGTTTCGTTCTTCTTCCCTCCCTGGAATCGAACCGGGATCAAAGTGTAGTATTCGGTATTCATTGACCGAGCAGCCAGTTCTACTCAAGTTTCGTTTTTCTTCACTTTTTGACCATTAAACTGGGATCAAAGTGTCGTATCAGTTTTCCTGATCCCTAAGGGTAATGGTAATGTTAGACGTTTCCTTATAAGGAAATATTCGCATTCATTGACAAAGTAGCCAGTTCAACACGAGTTTCGTTTTTCTTCACTCCCAGACTATCGAGCTGGAATCAAAGTGTAATATATGTTCTCATCATCTCCAATGGTAACAGTAGACGTTTCTTTATAAGGAACCATTCGGCATTTATTGACCGTGCAGGTTTTGTTTCCCGATTTTCATTTATCATCATTTCTTGGCCATCTAACTGGGATCAAAGTGTTTCAGTTTCTATCTATCTATCTATCTATCTATCTATCTATCTATCTATCTATCTATCTATCTCGGTCTGTTCATCTCTCTCTGTATATATATATATATATATATCTCTATCTTTTTACACACACACATATCCATAATATATTTGTTTAAATATTATTTTAATCGATACTCGTATTTCATTATATATTCTGTTTTTAATTGAACAGTATATATATATATATATATATATATATATATATATATATATATATATATAACTTTATCGGTCTGATTATTTCTAAGAAACTTTTGTTAGAAAAATGTATGTTATTCAGCAAGAATCATACTTGCTAACAACATAGGAGAAGCAATCCATTGATATTCTGCCCCTTAATCGCTCGGCCACAAATGATTTCACAGTAAATAAAGTCAAATCAAGCTTTATAAAAACAATTTCTCGTAAATAATCATCTCTGCTCAGAAATGTATCATAATGTGTAAAAAGATATAAAATGACAATGTTACGGAAACATCCAACTTATTTCATTTATTTGTTTGAACAGTATCTCTAATGATACTTGTATTTAATATTTTCTTTTTAATTGAACAGTATATTTATATAGTGATCCGCAGACAGATCTGTTTCGCTGTATCACAGCTCATCAGTACGATTAGACTCCGACTGATTTTTAACCCAGGATTGAAACCCGACCGAATTGGCGTCAGTCGGCGATTCTACCTCTGGGCTACGAGCGTGTATATATATATATTACGCTCGTCCGCACTTAATAATCTCCATCCTTCTTTGAGATTTAATATTGAGGAAAACGTTAATTCCAAACACGCTTTCCTTTATGTATTGGTGCATCGTACACCAACATCTTTTCATACCTTAGTATAAGTCTCCTTTTTCGGTTTAATGCACGCGTTGAAACTCCTTTTGCCCCCAAAAACACAAAATGAACCCAACAAAAACTTTAACGTATAGGGCATTGATGATCTGTTCTGAAGAGTTCCTTAATGTTGAAATTAATTTTATAAAGAGAACTTTGTGTGAGAGTGGGTATCTACCCACTGTTGTTAATTCATTGGTTTGTAACAAGATCGCTGACTTCAGAAAGACTAAGATCAAGATTAATACTAAATGCCCGGTGTATTTAAGACCTCCGTGGATTGAAGAGAAGAGTGAAAACCTAACTAGACAATGTGCAGCAATGTTATTTTTTTGCCAAAATGCATGCTGCGTTTGATACCAAAACTGTTTTAGCTTCGAGTCGTAAAGACGTTCTACCCCCTCATCAAATAAATTCTGTAATAGCTTCGAGTCGTAAAGACGTTCTCATCAAATATATATATTCAAGTTGTAAGAACGTTCTACCCCCTCATCAAATTTATATATATATATTCAAGTCGTAAGAACGTTCTGCCCCCTCATCAAATAAACTCTGTAATTTACAAATATAATTGTGACTGCGGTGCCAGTTACATAGGCAGAACCACTCAACGGCTTGACAATAGAATCAAACAGCACGTTCCACTAAAAATCGGGAACCATACCTGGCAAAAAAGTGAACTTGTCCACAACACGTACTGTTCTTAACTTTGTGAAAATTTAAAAAATAAAAAGCGTGCCATGGAGTCTGATGGGAATTGGTTTTCCATGTTATCCAATTCACATTCACTTTTTCATTTGAAGGTGCTGGTGGCTGTTTACATCAGGTCTTGCAGACCCTCGTTGTGTAAGCAGCGAGAGTGTTTGCTGGTTTTGCTCTGATCAGTCTCTAGCAATTCATTTCCCCTTTCTTCTCATGGACCATTTCCTTTTTCACAACTCTTACATTTTACGTTAAGTTCTCCAAATAAAAAACTTTGACAAGCGGGATCGAAACCGGTTTTTATATATACATAAATATAACTTCATTATGCCCTCTAACATAAAAATTATAACTCTTAATATATTATTGCTTTGGTTGGGGTGAATTTAAAAACATAAAAATTTATCCAGAGCAATAGAAAATATAGAGAAAATACTGAACATATAATTAAACAATTATAAATCCAGAATTTATTTTTGTATTTATTGTAAGAATTACATACTTCTTTGTCAAACCCGAAAAATAAAAAAAACTATATATATATGTGTGTGTATGTGTGTGCGTGCGTTCGTACGTGTGCGTGTGTGTGTGTGCAATCGTGCGTTCGTGTGTTTGTGTGTGTGCGTTCGTGCGTGTGCGTTTGTGTGTGTGTGCATTCGCGCGTTCGTGTGTTTGTGTGTGCGTTCGTGCGTGTGCGTTTGTGTGTGTGTGCATTCGTGCGTTCGTGTGTGTGTGTGTGTGTGTGTGCGTTCGTGCGTGTGCGTGTGTGTGTGTGCATTCGTGCGTTCGTGTGTGTGTGTGTGCGTTCGTGCATGTGCGTGTGTGTGTGTGTGTGTGCATTCGTGCGTTCGAGTGTGTGTGTGTGTGTGTGGGCGTTCGTGCGTGTGCGCATTCGTGCGTGTGCGTGTGTGTGTGCATTCGTGCTTTCGTGTGTGTGTGTGTGTGTGCGTTCGTGCGTGTGCGTGTGTGTGTTTGTGCGTGTGCATTCGTGCGTTCGTGTGTGTGTTTGTGTGTATGTGTGTGTGTGTGTGATTCTTTTTCGTCAATTAATGTTTTGAAAAAAAACCAAGATTGTATACCAGTTTAAAAGTCCCTTGGCTAGAAAGTAAGTGCATACGTTGGTTTGACAACAACAACATTATCAAGACCTCTTACACTTCATTTGTTGAATACAAGTTCTAGTTGCAAAACATTTACGGAGACATTTCTGTTCACCTTCATAATACCGGAAAACACTAGTTGGCAACACCAGTATACCACATTATGAAAATTATAAATAAAAACTTTAGATTCTCGGGGCCTTCTATATCAGACTCTGCCATCCAACCTTTGCGTCATAATAGCAATATCGCCATGCCTGGGATGAATTAATAAAAAAATAAAATAATACAAGATATTAACACTTGTTTGAAAAGAACGGTGGTTGAAATAATCGCAATAAAAAGCAACAGAAATTAAGATGGAAGAATTGCCTAAATTAAGTGGTGGTCTTTGCGATTTTGCTTCTCTCAGACAAAAGTAAATTTTCCTTCATTTGTTTTAAAAATCAATAGAAAATAAGTTTAGAGTTGTTCAATATAAACAACATCAAGGGAAGATATTCAGAATAAGTATGAATATTAATAACTATTTTTTTTCAATTCCCTAAATGGTGTATTCCATTGCGTAAAGAGCAGCTGTTAGAAAAGCCTGAATTAATGACTGATTCTTGTTGTTAATTTAGCAGGTGTCCAATGAGAATTCACCTAAATACGACTATTAATTTACTTCCCATTTCTTTCTAAATTTATAATTTCTTTTTCTATTTTAAACAATGTTTTAATTTGGCACGAAATATAATTCAATAAAGCTTCCTTCATTTTTATCTCTCAGACGCCAGAATTCTTCACAGATGTTTCTTTGTAAAAGCCTATTTAGCAGAACAAAACTTTCGTAAGTCATGTAGTTAAACAATGACGAATTATTTAATATTCATTATTCGCCGTGGCATTAAAATAGAACGTCTTTACGACTCGAAGCTATTACAGAATTTATTTGATGACGGGGTAGAACGTCTTTACGACTCGAAGCGAAAACAGTTTTGGTATCAAACGCAGCATGCATTTTGGCAAAAAAATAACATTGCTGCACATTGTCTAGTTAGGTTTTCACTCTTCTCTTCAATCCACGGAGGTCTTAAATACACCTTTTTAGTTTTCATTTTTTTTATAATCATTTGACCAAAAGTAGACAGGATCGCTACTGGTGTGTAGGGGATTACAGTGAGAGAAAAACAAGATGTAGAAAAATGATAAGAGAAATATGGGAGTCAATGAGATAGAAGATGGCAATTGACGTTGCATTTAAACTTTTAGAGGTTATAGCTATCGGGGAAGATTAAAGACTGGGTAGAGAGGTTATTGAAGAAAAGATATAAAATAAACGGGATTAAAGAAGATAAAAGATGGCAACTAACGTTGCATTTAAACTTTTGGAAATTGCAGCTATCAGAAAAGACAAAAGACTGGGTACAAAGGGTATTGAAGAAAGGTTAAAATGAATAGGATTCAAGAGAAGATAGAAGATGGCAATTGACGTTGCATTTAAACTATCGGATATTGTAGCTATCAGGGAAAAGAAAAGACTGGGTACAGAGGATATTGAAGAAACGATATAAAATATACGGGATTCAAGAAGATAGAAGATGGCAATTGACGTTGCATTTAAACTATAGGATATTGTAGCTATCAGGAAAGAAAGACTGGGTATAGAGGATATTGAAGAAACGATATAAAATATACGGGGATTCAAGAAGATAAGAAGATGGCAATTGACGTTGCATTTAAACTATCGGATATTGTAGCTATCAGGGAAAAGAAAAGACTGGGTACAGAGGATATTGAAGAAACGATATAAAATATACGGGATTCAAGAAGATAGAAGATGGCAATTGACGTTGCATTTAAACTATCGGATATTGTAGCTATCAGGGAAAAAGAAAAGACTGGGTATAGAGGATATTGAAGAAACGATATAAAATATACGGGATTCAAAGAGGAATAGAAGATAGCAATTGACGTTGCGTTTAAACTTTTGGAGATTGTAGCTATCAGGAGAAAAGAAAAGACTGGGTACAGAGGATATTGAAGAAACGATATAAAATATACGGGATTCAAGAAATATAAGACAACAATTGACGTTATTTGCATTTAAACTATCGGATATTGTAGCTATCAGGGAAAAGAAAAGACTGGGTACGAGATATTGAAGAAACGATATAAAATATACGGGATTCAAGAAAGTAGAAGATAGCAATTGACGTTGCATTTAAACTATCGGATATTGTAGCTATCGAGAGAAAGAAAAGACTGGGTATAGAGGATATTGAAGAAACGATATAAAATATGCAGGATTCAAGAAGATAGAAGATGGCAATTGACGTTGCATTTAAACTATCGGATATTGTAGCTATCAGGGGAAAGAAAAGACTGGGTACAGAGGATATTGAAGAAACGATATAAAATATACGGGATTCAAGAAGATAGAAGATGGCAATTGACGTTGCATTTAAACTATGTGGATGTTCATAACTATCAGGGAAAAGAAAGACTGGGTACAGAGGATATTGAAGAAACGATATAAAATATACGGGATTCAAGAAGATAGAAGATGGCAATTGACGTTGCATTTAAACTATCGGATATTGTAGCTATCGGGGAAAAGAAAAAGACTGGGTACAGAGGATATTGAAGAAACGATATAAAATATACGGGATTCAAGAAGATAGAAAATGTAATTGACGTTGCATTTAAACTATCGGATATTGTAGCTATCAGGGAAAAGAAAAGACTGGGTATAGAGGATATTGAAGAAACGATATAAAATATACGGGATTCAAGAGAAGATAGAGGAATGTGGCAATTGACGTTGTTTAAACTATCGGATATTGTAGCTATCAGAGAAGAAAAGACTGGGTATAGAGGAAGTATTGAAGAAACGATATAAAATATACGGGATTCAAGAAGATAGAAGATGGCAATTGACGTTGCATTTAAACTATCGGATATTGTAGCTATCAGGGAAAGAAAAGACTGGGTACAGAGGATATTTTAGAAAACGATATAAAATATACGGGATTCAAGAAGATAGAAGATAGCAATTGACGTTGCATTTAAACTATCGGATATTGTAGCTATCGGGAAAAAGAAAAGACTGGGTACAGAGGATATTGAAGAAACGATATAAAATATACGGGATTCAAAGAAGATAGAAGATGGCAATTGACGTTGCATTTAAACTATCGGATATTGTAGCTATCAGGGAAAAGAAAGACTGGGTATAGAGGATATTGAAGAAACGATATAAAATATACGGGATTCAAGAAGATAGAAGATGGCAATTGACGTTGCATTTAAACTATCGGATATTGTAGCTATCAGGGAAAAGAAAAGACTGGGTACAGAGGATGAAGAAACGATATAAAATATACGGGATTCAAGAAGATAGAAGATGGCACTTGACGTTGCATTTAAACTATTGGATATTGTAGCTATCAGAAAAGAGAAAAGACTGGGTACAGAGGGTATTAAAGAAACGATATATAATATACGGGATTTAAGAAGGTAGAAGTTGGCAATTGACGTTGCATATAAACTTTTGAAGATTGTAGTTATTAGGGAAGCAAGCATGGGGAAGGGAATTCCACAAATGGAAAGTGCGAGAAAGAAGCTGTAAGAGCAGAATACTTAATTTTCAAATGTTTTACTATAAATTATAATATAAATAGACACCTATGTGTAATTATAACAAATTAATATAGCGTTAAAAAACAAGATACATGGGATGTTGAAGACAGGATGAGACATGGATGGGAATCAAGTAGATGGCAATTAATGATGCATTTAAACTTTTGGAAATTTTAGCTGTCAGGGAAACAAGTAAATGGAAGGAAGTTCCACAAATGGAAAGTGCAAGAAAAGAAACTGTAGAAGAGACAGTTACATTTAAGAATTTCGACGGTAAAAGGGTGGGACCTAGTTGCCAATCTAGTAGCGAGCTTAAAATCATGTGGTCGGGATACCAGTGAAAAAAAACTCGTCAGAGCAGTTACCATGGAAATACTTGTAGAAAAAATAGAAGGAAGTCAGGTTACGTCGGCGAGAAAGTAACTGCAGTCGAAATGCCAAGTCAGGATAAGATAAGGCTCTGAAGAGAGACATAGAAATTGTTGTATCTTGGAATGAAGAGATACACAAAGAAATGTAGGTAAACTACTTTATTAACAGAGTGGTACAACCACGAGGTATATACAATATTTACAGTCTCTCGAAGTAGTCGGTGTTACTTCAAGAAGTCCGTGATAATGACAACCCCCGTGCTAAACGGATATTGTCTTTTATACATCCGGGCGACCGAATGTCATATGGTGCGAGCCACGACACAACAGAAATCAAAAGCCAAACTTATGATGACTTTGCCGAACGCTGTCTGGTTTCCCTGCATAGGGAAGACGTGCAAGTACCCCACATAGGGTACGAGGACAACAAGAAACATTTTTCTCAGCACCGCAGCGCACACATATTGAGACATCGAGAGGAAAATAGATTCCTGTTTGAGACGCCCAAGCGAAATATATATATATATATATATATATATTTATTATATATATATATATATATATATATATATTGATTGTTTGAATTACTTAGTTTTTGGTCATAATAACATGGCACCAGTGCACATTTGTATTAAAAAGTGTTCAATTCAATTATATTGTAAAACTTTTGACTTTTGAAAATCGTCTGAAGACGCAACTCATGGTAGAAACCTAGGTCGCATAATAACTCGTTTACAAATGTAATATATATATATATATATATATAAAACATCAATATGATATAATATCACTACAAAAGTAGCCATTTTGTCTCGGCCCTATCTGTGTCTCATTAATTTATCATTTATTTCAAGTTGAAGAGTTTTAAAAAGTTGAAGACCAACCCAACCCCCTTAATCGGGGTGGGGAGCATTGTTACATAGACAGAGTGGACCAATCAAATCAATCCAATTTCTAATTTGCAAAAATATGAGAACATAGACTAAAAATAATTTATTGGGGCAGGGGCATTGACATTAATATTTGATATAAACACACACACACACACACACACACACACACATATATATATATATATATAAATGTATCACTAACAAAATTAATTAAAAAATATATCCTCCTAAGATCTTTCACATTTTCCCTGATCAGGTATACGTCGTCTCTTGACGTTGTTTGGGGTTTTTTGACAGCATTTTCCTTTACATTTTGAACTGAGATAGATAGATAGATAGATAGATAGATAGATAGATAGATAGATAGATAGATAGATAGAAGAGAAGAGAAGAGACTGAGATAGATAGATAGATAGATAGATTGATAGATAGATAGATAGATAGATAGATAGATAGATAGATAGATACTTGAAAAAATACAGACATACATGCACATAAACAGACACACACAAAAACATCTTGCCATTCATATATATATATATATATGCAGATTTTCTGCACTATTGTAAAAACTGCAACCTTGAAACTTCTGAATATCGTTTCTTATGTCTTTGTCTATGAGTGTATCAAATTTGATTAAAATCGGACCACACCTTCTAGAACCCGATTTTTTCGATTATCGATTTTCGATATTTATCGGTGTTACCTCGACACAAAACCTAGCTAAGAACAGTCGCAGACACTTATAGTACAACTGTGTAAATTTTCAAGAATATTGGTTTAGCCGTTTCGGAGTCTATAGGTAACGGACACACACAGACGCACACACATACAGACACGCATAGACAAAGTTCCATTTATAAATGAGTTTAGATAATTGTATTTAAGCGTTATTAGTGTATAATGTCAAATCATTGTATAGACTTTTTTTTTCATTGCTCAAAGAAAGCAATGTTGTATTTTAAAAGGGAAGCCGTAATTATTTTAATTACCCAATTATTCTTATATTTTCCTTGTTTATTACGTTATAATTTTTATTATATTTTGTATTTATAATCTTCAATTATTAAAATACATATTCTTCTATTTTTTGAGATAATTGGTGATATATATCGATTGATTTTTAACAAGTTTACTTTATTAAGAATGTTTTTTATCATTAAGAATTATTATATTACGAACATATTTTGATAAATTACTTACACATCTGCAAACTAACTCTATTCTATAATACTGCAAGGATGTTTAGGTTTCTGTGTCCGTGAATTAAATGCTGTTGTCATATCGGGTCGGGTGTTCCTACTATTCCTCTTGGGGTTCTCGACGAAATCCAAAGAAGGGTCTGCAATGGAATCGGTCATGATTTGGCATCTCGACTCCACTTACTTTCTCACCAATGTGACGTGACTTTTTTGTCTTTTTCTACAATTATCATGTCAATTGCTATGACTAGCTTTTCTCTCTAGTACACCATCTACATGAGTTTAAGTGTGCTACTAGATTGGCACATAGGTCTCACACTTATACCGTTGAAATTGTTAAATATAGCCGAGACTTATATTACAAATCTTTATATTCTCGCATTTCCGGCCTGTGGAACTCCTTTCTGTTTCCGTGTGGTATTAATGGAGGAACAGGAAGTGAAGGTCATGAGGATAAGGAGAATAGAAAAGTAGTGATAATTAGCATCTGTGGGAGGGAAAGGCATAGAGATATACAAAACATCAAAAGCCTGTAAAGTGTTTGGGGAAGAAGTTCGATGAAACCCTTTAGATTCAAGATCCGTAATATCAACAAAGGAGAATCTAGAAGGGTGGCTAATCAGGGTTGATAATTCTGGCTTACCTGACAGATATAAAGCTTGGATTTATCAACACGTCATTCTTCCAAAAATACTCTGGCCTGTAACGATCTACGATTTCACTTCCTCCACGGTAGAACTTATGGAACGAAGCATAACATCCCGACTACGTAGGTGGTTAGGTTTGCCAAGATCCCTGTGCAGCGCAGCGTTATACGGGAAAACAAATGCACTGAAACTCTCGTTATAAGCTTATATGAAGAATTTAAAGTAGCTAAAATGAGTGCCACAATCCAAAGATCCCAAAGTAGCCGGTGCGAGGATATCTGTTTATACAGGTAAAAATTGGAACACCTCGAAAGAACTGAATACAGCAAAAGAAAGAATCCGAGAAAAGGCAATACTAGGGACCGTAGCTACTGGACGCGCGGGCCTCGGGGTTTTCCCCTCATATATATATATATAATCAACAACAAAAATTCGATATATTTATAAACCCATAGGTAATATTATATTTCGCGGCTTTCTTATCACCGCACGTCAGATCAAATTCATGCAACAGTTAATGGTTCAAATTTATCGAAAAAAAACTCAAGTGAAATAGAAAAGTGAATAAAAAGATAAAATGAAAAAAAAAGAAAAGGAGAAGAAAAAAAAAATAAGGAAAAGGGAGTTTAATTTAACGTGTTAAATTTTAGCGTCACGTGGCGTTCTTGGCGTAGATGTACAAAAAACCGTCATAAAGGAAAATAATTAATATTGACTTGGATTGCTAGTTGTCTATTTTTAGATGCACGACATTCAAATTTAAATTCAATCTAGATGGTCCTGAAGGCTTCCAACGATATTGGCATAACAAAAACATGCCTCCTGAAATTTTCTCCACACGTCATAGTGGTAGGGAGTCCCTAATGGCATGGGGTGCCTTTTCTTACAGAGGGACGATGGAGCTCCAGGTGGTGCAGGGTTGTCAAACAGCGGCTGGTTATGTTAGCATGCTTCAAAAAGTATCATAGATGATGGAAGGCCATCGTTTGTGTGTGGATGGATGGTTATTCCAACAGAATAATGCTGCAATCCACGCTGCAAGACGGACCTTGACCTTTCTACAAGAAAATGGTGTCCATCTCTTGGGACATCCTGCATGTTCACCAGACTTGAACCCAATTGAAAATGTTTGGGGGATGACAAGAGATGTTTATTGAAATGGCAAACAATATTAAAAAAAAATGAACTTCGTGAAGCCATCTTCAGAAGCTGGAGCAACATTCCCCGCACCTTAATGGAAACGCTTATTTCTAGCATGCTCGACAAAATATTTGAAGTCATCAAAAACAGTGGAGGTAGAACTCATTATTAAATTTGGTTGTTGAATGTTTTCATACACTTTTTGTACAATTTCGTAGAATTTTTGTCTCTGGTCTTATAATTTTGATCATGTGTAAATCGCCTCATTTTATAAAAATGTAAATTTCTAAATAAAATGTTTGGAATATAGCTTTTTGTTTCCATAACCTTTTAGATTGTAGTATTGGTAACCATAAGTGGGAGGAGTTTAAAATCTATCCGTAAATAGAATATTTCTTTTTAAAGATTTTTAAGTGGTCTTAAAATTTTGATCAGGAGTGTAAATATTTAAAAGATTGTATTATGATATTAAGAATTGTATAAGAAAATACTAATAATAATATAACAGATTTTATAAAAATAATAAAATGAATTTTAACATTTTTAATAAATAAATGGATATCAAAAAATGTTATGTATAAATTAAGGGTTTTAGAAAAATTAGAATAAAATGCATTCTAAATCGAAAAAAAAACATAATTACACTTGAAGGTCCCTTTAAGTTAAATCAAAAATATAAAATGTTTTCTTTCTTTACCTTTTTCTAGAAAATGTTGAAACACCTAAAGGAAATATATATATATATATATATATATATATATATATATAATATTTGGTATTTTTGTCAGGTAAATTTCAATACAGACAAACTTAAAAGAAATCAATGTTAAGTTTTTTATTAAATTTAACGGAGTGATATAATCTTGAATTTTTTTTTGATATTCTACAAATCCATGGATAATAGATATTTGCAGCTAAGGAGCCGCTCCTCAGACCAAAAACCATACAATAGTTAATATTTAAAATCATTCAGAAAATCCAGCTACGAAATATCTATTAACCATGGATTTGTAAAATATTCAAAACATTTTTCAAATTATATATATATATATATATATATATATATATATATATAATGTATATTGGGGCAGCAATCTTTATTTTTAAAATATTTATGTTATGTCATTAATTTTGAATAAATATTTTATATATATATTGATATATCCCGAAAAGGAATACAGTATGAAATGATCAGTTGAAGAATGGAACTCCATACCAGGAATAAGAAATGCAAATTTATTGTATTAAGATACAATTAACAATAATACACATATAGGCAAGTCACGGGTTGGAGCGGAATCGACTATCGAATAGTGAATGCCTTCGCCTAAGACCTTTTCATGTTCGTACCGCTCGTTACCGTCTTTTATCAGGTAGAGCAATCTATTCTCGGGGATGGCAAGATGTTCCACTATAACATATATATATATATATATATATATATATATATATATATAATATTGCTGGCACCTTCATAAATGTAGTGTTTTATTTTTATTTCGGGTTCATTATTTGCCTATGGCTGGGACCGACATAAGTACAACCACGGCAGGTCAAGGTGAATCTGGAAACACCAGCAATTAAGAGATGGTTTCAGTTTTCATAACCGTCAATTTCCTGATTACATCTTGCCGGATATAGTATATCGTCTGTAATTATTATAACCATTGCTTTGACTTACTCTTAGATTTGGCGAAAAAGTACGTGTGAGACCTGGCGGATTCGTTACGTGCAGAAAAACGTCCCATCATTCGAGTGTCTTTTGACGATTCGCCATTTTCTATTGGAGGTTTTCATGCAACATTCTTGCACAATATCTGTTCCAATGCATGACTTAAAGTGGCTGATTAAACTATATTTTCTATAAGTCTTAGTGTTATCTGCGTTTCCTCTTTTATTAAGTTTAAAAAGGACCAACAAGGAAGATTTATAGAGTGTAAAAATGTTCCATAATTTTCTACTTTCCACGCGCTTTCTAGTACTTAACTGGCAATTTTAAAGTCTAAACTAGCTATGACTTATATAGTGTATGAATTTCAATGCCCTTTACAAGATTTTGTTTCTTGTAAATCAATTACCTATATTGGCCATACAACTACTTTCCTGGGTGGACGCCTTACATGCCACCTATCTAATAATAATAATGCAATAAAAAACATTTATTAACCCATAATTTACAAGAACCTTTGAGACAAATTTAAGTTCAAATGACAAAAACATTATTTAAATCACAATATCAAAGGCACTTCATTATAAGAGAGGCACTATATATCAAACAATTTTTTTCATATCATCAACATTACGTTATTTAACGGCGGAAATTGCATTCTTAAAATAGACACGCTTACGCGATGCCCAGCCACGTGATAACTTTAAAGGACGCTCTTATTCAAAAAGTAAATAATTATGTTTCAGCCAAAACATAAAGACAAAATAGCAACATCGGAAAAATAACATCCTTGAAACTGGCCAGTGAAGTAGCTGAAAGCGCTTGAAGTCGAAAATTATGGAACATTTTTACATATTTTATCTTTTTTATACTGTAAAAATTAAATAAAAAATTAATAAAATCTTCCTTGTCGATCGTTTTTAAAGTAACAAGTTTAATATATATATATATATATATATATATATATATATATTAGTCATCTGCAGACAGATTCGTTTCGCTGTAGCTCATCAGTGCGGTTAGACATCTGATTGCTTTTGGCCAGGATTGAAACCCGACCGAATTGATATCAGCCGGCGATACTACCTATGAGCTATGGGCGCTCGGTAGAAAGAGGCAGATTTATAGCATGTAACCACACGCCAGCAGCTAAAGTGTTCTAATATATATAATCCTGGGTTAGGAAGCGAACAGAGTCTAAGCTGTGCTGATGAGCTGTAATACAGCAAAACAGATCTGTCTGCGGATGACTATAGTACATATATATATATATATATATATATATATTACAAAATTGCACGAAATTTTTACTGATAGTAGACATAACATCCCCATCAATGTAGCTAGCTCCCAGGTTGCAGAAAACAATAGAAAGAAATTTATCACATATTTAATGTTTTTCATGTGTCCAAAATTAGGAAACAAATTTAAATTTTAGCTAAATAAATCAGAACAAATCTTGCAATTTAATATTTTGTGCGACGACCTTTATTTTTGATGATTCCTACACATCTTCTCACACACGATTTTCCAGATTTTGACAATCACTAACCGTAATTTTAGCCCATTCTTCAAATAGTTTCAGCCACAAATCTTTAACATTCAATGGATTTCATGCCATTACCTTCTCAATAGGATTCTGAGTGGATCAGTCATGAAACTCAGTTGCTTGCTCCTCGAGATACTTCATCAGAAGCTTCACCTTATGGCACAGGGCATTATTCTGCATAAATACAGGAGTGTCAATATCACAATTTTGCAACGCATGAACAACGTGAGATTCTAACAAATTTTTATATACCCCAGCACTTATTCTCGTATTGAAACTTACAAGAGGCGAAGTTCCAAAAGAAGATATTATTCCAAAGACCATTACACTTTCTCCACAAAACTTTTTCATTGCTTCACTAGTTAGTCTTCATACCCATTGCTTGCCATCATTCCCAAACGAACTGAACTTTGATTCGTCACTGAAAAAAACTTTGGAGCAATCAACTTCTGACCAGAGGACATACTTCTACGTGAATGCTAACTTTGCTATTTTATTACTTGCTCATCAATGGCTTTTTCCGTGGACAGCGTGCAAATAGGCCAATTTCGTCTAATCGTCTTGACACGAATGATGTCGTATTTAATGTTTTCAGAAATGTTTTCTACAGTTCGAAAACGGTCTTTCAATGCGAGGCAGTTCATTATCTTGTCCTGCCTGACAGTTGTTTTTCGAGGTCGGCCAGGTTTCTTCTTATGAATTGTGCAACCAGTGTCCTTATATAACTTCAAAACTCCGCCAACAAAACTTTTCGAACGGTTTACCTTGTCAGCAATTTGTTGTACGGTATTATTATCATTTCTAAGTTTCATAATCTTAGATTTCGTATTAGAATCAGTTTCAAACGACTAGCTTCTTAAAGCATACCCGAATGCAGACAAAGAAATTCTAACTACCAAACAGGCATCACATCTGTTCTTGATAATGACTGAGATAGCTGAAAGTCAGACAGTTAATTGCCATACGTGATACACGCTTGGGCGATCATGTCTCGAAAGAAACATGACTGACTGTTCAAGAAAGTATCCCGCAGTAGGTTGCCATTGTTTTCTGCTGTAGACTGGTTGCCAGCTAAGGCTATAGAACCCAATCTGTCCTATCATTTAACCCATAACTGGTGGGAAGATACAGATTTATACCTATTCCAAAGCTATTCGTGCGTAAGTTAATGCAAGGAATTCTATTGGAATTCGAACTCGGCTCGCTGATTCGTCGTTCTGAATCGATATCCACTGCACCACAACTCAAGTTGAAAGTACTTGAAGAAAACAAAATATGACATTGGAACAGTTTATCCACAACGTCGAAAACAAAACACATACATTTGTTTTTCCGAAAACTGGAAAATATAAGCTATATATGAATACCTTAGTAACTACGGTGTCTTGCTCTTAAATGAGATATGAACTCCCACACAGACACAGAAGTTTAAACATAGGAACGCTGTACACACAAACACGCATAATAAATGAAACAAAATGTCGAAGAGGAAATATAAAACTAAAAGCGAATTACTATAAAATATATGTATCATCGACTATTAAAATAAAGATGGAGAGTATTATTGTATTAATAACGTTTTTGTCTTTTAAATAATAATTTCAAGTCTTTCATTGCTGTCTTCATCTTGATTCAAAAAAGAAAAATCATTTTAATCCGTTTATTTTTATTTATTTTATCCAATGGGTCCTTCAGTTCTCGCTGTGAACAACATAGCAAATCTTAGTCTTTATATTATGTTACAGTAATGCCTTGCCTGTGTCACGCTTTTCTGTAAAGAATGAAATTAAATGCATTTAGCAAATTTTTATGGGGAAACACACCTCTTCCTCAGATAATGGACTCTCCTTCCTATATTAATAAGAATTAACGGAAAGTTCATAGGAATTCTTTAGAGTTCTATTGGAGTTCAGTAGAACTACTAGGCAGTTGATATTAGTCGGCAGTTAGCAGAATACTAAGGAGTCAGCTTACAGTGGAAGATTACCAAGTTCCTAACATTTTGCAGACTACTCCACAACCTAAATGCATCATATTTCCGTAGAATATCATTGAAATTGAAGAAAAAATAAAACAAAAAAGTGAGGCAGCAAGAAACCGGCAGAGAAGTAGATAAGAACGTTACGAGCAGAAAAGAGACAAACAATCCGTAAACATTTTAGAGAACGAATGCAATCAAGGAATGATATGAACAAAAAAAGACAGAACTTTATATTTATGACTGTTAGTGCAATATTTTGTTAAAGCTGCTGAATTTAAATATTTGATGATGCAATAGGGGAATTTCTATGGATATTTTATTTCCGTAAAATTTGCCATGCACTTATCAACCATTAATGGAAGAATTAAGATTCATGAGTAGATTAAAATAAGAATACCGTAATACTTTCACAGTTTAAAACTAGTAAAAATTCAATAAACAGTCCTTATCGTTTTGCCAAAATCAAATATATATGTTTTTAATCAAACTGAAGAGATCGGGGT
The DNA here is from genome assembly GCA_037127315.1 of Ascarosepion bandense. NCBI lineage: Eukaryota > Metazoa > Mollusca > Cephalopoda > Sepiida > Sepiidae > Ascarosepion > Ascarosepion bandense. The sequence goes on from JBBBDQ010002429.1 coordinate 77,878, forward strand.
GGTTAAAAGTTAAGTAGCAAGTAAGTGGTGTATGTTCTGTTCTTTGACATATTGTTAGCTCTCCCTATTCAATTCATTTGGTTTAACTGTGCATTGAGCACTTTCTTTGATCCAATGTCTGCTGGTTCAACCACCGACGATTTTACTGGTATATATACCAGTCATATATATATATATATATATATATATATATATATATATATATATATATATATATATCTCTGCATGTTTCATTAACTGATATATACAAGTTTTGTCTATTTTATGTAAATTCCTTTCATATCGTGTGATAAGCATTATCGTTGAAAGAAGAAAGAAAATCACAATATTGATACATATTTTTTAATCCTATCTGAGCTTTCGGTTTACATAAGCCATTATAAAAGATGACAGTTATATTAAGTTTATTAAACAGTTCACAGACGAACAATAATGATAGTCTGTTTTTGTTTACATGGAAGATTTTCAAAGCAACGACAAACACGTGCGTACGGGACGTTGGAAGCAAAAATCGCACCCCAGATCATGACGTCACACATGACCACGCGAGAGTGAAGGCGAGAAGCAATAAATATGGGAAGCCATTATAGACAAAACGTGTCTATATTATTTAATGAAACATGCATCAACGAAAAAATGCTGTCAATATACATATACACAATATATATATATATATATATATATATATATATATGTGTGTGTGTGTGTGTGTGTGTGTATGTATGTATGTATGTATGTATAATGTATGTATGTATGTATAATATTGTTTTGAGGTATGTTATATTTTATAAATAAAGTGGGTATTAAAGTCAACACCAAGCAATGACAGCCCATTTCATGCTAAATGCAATCATCATGACAATTGCGTCTTTAAACAACTCTGAGCAGGAGCAGGCTGTGCGTTGTGGTGCAGTGGATATAGGCTTGGAAGAAGAAATCGAGGAGTCGAGTTTGAATTCCATTTAAATTTCTTGCATTCACTTATGCTCAAATTCCCTTGGGAAAGGTATTAATCCGTCCCTCCAGTTATCGGTTAAATAACAGGACAAGTTGGGTTCTATAGCAACCAGTCTATATATAATTTTTTTTTTCAATCATTACACCCCGAGCAAGCCAGAAATGCCACTGATGACCTGGGGGCCTACATAACTGTAAAAAGATTAATTAGAAAAGAGTGAGGAGTACAAACTATTTAGAAAGGAGCAATAGAAAGCTGAGAATGCAGGTGCGATGACAGATACATAGGTGGAGAGAAAGGGAAGGATATGTGGGGGGGAGCTAGAGTCCAGTGGTTAATAGATGAGTATTGACATTGCATCTAAATTTCTGGAGGTTGTAGCCGTCAGGCGGGAAGTGCGAGAGAAGAAGCTGCAGGAGTAGAATTGTCGTCTGGAAAATTTAATTTGTAAACGAGTTATTACGCAACCCAGGTTTCTACCATCTGGTGTCTTCAGGCGATTTACAATAATTGATTTTACCGTTGCGTAACAGCTCGGTTGTTTGTTGTGGTGCAGTGGTTATCGGCTCGGAACGAGAATGCGGAAAGCAGAGTTCGAATTCCAGTTGAACTCGTTGCATTCACTTACGCGCAAATGTCACTGGGAAAGGTATTAATCCGTATATTATCCCTCCAACTATGAGTTAAATAACAGGTCAGATTGGGTTCTATATCCTTGGTTTGCAACCAGTCTACCACAGAAAGTAATGCCAACCTACTGCTGGATAATTCTCAGCCCAGTCAGTTATGTCTCTTTCGAGACATGATCGCCCAAGCGTGTATCACGTATGGCACTTAACTGACTGACTAAATAACTCGTTTACAAATGAAAAATATGCTTGAAAATTAACTCACTATTTTATATATGATAGACCTTTTCGTCTAACTATAAATTTTACAATACGACAGACTTCATCATACACGAAATAATGAGTTACTCTTCAATCACCTAATATATATGTGTGTGTGTGTATGTGTGGGTTTGAGTGTGTGTGTGCTTAAATGCATACACCATAATTATGTTTGCTTAATTAAAAATAATAATATTATTAAATTATTTGCAACAAACTTAAAATATTAATTTCACAGTAGTAATAATAATTTTAAATAATATTTTTTTCAAATA
>JBBBDQ010002429.1:87500-135000 GCA_037127315.1 Ascarosepion bandense
TTTCGTAATAAAATTTTATCGTAAAATAATCAAGCCGATAGATATAAATATAAAATACAGTTTAATTAAAAACAGAATATCTACTTAAATACGAGTATCGGAAAAAATAATGTTCAAAATAATTCATTACAAATTGTCGGTTGCTTATAATCAAGTTTCGTTAAAATTCGTTAATTTCCGTAATATTACTATATGTATACATATATTACTTTAAACAACTACATTTACAACTGTGAAATATGTATATATATATATTTAGATGTTATACGATATAATCTCTTTTTTATTCATATATATATATATATATATATATATATATATATATATATATATATATATACATGCGTTATACCATATAATCACTGATTATTTTTAGTGGTCTCACATATTTTCACAATTTAAGAAAACCTGTTTTAAAGGTAGTTAAATATACAAAGAGAGAATTAAAATAAATTGTCCCAATTTATTTATTCATCGGTGATAATTTATTTCATGAATAGTTTTTTGAAATATTTAACTCATCAAACCGAATTTTTTTACAAAAATGAATGGGCCAGATTCATAAATTTTTCCAGTTTATTTTCATTATAATACTCTGTTAAATTCTAACATTGAGTTCTCATCAGATTAGGATACCCCGTGTCACTAACCTTGCAAATTACAAAGAATACTGCTTAATTATAATTATATATATATATATATCTATATATATATATATATAGATATATAGATATATATATATATATATAAATTAGAGGAATTTACAAACCTATTGGTGATAATTAATTCCATGAATATTATTTTAAAAATATTCAACTCCTCAGATTGAAATCTAAAAATTATACCTGAAATAAATTATTTTATATTCGTCCAATTTATTTTCATTATAATACTCAGCTAAATTCTATCATTTAGTTCTCATCGGATTATGATCCTCCATGGAATTAACCATACACATTACCAATAATACTTTATATATATATACTGTTTGCATACTGCTTGTTTATATATATATATATATATAAACAATATATATATATATATATATATATATATAATCAATTAAATCCGATATATTTCAATCTTTTTTTGTTTGTTTAAATAATGTTTTAATTTTATTTAGTTTAAACATCTCTTTTTATTTTAGTATATGGCCTGTTTTTTATTATTAAACACTATATTTATTTATATCTACTGAATATTTGAGAACTCTTCTTAGAAATATATATGTATATTTCGAAATTCGGGAAAAATATATGTTCAAAGGCAGTTTCACATATCTTTCTAACACGATAAGGATACATTAAATGTTTAACAGTTGTAGCTATGAAATTATTTCGCAAAACAAGTGTCACATTACAAGGGAGCTGACCACAATTGATCAAAATGGAAAATGACATTATATGTTTGTTAAATGCACTTCAACATGTGACCGCTACTCTTGTAACAAATTTTGTTTTGTCATGGTTGCTTGCTTTTCATATAGAGGGCCTCGAGTTTCTGAATTTTTTGTTTATTATATTCGTGATGTAGTGTATCGGTATTGTCAACAAGTAGTTTCATGCTTTGTGAAGGTTAATAGGGATGTCTGTTTAAATGTCTAGCAAACAGAACTTGTATCCGACAACTGAAATGCAAGACGTCTTGATAATATTGTTGTCGTCAAGCCAACATGTGTATAATATATCTGACCTACTAAATTAGGGTCCTGCTCAGCTGTTTACAAATGGCATTCTGAAATATGATTTTCTTAAATATGCTGTTGTTTTCTTTTTTTTTTTTTTTTAATCATTTCACCCCGAGCAAGGCAGAAACGCCACTGATGTGCAGGGGGTTACATAAATGTAGAAAGATTAATTAGAAAAGAGTGAGGAGTACAAGCTAGTTAGAAAGGAACAATAGAAAGCTGAAAAAGCAGGTGCAATGACAGATACATGGGCGGAGAGAAAGTGAAGATTATACAGGGGAGGGGAGAGAGCTAGAGTCCAGTGGTTAGTAGGTGAGTATTAACTTTGCTTTTAAATTTCTGGAGGTCGTAGCCGTCAGGAAAGCAAGAATACGGGAGTGAGTTCCACAGGCGGGAAGTGCGAGAGAGAGAGAGTTCCACAGGCGGGAAGTTCTTCTTGTTTATTCGAATATAAGTGTATGAGAATATTCTTTATTGCTGTCTAGCATCAGAAAAACATTAGAATTCTTGGTTGAAGCACTTTTCTCTTGTATGTTTTGCTCATCTTTATAGTTTAATGTTTCATCATGAGTATGTAGCACCTGGGGGTCTTAAAACAAACTTGAAAAGCAAATCAGGGAAAAGCTGTTAGAATAATAATAAAAATAAAAAACGAGGTACACGTCTAGCCTCATCGACCGAATTTCACGTCAAAAGCAAAACCATGAGACAATTAAAATTAAAGGAACTTTTTTGCAAATAGAATTTCAACCTAAATTTTTTAGAAAAACCTTAATTAGGTCACAATTTGTAGTATGAAATAAAGATAAAATTAGATAAAAATTAATTGTAAATTAAGTTTAAATATAAAAAAAAACTTTAATAACTTCTACATCTATGTTTAGGATTTCGCCATCTTTTCAAAAAACGCCCCAAAAATTGTAGCCTTACACTTCGCTATTACAGATATGTTTATCCACTACCAATTCCAGGCCAGAATGTTAAAAAAAAAAAAACCCTACCATTTAACAGGTTATGTTGTCTCTCACACCTCTCTCTTCTTCACCCATCTTCTCTTACTTCCTCCCACCCCCTATGCATTTACTTACTTCATCCTCTTTGTTAAATCCAAACGCCGGGTTATCAAAGGCTGTTTATGACCATACTTTATTTTTTACTGTTAAACCCGGCACCTTCCTCTGAACTTTTTAACCGTGTCCCTTTTACCTATCTCTTTCTCTCCCGTTTTCCTCTTTTTGTTCAATGTCTCTTTTACATCTCCCAATTCTGATTTCTCATTTTCACTACCCACTTTACCGCACACACAGAAAAATTTACCAATATAAGGAAACGAATATTCAATCTCCCTTATATATATATATATATATATATATATATATATATGTATATTGTCTTACGTCGAGGGCACGACTCAGTGTCTCATCCGTTATACAACCATCAAGTACATTTAATAGATTTGAATTAAAGTCCACTCTATGTTCATGGGAATTAAATCTTATAGAGTTAAGTTACTGTTTTTTAATAACATGAGTATGAATTCAAACATTCTAAGATAACATGTACATAAAAAATAAAAAACAAAATTTACAATTACAACTAAAATTTAATGTGGTGTGTAGAAACCCATATTTCTACTAATGGCCAGTCTACTCTAACTGATGAGGAAGGCAGATATTGCAGAAACCTTACACTTGCTTATAAACTGACCCAGATTATTGAAGAACTTACCCTAGTCTCGCATGTAACAAGGCTACAGGAAACCTCCTTGGCCGTTTTCTAATATTCTGCTCTGATAAATGGGCAGCAAATGTTTTACCCTCTATTGGTACATCTGATCGTTCCCTAATCAGTGTCCAAATTGACTCCAAACTAATGACATCCCTTGCTTTATAGTTAGAAGTTAAAATTAAAATTTTAAATTTCAAATTAAATTTAAATTAATGAAAACAGGCTGATATGCATAAGATATAAAATTTAAAATTTAAATTACAATAAAAAAAAATAAAAATATTAGAATGCATGGAAAAAACAAATAGGAATAATTCGTAAATGTTAATAGGAATATTTGCGGGGGAAACCAATAAAGAAAGGGGAGAGAAAGAAAGAGAGATAGAAATGGGCAAACGTATAGATGAATTTTTATCAGTCGGGTGTAAGAATTTAAGTAAGAAATTTTTTTTTTTTTGGCAGCATGTGGTCATTAAACCGCCCTTTTTGTTAAGTATATTAGGTTTAAGATGGTTTTTTTAAACATATGGTTTAAGTCGACAGGTTTTCTAAACGTTTCACACTATCCATTTTTCTGTTGTAAGATTTGGATTTAGCTACGATATTCCAGGTATTAATTGGGTTCTTGTCATTGTTTTTTAATTCCTAATAATATGTGAATAAAGCAGTGCGTTTTCTGTATTTAGTGTTGTTTAAATACAACATATGATTGTTATATCTCACCTTTCACCTGTTAGAATGTTTTCAAAGTAAAATTTTATGTCATTATCTTTCTAATGAATTCGAACTCAAGAACAATACTTTCGAACATACACTGATTTTTTACTATTAAACCAGGCGCCTTCCTCTTCCTCCTTTTAACCATGTCTCTTTTACCTATCTCTTTCTCTCCCGTTTTCCTCTTTTTGTTCAATGTCTCTTTTAATTGACAGGTATAATCTTTTTGACATTTGTAATTAATCTTTAAGATGTGCGTTATGGTGCAGTGGATATCGGCTTAGAACGAGAAATCGGGGAGCCGAGTTCAAATTCCAGTTGAATTCCTTGCATTCACTTACGCGCAAATACCCTTGGAAAAGGTATTAATCCGTCTATTCCTTCTAGTTATGGGTTAAATAACAGGGCAGATTGGATTCTATAGCCTTGGTCGACAACCAGTCTACCGCAGAAAGTAATGGCAACCTACTGCGGGAAAATCGTCTGCCAAGTCAGTCATATCTCTTTCGAGACATGATCGCCCAAGCGTGTATCACGAATGGCACTTAACTGACTGAATTTATCTTTGAAAGGTCATTGTTGTTAGTAGTAGGGTAACTGATATTATTTAGGTGGGCTAGAAAACTGAGTGCATGGTCATCAGCAAAAGATACAACCCAAAATGCCAAATACAGGTAGGGGATAACAGAATCAAACAAGTCCAAGAGATCCGAAGGCGAATTGGCATGGCAAAGGACGCGTTCCAGAAGATGAGCAAAATACTAACACACAGGAAAATCTCAATAGAAACGAAGAAAAGAGTGCTAGACTGCTACGTGATGTCAGTTCTTCAATACGGCTGTGAATGCTGGACAATATCATCGAAAATGAGGACAAAACTGGAAGCGGCCGAAATGTGGTTCTACAGAAGGATGCTACGGATATCGTGGACTGAGCATACAAGCAACAAGGAAGTGTTAGAAAGAATGGCAACGAAAAGGAAATTAATACTGAGCATCAGGAAGAGACAACTAAAGTTCCTGGGACATGCAATGAGGAAGGAGAGCCTGGAGAACCTGATACTGACTGGACAGATAGAAGGAAAGAGAGACAGAGGAAGGCAGCGGATAACATATTTGCAGGGTCTGATCAGGTGGATGACGGAACGGGGGTTGCCAAGAGCAACAGGAACAAACATACTAAGAGCCACAAGGGATAGGGAGACGTGGAGATCCATGATCGCCTACGTCCTGAAGGGACAGGGCACATAGAAGAAGAAGAAGAAGAAGTATTCATGATATTGTAGTATTATGTTGTGAAATATATTTATCTATGATCTTAGCGAAACTATAACTGATTTTAACATGAACAATTTTTTAGTGTGGGTGAGTGGTAGAAATGTTTGTGAAGAATTTAATTATGTTTGTTTGGACGTTACGGCTGAAGGGTGGGTTAAACCAAGTATTGTTAGGTTTACGTGGTTTCTACTCATTTTGTTTTTAACGGATTATTCTAAATTAGTGTTGAGTTTACTTTTTTCTAAAGCATTAATATATTTAATTTTAGAATTGTCAAAAGTTGCTTTATTCCTAGAGTTGTTACTTAAACGAAATTGAATGGCTTTGTGGAGGTTGTTGGTGATTCTTTGGGGACAATTTGATATCCTGTTGATGCATGTATGGTTATGTGAGTCCTTAATATACTGTTTATACAGACCACTGGTCAGGCTGAAGATAATATCGAAGAAATTTACGGCTTTAGCGTTAGTGATGGTGGTTATATTAAGATCGTGGTCGTTAAAAAAATTTATTAGATTCTTTCTGAGTTTGTCCGTCTTTTGTGGACTAGTTTTGCGTAGGATTATCAGTCCGCCGCCTCGGTGTTACATAAATCGAAGATGTGCCTAAGATTCCAGAGCCAAAGTCTAACCAATCTGCAGAATCATACGCCCACGTAAACATGTAGAAATGTTTGTCGTTTTTTCTAGTCCACTGGCATCCATCGTAAAAAAAAAAAATAATTTTTTGGCTCTGTTTAATAATGTTGATGTCATGGTTGCTGATGGGGCAGTTATTTTTATGAGTTTTTTTTTAATTTTCAGTTAGGAGTTTTCTGAGGTATTAATGGATAGAAATCACAAATATGAAACTGCATGAAAGAGCAATCTATTTTATTTTTTATTTTTTGTAAATGCCTGCTGTCTCTCTCTCACCGGCGCGACGTGGCTTCCCTGTGTCTCTTCTATAAATACCTTCACGGCTTTTACTCCAATGAACTTAGATCACTGCTGCTTCCTAGATACGAATTTGCACGAGAAACTAGATTAGCCACTAGATCCCACCCTTTTACAGTGAAACCGGTAAAATGCAACCGTAACTTCTACTCCAACAGTTTCTTTTCTCGCACTTCCCGGCTGTGGAATTCCCTTCCACATGATTGCTTCCCCGACGGCTACAATCTCCAGGAGTTTAAATGTAAAGTCAATAGACACCTCCTAACACACTAACTCGCTCCCATTCTTTCAAACACTCTTCCCATCTGCCCAACCCTCATCCTCGGTATCCTTACCCATCTATCACCTTCCTTCTGACATTTCCTACACCTAACCACTCCTCCTCTTTACCATCCTCTATGTAGCCCCATGCGCAATAGTGGCAGTGGAATTGCTTCGGCTGTATTCTTCAGTTGGTTCATTCCTAAGGAAGTCTTAGTGAATTTGGAAACCCTTCCAGGATAATTTCGCTAGATCCACCAATGTAGTTTCTTGAAGGTTTTAATAATCTGTATTGTGGGTTGTTTAGGAAATTGTGTTTGTGGTCTTTGATTATGATGAATGTCTGTTACTCTTGTGAAATTAGAACCTTACATAAGTTTATGTTTTTATAAAATCCATTATTTTATCTAAAATTCTATTTATTTACCTTTGGATACAAAACTGTGCCATTACAAAGGCTAATACAATCTTCACTCGCCATTTCGTGGTTTACCTTTTACGGTCTCGCTGTATCGCGGTTTATATATATATATATATATATATATATATATATATATATATATATATTGGAGTAGATAGATCTATCTATCGCCCGGTTCACACTCCACCCACGTCTATTGAACAGGTTTAGAGGCTCATCCCTTGTTCCCTGTTTAGGATGTGGTTTCCGGCTTTCTCTTTTCCAATCTTTCCACTATTACGTAGCCCCCTGCACATCAGTGGCGTTACCGGCTTGCTCGGGGTGATATGATTAAAAAAAAAAAACATATATATATATATATATATATATATATATATATATATCACGGAAATTACGAAAAATAGCGGAAAATCCGCGTAAAGACGAAAATCATAAGAATTCGTTGCTTTAATGTATTTAATAATTAAATAGGTATTTTCTCAGCAAAAAAAAAAATTTAAAAACAGTTTCAAACAGTAAAGAAAAATAAAATAAAATACATAAATTATAAAGAATATTGCACCATTTTACAAAAAAAAACGTACGTAATGATAGTAGTTCTGTGGCGGGCGAACACACTGGACTTCGTCTTCTCATGCAGTCTCTACATACGAGAGACCGTACACGATTCGCTGTAATGCTTAACTATTTATGAATCTTACTAAATTTTTATTTTTATGTTTTTTAACACTTGTGCAATACATGCGTACAGTACTTTACGAGTATGCATCGTTATGTACAACAGTTACTACTGTACTGTAAACCGATATTTTACTATATACTCTCATGAATACGAATTTCTTTATACATGAAATACTATATAAGTGTTCGAGGAAAGCTAATAGAAATAGAGATTGGCTTAATATTAGTTTGTGGTGAATTTATATAAACTTAAAATATAGCTAAATAATAAAACAAGTATATATATATATATATATATATATATATATATATATATATATATATATAATAACTAATTAGACTCTGTAAGTTTACACTCCGTAAGTTTACACTAATCTAAACCTTCGAAAAACTGTTAACAAACAGAGCCTAAATCGGTTACAATCCGACGTACTAAGTCGTCGGATAAATGGGGAGAAAAAAAAGAAACCAGCGGAACAAGAACAAAATGTCAAGGATCCGCAGTAAAGAAAATGAAAGTAATGAAAGCTTCCATGGTCCTGGAGCTCAGACTCTTTGGACGTTGACATGAAAGACTAAATATATATATATATATATATATATATATTGCGGAAATCAACGAATTTTAACGAAACTTAGTTGTAAGCAACCGACAATTTGAATAATAATAAAATAATATAATAATAATAAAAAAATAATGTTCAAACAATTCATTTCATATATATATATATATATATATATATATATATATATATATATATTATAATAATAATAATAATAACTAGACTCCGTAAGTTTACACTAATCTAAACCTTCGAAAAAATGTTAACAGAACCTAAATCCGACGTACTAAGTCGTCGGATAACGGGGGAGAAAAAAAAAGAAACCAGCGGAACAAGAACAAACATTCAATATTCCGCAGTAAAGAAAAAAAAACCCAAACGGAACCAAACACAAGAAAAAGTGCTCAATAAAGTGAGCCAAAACCTACCGCGGTTTCACACTACGGATCGTCAGGGAAAAGGCTCTTTTCCCTGACGATCCGTAGTGTGAAACCGCGGTAGGTTGTGGCTCACTTTAGATTTTTTCGTGTATATATATATATATATATATATATATATATATATATATATATATACAGAATAAATCTAAGTAAGAGCCAACAAACCTACGTAGGTTTCACCCTACGGTTCGTCAGGGTAAGAAGTCCTTGACGAGCAGTAGGGTGAAACCGCGGTAGGTTGTGGCTCACTTTAGATTTTTTCGTGTGTATATATATATATATATATATATATACAGAATAAATCAAGTAAGAGCCAACAAACCTACGTAGGTTTCACCCTACGGTTCGTTAGGGTAGAAGTCCTTGACGAGGTAGGTTTGTTGGCTCTTACTTAGATTTATTCTGTCTTTGTTGCTCTACTATCGTATTGTGCGCTTTGGTATTAGGGTTTCGTCTTGGGTTTTTTCTCTCCTACGAGTATTTGGCGTATGCTCATGTACTTCGTTTGTTTCTTTTTTTACTTCCCCTCCTTTTTCCTCCGAGTTTGTCCTCGGTCAGTTTTTCAAGACGAACTAAAATATAGTATAACAATTACTAGTATTAGCATTAGCATTTTTGTTACTATTACTTTTGTTACATACATATATATATATATATATATATATATATATATATATATGTATATAGTCATCTGCAGACATCTGTTTTGCTGTATCACAGCTCATCAGTACGGTTAGATATCCGATTGCTTTTTACCCAGGATTGAACAGAATTTATCGTAAATAATCAGGCCGGTACAAATAAATATATTGTTTGTTTAAAAAAAGATTATCTACTCAAATACGAGTATCGATTAAAAAAAATGTTCAAACAAATAATTTCAATAATTTCAATATGTCGGTTGTTATACCATTTCGTTAATCTTCGGGATTTTCCATAATATTGTCTGTCTGTTTACATTTCTTGACATTACGATACATTTCAGAGCAGAGATTATTTGCGTAAATCCAAAAATTGTCTTATATAGTCTTGATTTGACTTCATTTAGACTGTTGGTCATTTTTGGTCGAGAGGTCTAAGACGAGCCAGATTAATTGGTGGCTTCCCCTATGTTGATCGGGGTCGCAGGTTTAAATCCTGATGAATGACATAAAATCTATTTCGGCGGTTGTAAAAATTACAAAAAGCTTATTCAAAATCAAAAAATGAAATAGTTTTATTTAACTCAGGATATTAAAAATTTAAATTTAGCACAGAGATAAAATAAGGTTAAGTGAAGGGTAGAGGTGTAAACAGTTAAACATTGAAACTACAGATACTGGAAATGTCACAATAATAAAGAGTAATATATATATATATATATATATAACGTAGAATATTTGGTATTTAAGTCAGGTAAATTCGGATCAGACCCAAATGATACAACAGGTAAATATTCAAAATAATCAAGGAAAGCATCACATACAGACACTCACGTGCCCATTTCTTGAATAGATATTTGTATCCAATGAAAACATTTCCTCGGCCATTCAAATTCAGGGTTATTTTGAATATTAACTGTTGCATCATTTGGGTTTGACGCGCAGCAGGTTTGCTGCGAAATACGTATTACCCATGAAATTGTAGCATATCTAAAAAATTTTCTGTAGTATATATATATATATATATATATATATGTGTCAGATTAAATAGATTGCAAATATTGTGTCTGCTGATTCTAAATAAAACCCGTTCATACTCACGGATAATCTTATAATTGGAAGATGTCAGAAATGAGCTGTAATGTTGACAGATGTTATTATTGTTCATTTCTCAAGGTACCGAAGTACTTTCAATCTGTTTCGGAGATCATCTTCAGGGTTGTGAGTTATGGTCACAAAAAAATAATCGCAATGTAGTTTTTGTAAAACTAACATATTTTTTTTTGTTTTTTTTTTACCGTATATACATTCTCCCAAGGGACATTATATATATTGTTGGTTTTACGTAGCACATCAGTTGGTGAGGAGGAGTTAATACGAATAATTAAATTAGTAGTATTGTATTTTTTATAATAATTATTAATTCTAAATTTTTATTAAGATCAACGGACGATCTTTTAGTATGAATGATGCCTAAATACACAAATTATATATATATATATATATATATATATATATATATATATATATATATTCATTTGATGATGTCTTTTATAGTATTTAAATAAAATCATTATACATTTTGAATATATATATGCGTGTGTTTGTGTGTGTGTCCTGTCTGACATTTTAGGATAAGGTGTTATGTTATTTACAATATTGAGATTTCCTTTGTCGTTATTGTCACAACGCTTCGGACGTTGCACCCTCTGCTCTTCATCAGGTGTATAATCGATCTAAGTAATCTTCAGAAAATTATGAACTGAACCCATTATTTAATTTCTGTACACCGTTCGAGAACTTATGAAGGCCGGAGAGCACAACAACAGAAATGCTTTGATTGTAACAACAATGGTGAGGAGAATAGGCCAAATGAAAATATTGTAGACAATATATATATATATATATATATATATATATTACTCATCCACATAAAAGCCATCAGTGTGGCGAGAAATCCACTTACTTCTGCCGGGATCGAAACTTGACCGATTTGGTGTCAGTCGGAGTCGTTAACCCCTGTATCTTGTCCTTTTTCTTGTTCCGGTCCTTCTCTTGCCTTTTGTCTGACACCCAATGTAACTGGTTCGTTTTTTCTCTTCGCTCTCCTCCTGCCTAAACCTTTATTCACTTATGTAACCCGCTGAGCATCAGTGGCGGTACCGCCTGCTTGGGGTGAAACGATTAAAAAAAAGAGGCTTTATAAGTTTCATTGCAATTTTCTACTCCTTATTTATGCGAATTAGTCTTCTCAACCTCGAATAACCCCAAAAATATGAAACACGACAGACTGCATTCAAATGAAGAAGAAATAAGAGTCTGCTTATCGCACATTCGACTAAAGATAGAAAAAAATAACGTAAAAAACAGTTTCTATGAAAATACTTATAAAAAAGAAGAAGGAACCAGCATCATGTCGGTGAAAAATTGACACAAGTCGAGATGCCAAGTCAAGATCGATTGCATTGCAGGTAATTCGTTGGAAATTGTCGAGAACCTTTAAATGAATAGCAGGAGCACACCAACCAGATAGGGCAACAGTGGTCAATGCACGGAAAAGTGGTCTTTCATCAATCGGAATCTATAATTTATTCACTTTCTCCTATCTATCTAGCTATTCAATCTCTCTTTGTCTACCTGTGTTGTATTTCACCATTTCTCTCTTCACTCACTTTCCAGCAATATATCTGTCTATCGATATTTTGTCCATATCTATCTATCTATCTATCTATCTATCTATCTATCTATCTATCTATCTATCTATTCAATTCATTCTTATCTATCTATCTATCTATCTATCTATCTATCTATCTATCTATCTATCTATCTATCTATCTATCTCATTCAATTCTATCTATCTATCTATCTATCTATCTATCTATCTATCTATCTATCTATCTATCTCATTCAATTCATCTATCTATCTATCTATCTATCTATCTATCTATCTATCTATCTATCTATCTCATTCAATTTATAATCTATCTATCTATCTATCTATCTATCTATCTATCTATCTATCTATCTATCTATTTCATTCATCTATCTATCTATCTATCTATCTATCTATCTATCTATCTATCTATCTATCTAGCTATCTCATTCAGTTCATTATCTATCTATCTATCTATCTATCTATCTATCTATCTATCATCATCTCATTCAATTCTTATCTATCTATCTATCTATCTATCTATCTATCTATCTATCTATCTCATTCAATTCATATCTATCTATCTATCTATCTATCTATCTATCTATCTATCTATCTCATTCAATTCATTATCTATCTATCTATCTATCTATCTATCTATCTATCTATCTATCTATCTATCTCATTCAATTTATAATCTATCTATCTATCTATCTATCTATCTATCTATCTATTTCTTATCATTATCATATCTATCTATCTATCTATCTATCTATCTATCTATCTATCTATCTATCTATCTATCCCATTCAGTTCTATCCCTTATCTATCTATCTATCTATCTATCTATCTATCTATCTATCTATCTATCTATCTATCTAAACTCAATCTACAATTTGAGTACAACTTGGATCTGGATATATGCTTTGCGTTAGCGCCAAGAGAAAGGAATGGATTCCACCGGAATTAGAAATCGTCCCGCTCATTCTACTTTACTCACCGACAACATCTCCACATCCCACGTGTTTTTTAATATGTATATGCTTATGTGTGTTTTTCTACTCGTCAATCTACCCCCTGTCTACCCGTCTCTTTGCAGCTGCACCGCCACATCCAACTGTGCTCGCACCGATCGCTCGTTACCCGCAACACATACATATTTCGTATTTTTGTTAAGATATTTCGCCCGCCTAAAACTCCTCGCGGGTAGAGGGTGTATCTCCGTCATACCCCAGACGCTCGGCTTCTAAAACAAACATACCATATCTCACCCGTCAGAAGCCACTTACTAACTAATGATCTATTTATCTCTCTTCATCGCTGTTTAAAACAGCTCGTTAACCGTTACATACTGCTATTTTTCTCCAGTGATTCATTTATCTCCCTAAATCGAGCAGCGGGACACCTTTTTATATTGCTTTGGATCTTTTTTTGCCTCGCGCTAAATGTCTTTTCTTTCGTCTCCTCGGTTAAGCAGACATCACTTGAGAATTTTCATGCTCTGAAATTAAGTATTAAATACAGGGCTTGCTTGATTCCAGACAGGGCTTCAAAAAATATGTACGCAAATTCGTATAATTAAAATGTTGGATAATTAAATAATTAAATTACGATAGCTAAAATGCCAGATAACTTGATAAGAAAATTAGGATTAATATAAGCCGGATAATCGAATCCGCAAATTCGTTTAATTCAAATGCCGGATTATTGAATACGCAAATTTGAATAAGTAAAATGCTGGATGATTAAATTCAATTCAATTTCGAAATACAGATTATTACATTCCTGGATAATTGACGACGTAAATTCGGAAAATTAAAATACGTTAAGATTAAATGCGTAAATTCGGATAAAAATGCTGAATAAATACATACGCAATCATGAGTAATTAAAATACGAGGTAATTCAATAGCTATATTCAGATGATTAAAATGTCGGATAATTGAATATCTTAATTAGGATAAGTTGATTACCGGATGACTGAATACCTAAATCCGGATAATTTAGTTCACGGATAATTAAAAGTGTAATTTTAGATGATAAAAATGTCGGATAATTGAATACGTAAATTCGGATAATTAAAATGCTGTATATATAAATTCCTATATTGGGATAAATAAAATGCCGGATAATTGAATATCTAAATGATGATAAGTAGCTTACCGGATGACTGAATACCTTAATCCGGATAATTTAGTTGACGGATAATTCAAAACGTAATTTTCGATGATTAAAATGCCGGATAATTGAATAAGTAAATTCGGACAATTAAAATGCTCGATAAATAAATGCCTATATACGGATAATTAAAAAGTCGGATAATTGAATATCTATACTCTTTTAATTAGATTATAAAATAATTAAATACCTAAATTCGGATTAGTAAAATGTCGTATTATTGAATACTTAATGTCGGATAAATGAAATGCCGGATAATTGAATATCTAAATGAGGATAAGTAGATTACCGGATGACTGAATACCTTAATCCGGATAATTTAGTTGACGGATAATTAAAAACGTTATTTTAGATGATTAAAATGCCGGATAATTGAATAAGTAAATTCGGATAATGAAAATGCTCGATAAATAAATGCCTATATACGGATAATTAAAAATTCGGATAATTGAATATGTATACTCGTTTAATTAGATTACAAAATAATTAAATACCTAAATTCGGATTAGTAAAATGTCGTATTATTGAATACTTAATGTCGGATAAATGAAATGCCGGATAATTGAATATCTAAATGAGGATAAGTAGATTACCGGATGACTGAATACCTTAATTCGGATAATTTAGTTGACGGATAATTAAAAACGTTATTTTAGATGATTAAAATGCCGGATAATTGAATAAGTAAATTCGGATAATGAAAATGCTCGATAAATAAATGCCTATATACGGATAATTAAAAAGTCGGATAATTGAATATGTATACTCGTTTAATTAGATTACAAAATAATTAAATACCTAAATTCGGATTAATAAAATGTATAATTGAATACTTAATGTCGGATAAATGAAATGCCGGATAACTGAAATGCCGGATAACTGAAATGCCGGATAACTGAACACGTAAATTCAGATAAATATAATGCTGGGTAATTGAATAATAAAGACATTACGGAAAAAATGAAGAAGAGTGGTAAGTAATATTGAGCCTGGTCAGTAGCTAGATGGGTGACCCCTAGGAATAGCAGGTGCTGTAAGCTTGGATGTGTGTAGTGTATGGTTTACGGTTTTATCACGTGGAAACACAGGTTCTCGTATAACTTGGACAGTAGCTATATGGGTGAATAACAGGTACTGTAAACTTGAATCTACGGGTGTTTTAATGACTAATGACTCGGAATAGTTAATAGGATAGCTTAGTTCTAATTCCAGTTGGGTTTGTTATATTCCGAAATTCTTCCTTAATTTCCTTTTCCTGCTAAAAATCTAAACTTTAAAATCCGTCAGGTCAGTTCGTAATATGCTCCTACTTACTGTGTAGTGCATGAAACTCTGAGTCGTGCTTTAAACGTAAAGTAGTATATATATATATATATATATATATATATATATATATATTAATTTCTGTTCTGTTTCGCGATTTTTAATACGTCATTAGGCAATGTTAGCTCATAGTTCACAATGATCTAACATTGCCTAATGACGAGGTAAAATCTCGAAATATCAAAATTTTCGTGTCGCAATGTATTTTTAGTTAAAAAAAACAATTCAATTGTATGATTATATTATGATCCACAATACTTATTGTATTGAGCACTTTAAAAAAAATAAATACCAGAGAACTTGGAATCGTAAAACTATTGGTTCTCTTTACCTGAATTTATATATATATATATATATATATATATATATATATATATATATATATATATATTAATGCAGGTTTCATTGAATAATATAGACAAGTTTTGTCTATTAATTTTGTGTAAGATCCGTTCATACCGTCTGATATACTTGATGGTGATGTCGTTGAAAGGCAACAAAAAATCACAGTAATTGTTGATTTTTTTATCGGGTCTAAGCTTTCGGCTCATATAACCCATTATCAAAGAGTAAATATTAACACACAGTAAACATAGAACATTTAAGTTATTAACAATAAAGAGAACTGAATTGAAAATATAAGTCCATCCCTACCTTGGCGGATGGCCGAAGACAGTGACAAAATAGTGGCGTTGTGGTCCCTGGTCTGATTACAGACATTTGAGTACGTTATTGGAAATATCAAAATTGATTGTATTCAAACCAGGTTTAAGTTGTTTAATGTAGATTGCTTCGAGGATTTTTAGTTTCTGTTTATTATTTTCTTGTTTGAGTATGTACGTGTTATCAACAAGTTAATTTGTCTCAGAAGTGTGCGTTGATAACCGTGTTGTTCTAAATGACGGAATATATTTGAATTTTTATTTAAGTGCAACGTCAGACGCCGTGAAAGCGAATTTGTGGTGTGGCCAATGTAGATATTACTGAGGTTGTTAGAGATACATTCTCTAAATGGACATATGAATTTATATACTACATTGGTTTTTTGCAAATCACTAACGGTGGGGGGAGAATGAATTAGATGTAGTGGATTTAGTGTAATATATAATAAACTTAATTCTTTTGTTAGAGTCTGTCGGAGAAATATTAGTATTTATGAGTTTTTTTAGGATGTTTTTGTCTAGTTGGTAGTTGGAGTGCACCTGGCTACGGTACAAAAGAGTGATATGTTTAGGATTGGTTGGGTTAGTATTATGTGTTGTTTTTTCCATATATATATATATATATATATATATATATATATATATATATATATATATATATATAAGTAAAGTTTGTCACTTAGCTAAGTGATGTAAATCCTTACTCTAGAATTTCGTAGACGGAACTGGCCGTCTCTTCAGAAAGTATCAGCAAGTTACTGCTTATATTTTTTCGAAAATTTGAAAACTTTCTTTAAATTTAATAACTAAAACACGAAAGATTTGCAGACATATGTTTATGTGAACTTTTATCCATTTTTTTAGAGGAAATATAAGAAGAGAAGAAATATTAAATAAAAAAACTTAACCGCAATACCTTGTTAGTCGTTTTTAACGAAACTTATATAAACGATGGCTTGCTACTCAAATACAAATTATATATATATATATATATATATATATATGAATTTAAACCTCAAACCCCAACATCCAATTATGCCAGATAATTGTGGGTACATCAAAGGTTTATTTGTTTTTGCCGTATCGGTGAAATAAATAAAAAGAAGAAAGAACAAATGAAAATAATCGGAATATGGCCTTTACAAACGCCTGATTTTAAAGACATAGTCCAGTGGCCGCCATTTGCAATATCCACATCACTTCCTAAGTGAGTGAGTCTGCGAGACATTTTGATGAGCTCCTTCGCGAAAACGAGGCAAGTCGTATAGACGATGTTCGACGTTCGCTGTGAGGTAGTGCGCGTGCCGGAAGAGGAGGGGGATAAATCAATGAATAAAAAAAACATATAAGCGTGGAGTGGGGGCTTGTATTTCACACACGAATGTGAGCAAACGAGCACACTCACTCACTCACTCACACACACATACACACACACACACGCGAGCGCGCGCGCAACGCACACACGCACAAACGCCCGCACATAAACACGCACACAAACACACACAAATATACTCAAACAGACGCACGAGCATACACACAAGTACACACACAAACACACAAAAACGCACGCAAGCATAGACACAGACACGGACACACACACACACACTAACACGGACAAAAAACCTACACAAACACACACACAAATACACACACGCAAACATGCACACGTAATACCTACATACACGCACAGACACACACAAACACACACACACACAGATCTGATCAAAATTATTGGAGTTGGTGCTATAAAAAATCTATAACATATAACAATTCCCAACATTTAATCTCCTTTGAAGTAGTCTCCCTTCTGAAGCCACACACTTTATCCAGCATCATTTTAATTTGTTTTATATGAAGATTGATTAAAAATTACCTAGAATGGTACTCAAAAAACTATAACACATATCAATTCGGCATTTAATCTCCTTCGAAGTAGTACCCCTTCTGAAGCCACACACTTTATCCAGCCTCGTTTCAGTTTGTTTTACATGAGAACTGATTAAAAATTACTGAAAATGAGGCTAAAAAACTATAACACATATCAATTCAGTATTTAATCTCCTTCGAAGTAGTCCCTCTTCTGAAGCCACACACTCTACGCAGCATCGTTTCCATCTGTTGTAAGCATTCCTGGAAGTCCTTTTTGGGGCATAGTGAGCCGCTTCATCTTCAGACTCTTATGGATTTCTTTAACTCTTTTTCCTTTTATGTGGCATTTGATTTTTGGACAAATTGAACACGACCAGTCATGTCTCGAAAGCGATATCAACGCTCAAGCGTCTATTCCCATTGTCATTTAATTGACTGACATGGATAAAAGGGTTGAACAGCAGGACAGATCGGGTTCTATAGCCTTAGCTAGCAACCAGTCTACTGCAAAAAATTACAACCTACTGCTAGTCAGTCATGTCTCGTTTATGACATGATCGTCCAACAGTGTATCACGTATGTCACTTAACTGACTTACCTTGATAAAAGAATTGAATAGCAGGACAGATTAGATTATTAGGAGATTTACGATCTTTCACTGCTCTTCTGGTTTTTGCAATTTAACTTTCCTTTGTCTCTTTTAATCTCTATCCGTCCCGTGAGTATTAAATTCTACAAGCCCTCTCTCCTCATTACGAGTCCCAGAAACTTCACTTGTCTCTTTCTGGTGTTGAGTATAAGTTTTCTTTGTTGCTCACATGTTTGGTTCATGGTATCCACACTATTTTTCTGTAGAGCCACATTTTTGTGACTTCGAGTCTCTCCTTATTCACTTTTGAGAAGATTGTCCAGCATTCACTGCCATATAGAAGGACAGATATTCCATAACAGTTCAGTACACCTTTTTTTGTTTTGTTACTGTTGTTTCATGTCTCTTCCTCACCTACAAGGAGATTGTGTAACATTCACTGCCATATATAAGGACTGATGTTACGTAACAGTACAGAACACTTTTCTTTGTTTCTGTTGCTTCAAGTCTCTTCTTCATCTGTGAGGAGATTGTACAGCATTCACTGCCATACAGTAGGACAGATATTACATAACAGTTCAGTACACTTTTCTTTGTTTCTGTTGCTTCAAGTCTCTTCTTCATCTGTGAGGAGATTGTCCAGCATTCACTGCCATATTGATATTACATAACAGTCCGGTAATCTTTTCTTTGTTTCTGTTCCTTCAAGTCTCTTCTTCATCTGTGAGGAGATTGTGCAGCATTCACTGCCATATTGATATTACATAACAGTCCGGTAATCTTTTCTTTGTTTCTGTTGCTTCAAGTCTCTTCTTCATCTGTGAGGAGATTGTCCATCATACAAATGAAGAAGGACTTATAACTGTGCTTTATTGATTATGCGAAGGCGTTTGACAAAATACGCCACAAAGAATTGATGGAGATACTCGGCAGCCTTGACATATTTGGTAAAGACTTAGGAGTAATCAAGAATCTCTACTGGCAGCAAACCGCTTGTATAAAGAGAGGTAATGAATTCAGCAGATATACAAAGATAGAAAGGGGCGTAAGACAAGGATGTGTCTTTTCACCAGATCTGTTCAACTTGTACAGCGAGAATATTTTGAGGAGCCTAGAAGTTATGCCTGGATTTGTAATCGGAGGCCACAATTTAAACAACCTAAGGTACGCAGATGATACAGTGCTGATAGCAGACACAGAAAGGAAACCACAAAACCTCCTACAGAAGGTAGCTGAAGAGAGTGATAAGAAAGGACTACAAATAAACTGCAAGAAAACCGAATGAATGGTCATCAGTAAAAAGCGCAGTCCACTATGCCAAATACAGGTCGGGGATACTAGAATCAAGCAGGTACAAAAATTTAAATACCTGGAAAGTGTTATAACAGACGACGGAAAGTGGTACACAGAGATCAGAAGGCGAATTGGCATGGCGAAAGAAGCATTCCAGAAGTTGAGTAAAGTATTAAGAAACAGGACAATTTCACTAGAAACAAAGAGGAGAGTACTGGATTGTTATGTGATGTCGGTTCTTCAATATGACAGTAAATCTTGGACAATTTCTTCAAAGATGAAGGAAAAAATTGAAGCATCTGAAATATGGTTCTACAGAAGGATGCTGCGAATATCATCGATCGAACATGTGAGCAATGATGAGGTTCTAGAAATGATGAAAACAAAAAGGAAATTGATACTGAGCATCAGGAAGAGAAAGATGAAATTCCTGGAACATGCAATGAAGAAAGAGGGCTTGGAGAACCTGATGCTAACAGCCCAGATACAGGGAAAAAGAGACAGGGAAAGCAACGGATAACATATTTGAAGGACCTAATCAGGTGGATGATGAATGAGGTTTGCATGGTGTAACAGGAGAAGGCGTGCTAAGAGCCACCAGGGATAGGGAGACGTGGAAAGCCATGATCGCCTACGTCCTGAAAGGACAGGGCACATAGAAGAATATATATGCCAACTGTTTATAAGAAATTGTATGTGGATATATAAAGTGGGGGATCAAATCTATATTATAATCAATATATAAACTGATCCCACATTTTGTGGCCACCCTAGTTTCTATACATTTATATTCTAGATTTGTGGGCTTGAGCCAGTGGATGACAGAACGAGGGTTGCATGGTGTAACAGGAGAAGGCGTGCTAATAGCCACCAGGGATAGGGATACGTGGAAAGCATGATCGCCTACGTCCTGAAGGGACAGGGCACATAGAAGTATATATATGCCAACTGTTTATAAGAAATTGTATGTGGATATATAAAGTGGGGATGAAATCTATATTATAATCAATATATAAACTGATACCTCATTTTGTGTCCATGCTAGTTTCTACACATTTATATTCTAGATTTGTGGGCTTGAGCCAGTGGATGATAGAACGAGGGTTGCATGGCGTAACAGGAGAAGGCGTGCTAAGAGCCACCAGGGATAGGGAGACGTGGAAAGCCATGATCGCCTACGTCCTGAAGAGATAGGGCACATAAAAGATGGTATTACATAACAGTTCAGTTCACTTTTCATTGTTTCTGTTGCTTCAAGTCTCTTCTTCATCTGTAAGGAGACCGTCCAGCATTCATTCTCATATAGTAGGACTACTTTTACATGTCCTCTTGCTATACAATCCTACCACCTAAATCCCGGCAAGCGTCTATGATATCGGTACGCGTCTGCCTGGAGCCATTTCCAAGTTCTCAAAGTATACTCATAATATAAAGGTTTGTCTCCAATTTGTGCATAAGAAAAAAATCGAATGAGGTTAGAAATGATCCGAACAGGAATCTGGCAAATCGATACTTTCCCAAGCATTGGGTCTTTCTTCTTTTTCAGCATGTTTTACGGAGGAACAAAGAAATCGAGCGGGGTTTTTTTTTACATCATTAAAGGGCAATTTTCTTAATTTTCTGGGTTAGAGTGGATCCATTTTGCGTAAAGAGCGATACATTTTACCAAATGTACATCGTTTTTATTTTTTGGTTTCTTGTTATTTATTTTTTTTCATTTTTTTTATAAAAAAATCTCTTCTGTTACATTTTATATATTTCAAAAGTGAAGAGAAAAAGTGAATGATCATTTAAACTCTTGAAGGAAATATCAAACAAATTCCTTACTTCTAACTTAATCAACTTGGACATGAATTTTTCTGACTAGATAATGATTCAGGAGTTCGTTTTAGGCTTTGTGAAAAAAAAAAATGAGGAAATCTATTTTTTTTCAAAACTAGACATCATGTCGGTATCACGTATTAAAGCTAAAAATCTGAAAGTTTGCAAAATTCTCCCTGAATTTTTGGAATAAAGAGTAAAAATTATTTACCGCCAGACTGATATCCCCATCTTTACTGTTATTATCACAGTTTCGATTGTCGTGGGCAGTCTTTAATCTTTCAAATTGAAAAATTTATTTAATCTGAAGAAATTATAGAGAAATAATTAGTTGCTTACAAGAAATAAGCAACTAATTATCGTTACAGATGAAGAAATGACTGCCGATACGTCGCGTAATATCAGTCTTTCCATATGGCAAAGGGTGCGGGACATTATACAATTTATTTTATTATAATTTTTTACACACACACACACACACACACACACACACACACACACATATATATATATATATATGGCCGTATACGACTACCGGGTGCAATCATAGTGAAAATCCGGGCAAGGAAAAAGTCTTCGTCAAACTAAGCAATTCAAGAAGAAAGAAAGAAAGAAAGAAAGAAGAAAGAAAACATCCGAATGAACGCAGTAAAAATCTGTTTATTTCTTAATTTTAGGAGAAAAGACTGGTTATACTCAGAAAGTCCAAAACCCGATTTTATGCTTTGGTTCACCTTCTGTGCCTAATTTCCATTGGAATAGCCGAAAAAATTCGCAAAAATCATAGTTTCTGGAAACTGATGTCATCATATTGTCAACTAATAAATCCGGGCAATATTCTCTGTGCCCGGTGTTTTTTTAGCATCAGTTCCGGCCCTATATATATATATATATATATATATATATATATATATATATATATATCCGAGTGAATAAGGAACGAAGAGAAAAAAAAATTTAACAACGTCCAAAACATTAATTTAAAACAGTGCTCGATATATAATATATAGAGCTGTGAATATTTATTATAAATTATATTTTAGAACATGTACAAATTTTTTATATATCCACTACAAATCGTACATTTGTTTCGACATTGAAACTACAATGTCTCATCAGGTGGTGTGGACAGGAATGGAAATCCTCTTTTCTTATATTTGGTGAGTTGTGTGTGGGATGTTGGTGGGGGCCAGTGATAAGGGAATAAGTCTTGTGAATTGTCCGTTTTGAATTTTGAAGAAAGTGGTGTGGGTAGTGAATATAGTTGATTAATGAGTGTCTTGGAATTTTGTAGACAGATTTAACATTAGCAGAATTGAATATAAGTTTTAACATGTTCTAAAATATAATATATATATATATATATATACAGCTCGACCAAATTCATGCAGAGGTTACACCAGAGATTTAAGCTCATAGGAGCAGAAGCCGTGAAAGTTTTTGTAGAAGAGAAAAATAAAGCCACTCTATGTCGGGTCTACGGCTATATCGTGTTGAATACACCGGTTCCCGTCCCATCATCGAAGTTAAACAACATCGAGCCTAGTCAGTATTTAAATGGGTGACCATTTGGGAATACCAGGTTCAGTAAACGTAACGACCAAGAATGGTCCACCGGTCCTCTAGGCTTGGGGGTTGGGGGCAGGGCTAACAACCCTGCCCCGTAAAGAACAGGTTGTTACAGAAACAGCAAAAGGGGGTGATGCCCTATGCACCATTGCGTGTGATGGACAAATGATGATGAGGAATTTTCTAAGTAAGCATGAATTCGTCATATATTTGATAAATAAATCATTTTCGCCATTTATTTTAAAATACCACGTGAAGAAGAACAGTACTGTTCTGAAAAATGAAAGTTTTTTGAAGTGATATAATACTTGTCTAAACCATTGTAATAACAAAATTACAATATTCAAATTACAATATATATATTTTTTCTAATCATTTCACCCCAAGCAAAGCAGAACTACCACTGGTGCGAAAGGGGTAACAGAAGAGGTGAGTGATGAGGAAGAGGAACAAGTTACGGGAGAGTCAGAGGGTGAGTAAGAAAAAGGATGAGAATACTGGTGTGAAGAGGGCTGCATGAGAGTGGAGTGGAAAGGAGGAAGAACATAATACAAGGGTTGTCAGGGAGAAGATGTGAGTAAAAAAAACACGAGATGGCAATTGACTTTGCATTTAAATTCTTGGATTGTAACTGTCAGTGAAGCAAGTATACTGAAGACAATTCCAAAGGCAAGAAGTGCGAGCAAAGAAGCTGTTGGAGTAGAAGTTGCAGTTACATTTGATTGGTTTTACTGTAAAAGGTTAGGATCTAGCCACTAGTCTAGTAGCTTGAGTAAATTAATGCAGAGGGGATACTAGGGAACGGAAACCGTGAAAGTATTTGTAGAAGAGACAGAGGGAAGCCACATTACGTCGATGAGAAAGTGACTTGAGTTGAGCTGCTAAGTCGGAATCAATTACATTACAGTCTTTGTTGGATTTTGTCAAGAAAATTTTTGACCTGCAATTTGAATGTTAGTAATTCATAAAAGTCATTTGTATTTTTTATTAGTGGTGCCATCTATATGTCAGGCCCGCGACTTATTGATGTATTTCGTATATATATATATATATATTCTAAATTATATTATTAGAACACGTACAATTATTTTATATATCCACTAAAAATCGTATATTTGTTTCGACATTGAAACTTCAATGTCTCATCAGGCGGTGTGGACAGGAATGGAAAGACTCTTTTCTTATATTTGGTCAGTTGTGTGTGGGGTGTTGGTGGGGGGATAAGGGAAAAAGTCTTGTGAATTGTCCGTTTGAATTTTGAAGAAAGTGGTGTGGGTAGTGAACACAGCTGATTAATGAGGGTCTTGGAATCCTTCTTCGTTCCCTACTCACTCGGATATATATATATATATATATATATATATATATATATTTGTTTTTTATTTAAAATTAATATGCAGAGGGGATACTAGGGAACGGAAACCGTGAAAGTATTTGTGGAAGAGACAGAGGGAAGCCACATTACGTCGATGAGAAAGTGACTTGAGTTGAGCTACTAAGTCGGAATCAATTACGTTACAGAGTCTTTGTTGGATTTTGTTAAGAAAATTTGTGACCTGCAATTTGAATGTTAGTACTTCATAAAAGTCATTTAGATGATGATGATGAAATGATGACATTACGTCTGTGAAAAGTTGGAGCCACCAGGACAGGATCAATTGTATTACAGATGTGACAACAATATTCAATGCACGGGAGGATGGTAGATTTATACATCTGCAAGATGAATTTAGACGAGAAAAACTACCTGATATTACTAAGGGAACCAACATTCCGAGTAGTAGATTTAGCTATCGATTCAATATCGTCATTCCACTTGAGGTCAGCTGAGAGAGTTAAGCCGAGGAGACGCATTGTTCTGCTTTCAGGAAGACTAGCCTGATGAATATATATATATATATATATATATATATATATATATATAATATTATCAGTGAAAAGATCGTAGTAGAAAGATAATTTAGTATACACCATTTTTCAACCAACTGTTAAAATTTAGAATACAAATTCCCATTTAGTAAAATATTTCATAAAAACACCATAAAATTAGTATATTGTTGCTATAATAATTTGGAAAGCATCATAAAAAAACATAATAAAAATGATAAACATTCAGACCAGGACCAAAAAAAAGAAAACTGATAAAACTAATAAAATAAAAATAAAGAAGAATAAAAAAAGATTTTGTAATTGTAAAATTCCGGAAAAAACTGTACATTTAAATAATAAATACCTTACTGATTCTGTAATTAACCAATGTACCATCTCATGAATAGAGAATCAATATATTAAAAAATTTTACATAGGTAGCACAAAGAATAAATTTAAACTAAGGTGGAGCCAGCACCTTCATTCTTTTAACAATAGACTTCTTTAGCTAGGTATTTATGACACTTAAAAGAAACTAATAAAACCCCCACGCTAAAATTTAAAATTTAAAAAATAAGAAAACACGAAAATATACGCCTTTTAACGACCAGTGTCCTTTGTTCCTGCATTAAAAAATATGTTATCAGAAATATGAAAAGTAAAAATTTACTAAACTTTAGAAAAGAAATGGCTGTTCTGTAGATACTGTTTAAGCTTCACACTATATAATAGTTAAAATTTAGAGAAAATAAAGAAATATAAATGAAATATACACATGATAAAGATTAATAAAATAATGAATTAAAAATAATTAAGTAAAAGAACATTTATTATACGATGTCTTTATTAAAAAACAAATAGGTTTTTTATTTTTTTGAAAACAAAATAACTAAAAAGGTAAGGTGGGTGTGAATAAAAATAATACACTTCGCAAAATTTTTTAATAAAAACACTTTAAATTTAGGATATTGTTGTAATGATAATATGGACAAAATAAAAAAGAACATAAAAAATACTAAACAAAAATTCAGACCAGGAACAAAAAAAAATAATAAAACAAAATAAAAAGAAATCAGAATAAAGAAAGATTTTGTAATTGTAGAATTTTGGAAAACTGTCTATTAAATAACAAATGCCTTTTTGAGTCTGTAATTTATCAATGAACTATCTCATCGACAGAGAATACATATATTAAAAAAATTTACATAGATAGCACAAAGATTACATTTAAGCTAAAGGGAGCCAGCACCTTTATTCCTTTAAGATTAGCACTTATGAAACCAGACTTTTTTTAGCTAGATATTTTTGACACTTAAAGGAAACTAATAAAACCCCCAAAGTAAAATGGAAAATATTTTTAAAAAAGACACCAATATGTAGGTCTTTGAATGACCCATGCTCTTTGTGCTTACATGAAAAATTATATGTTATCAGAGATATGAAAAATAAAAATTTATTAAAATTTAGAAAAGAAATGACTGTAGACACTGTTTAAGCTTCACACAAGATAATAGTTAAAATATAGAGAAAATAAAGAAATATAAACATTAATATACATAACAAAAACCGATGAAATATTGAATTAAAAATAACTATATATAAATAATAATAATGACTATGACTTTATTAAAAAAACAAATAGATTTTAAAAGGAGTAAGAAACTAAATAAATAACTAAAAAGTTAAGGTCGGTGCGAATAAAAATAAAAATAGTAGGTAGTAGTCGTATATATACATATATAAAAAAGAGGTAATAGCGAAAGTCTTGATACTTTTTTTTTATTATGGACACGTTAAGAATAAATATGTGACCAGGTAATTTGATAACCTAACAGAATGTACGTTGTGGTGCAATGGATATCGACTCGGAAGAACAAATCGGGGAGACGAATTCAAAATCCAGTTTAATTCGTTGCATTCGCTTGCGCGCAAATATCCTTGGGAAAGGTATTAACCCGTCACTTCCCTCCAGTTATGGGTTTAATAATAGGACAGATTGTATTCTGTAGCCTTGGCTGGCAACCAGTCTATCGTAGAAAGCAATGGCAACCTACTGCGGAAGAATCTTCTGCCCAGTCAGTCATGTCTCTTTTGAGACATGATCGCCCAAAGTGTGTATCACGTATGGCTCTTAACTGACTGACTGTACCATTTTATAACTTGTAAGTAAAAAATAGAACTCACTTTTTGAAAAATAAATTCCGTTGGTCACCCCAAAAATGATCGCTTGAAAATAGAGTTATAGTAAAAATACGATGCCGAAACATAAGAAATTCTGGAAATATATATATATATATATATTAGTCATCCACATACAAGCCTGTTTCGCAGCTCATCAATGCGGCTAGACGTATCTACTTGCTTCTGGTCGGGATCGAAACTTAACCGATTTAGTGTCAGTCGGAGTCTCTACTCTCTAAGCCATCGACGCATGGAATCAGAGGAGGGAAATTTTAACGTATTGTATATAAGCAGTGTATACACACGCCAGTCACCGAGAGAACTCAATTCATTTCTGAAGAGTCACGCATATAGCAGAAGTGGAAACTGTTTTTAAAATTTTCTTCTCCAGAGAGCTCAATCGTAATGAAAGCATAATATATATATATATATATATATATATATATATATATATATATATATATATATGGAATACGCTAATTAGGTTTCCTAGAGCAATATCATCAAGACCTGTTTATGGGACGTCCCCAAAGACATGAACATTTATTTCTGATGAACTACTGAAAATGAACGTCTAAAATGTTGGACAGTGCCGACGTGAATTGAACCAATCAGAAGAGATTCTTTTTTTTTCCTTCGATGTAATTAGTGCCTTGGCGATGTGTTAATTACAAACACCATCTGCCAGCCGATAAACGCCTTGTGTTAATCTATATCGAATTATTACGCCTAATAAAATAGTGCAGATTCGATAATTAACAACTTGCCAATAAACACGCCCGCACGTCTCACCTTCGTCGGGTTACCAACTGATTATACGATCACTATCATGATACTACCCGATTATAGGATCGTTCCGTAAAGGTTGCCGTCGGCAACATGTATTTTTGAAAGCATATTTAAAACAGGAATAGGATTTAACTGTGAAGTAACTACAATGCTTGCTATAATCAAGACGACTGATCAAAAAGTATCAGAACTGTTGCTCTGGTAATGGTGAGTGTGTAGTTTCGCCCAACACAGCAAATTGCCTCCGAACCAAAACGACAACCTGAAAACGCAAGTCGTTTTTAAATAGCCTCGAAAGTTTGATAGATTCATATTGATAAATTTCACGAAACCGGTTCAGAAATATCTATCTACCTATACAGATTTGTTCGTATCTATCTCAGTTTATTCATATCTATCTATCTATCTATCTATCTATCTATCTATCTATCTATCTATCTATCTATCTATCTATTTATGTCTGTTTCTATCTATCTATCTATCTATCTATCTATCTATCTATCTATCTATCTATCTATCGAATCGTAAAATAAAAGATGCAATAAACTATGACATTATTTAATTAACAAAAGCTTTTAATTGCTTTTATAAATACTTATTTAGGATAAATAAGTATTTATAAAAGAAAAAATTTCGATGAATAATATTATTCTTTTCTTAAGAAAAAAATTTCGATGAATAATGAACACTGTTTTTATTTTTCCAAATTTGGATTAAGCAAATTTCTTAAGTTTATAATAAATTTATAATAAATAAATAAGTTTATAATAAATTTATTAAGGGATGTGCGTTGTGGTACAGTGGATATCGGCTCGGAACGAGAAACCGGGGAGCCGAGTTCGAATTCCTAGTTGAATCCATTGTATTCACTTTCGCGCAAATACCCTTGGGAAAGGTATTAATCCGTCTCTTCCTTCCAGTTATGGGTTAAATAGCAGGATAGACTGGGTTCTATAGTCTTGGTCGGCTACCAGTCTACCGCAGAAAGCAATGGCAACCTACTGCGGGATAATCTTCTGCCCGGCCAGTCATGTCTCAAAAGAGACATGATCGCCCAAGCGTGTATCACGTATGGCACTTAACTGACTGATTAAGTTTGAAATAATTTAAACATTCTAACTAGATTTAATTTAAACATCCTTAACTGCGTTGGGTTGCTTTGTTATTAAGTAAAAACTATATTTACTAATCAAATATTGAAAAATTATTATT
Organism: Ascarosepion bandense; assembly: GCA_037127315.1. Classification (NCBI taxonomy): domain Eukaryota; kingdom Metazoa; phylum Mollusca; class Cephalopoda; order Sepiida; family Sepiidae; genus Ascarosepion; species Ascarosepion bandense. Next base: position 116,860 of record JBBBDQ010002429.1, read on the forward strand.
TTTATTTTTTTTATGTATATCAAACATCTTGTGACTTTTTTTTAAATCATGGGCGATTATGCACTACATTCTCAGAAAATAAGAGCGATGAGTAGAGTAAATTTAAAGATAACGCTATAAAAATTAGATTACGGCGAATTTTTTTTTTTTTTTTTTTTTTTTTCACAAGGCATGTCACTGCCACTACTGCGCAAGGGGGCTACGTAGAGTGAAGAAAGGATGATTAAATATAGGAAATGTCAGAGGGTGGGTGATAGGCGGGTAAGGACACCGGGAATGAGGGTTGGGTAGATGAGAGTGTTCTGAGAATAACTGGGAGTTAGTGTAATAGGAGGTGTCTATTGACCCTACATTTAAACACCTGGAGATTGTAACTGTCGGGAAAGCAGACTTGTGGAAGGGAGTTCCACAGGCGGGAAGCGCGAGAAAAGAAGCTGTTGGAGTAGAATTTACGGTTACATCTTATTTGTTTAATTGTAAAAGGGTGGGACCTAGTTGCTAATCTAGTATTTCGTGTAAATTCGTGCTTAGGCGGCACCAGTGATCTAAGCTCATCGGAGCAGTAGCCATGAAAGTACTTGTAGAAGAGGCACAGGGAAGCCACATCACGCCGGTGGAAGAGCGGCTGCAGCCGGTCTGCCAAGTCAGTATCAACCACGTTACAGATCCTCCTTTGTATTTTGTCAAGAAGCCCAAGGAGAGCAGCAGGGGCACCCGACCAGATATGGCAGCAATATTCAATACACGGGCGGATGGTAGATTTGTATATGTGCAGAATAGATTCAGGTGGGAAAAACTTCCGGGCCCTGCACAGGGAGCCGACTTTCATAGCAGCAGATTTGGCAATGGATTCGATATAGTCATTCCATTTGATTTTTCTAACATTTTTAAGTTTAGTGATTACTTAAACATTATATAAAAAAAGTGGATCAACCATCATTTTTTTAAAACTATGTTTTAACTGATAAAATCTCCGTGAAAATCCGTGAACAGTTTTCCTTTCAGTAGTTGTTATTTTATTGACAGGTGATAGAATCAAAATAAGAATATAATCACAGCTACTCCATATTTTAAAAATACATTTTTCTGTCATTTTAAAGTAAATAATATTTTTTCAATATCAGACTAATATTCTTGAAATGAAGCTTCAAAAAAGTATATTTTATTTTTGGAAGATTTTTAAGCCGTGAATTAACTTTTGTTGACAAAGATTGGGTCACTATGTCGATCCAGGATGTTTTTTCCACCTGAATCCATCCTGCATATATACAAGTCAACCATCGGTCCGTGCATGGAGTACTGCTGCCATTTATGGTCAGGTGCCCCTGCCGTTCTCCTCAGTGTTCTTGACAAGCTCCAAAGGAGAGTCTGTCATGTGATAGGTACTGATCTGGCGACTCGACTGCAGCCACTTTCCCATCGTCGAAATGTGGCCTCCCTCTGTCTCTTCTATAAATATTTTCATGGCTTCTGCTCGGACGAGCTTAAGTCACTGATGCCTCCTCAACAGGTGTTTACCCGTGCAACCAGACTGGCAACTGGGTCCCACCCATTCACAGTCAGGTTAGCCAAATGCAGACGACAATTTTACTCCTGCAGCTTCCTCTCTCGCACTTCCCGCCTGTGGAACTCACTCCCGTATTCTTGCTTTCCTGACGGCTACAACCTCCAGAAATTTAAATGCAAAGTTAATACTCATCTACTAACCACTGGCCTCTAGCTCTCTCCCCTCCCCTGTATAACCTTCCCTTTCTCTCCACCTATGTATCTGTCATCGCACCTGCTTTCTCAGCTTTCTATTGTTCCTTTCTAACTAGCTTGTACTCCTCACTCTTTTCTAATTAATCTTTTTACATTTATGTAACCCCCTGCACATCAGTGGCGTTTCTGCCTTGCTCGGGGTGAAATGATTAAAAAAAATAAATAAATAAAATGTGTCAAAATGCGCCGAATTAGTTGAATTCATTTGAAAGCGATCTCCAAAATCTTATTCCAATCAATATATTTTTTCTCTGAAATACACCAACGTATTTTGCTTACTTGAAAAAGTAAATTGAATTATTGAGCTTTCAGTTGAAGTTAAAATGAAAATTTCAAGGAAGCTTTTTTATTCATAAGTATTTATTTTAAACAAAGTTATCGGAAATTGCTGAAGACACCTAGAGTTTTTCAATCTTTCTCGCTCAAAAATAATGTTCTATCACTAAAAGTATTGATCTATGAATACAAACATTAATTATATTTTAAATCAACTAATATTTCGCAAATAAAGTTTCAGAAAAGTATATTCAATATTTTGGAATATTTTTAATACAGATTTCTTAATTACATTGCAATGAAAGACAACTAAAATATACTAATCAATTATTTTATAAATAAATCTCCTTCCAGCCAATGTAATTTAATTTTTGAAATAGGGCAAAGTATTTTGTCGTCTCTCTTTAATTACGTAGGAATGAGTTTTGTCGATTAAAAATCACCGATAGTGTTTATTTGAAAATTCCATTGCTGTGTTATTTTAAATTTAAAGTATTTTTTCCGAATCAGATTAATTATACGTTAAACCAATTAATATTCCTCAAATAAAATTTAAGAAAAGTGTATTTTATTTTTGAAAGAGTTTTTAATAGAGATTTTCATTAAATTGTGATGAAGAGCGACTAAAAAGGGGCTCAAATCAGGGGTTTTTAGAACAAATGTAAAACATTGATTTCAGTCAATATAATTTCTATTTGAAATACACCAGAGTATTTTGCTAACTCGAAATAATAAATTTAATCATTTAGTTTTCAAAGCTAAAATGAGAACATCAAGAAGAGTTTTTTTTTTGTTTTTTTTTTATTCTTTTTAAACCTTAGGTAGCAAAACATAGTGGAGGTAAAATTGGTTTCATGTATACATGAGTCAATATATAATTGAGTCTATAGAAGTAAATGTGAATCTGTCAGTGCTCATGAGAATTCTAAATTAAAAGGTTTTCATTATATGGCTCCCGGAAAAATATTTTGTTCCAATGTTTCTTTTATATATATATATATATATATATATATATATATATATATATATATACACTATAGTCATCCGCAGACAGATCTGTTTCGCTGTATTACAGCTCATCAGTACGACTTAGACTCCGTTCATAATTACACGGAGTCTAAAAAAATATTTTGTTCCAATGTTTCTTTTGGTCGTAAACGTATCGTCAAAACCATATATATATATATATAGTCATCCGCAGACAGATCTGTTTCGCTGTATTACAGCTCATCAGTACGGCTTAGACTCCGTTTGCTTCCTAACCCAGGATTAGAAACACGACTGAATCGGCGTCAGTCGGCGATTCTACCCCTAGGCCACAAGCGTCCAGTAGAAAAAGGCAGGCTTTTTAGCGCGTATAAACACGCCCAATAGCTAGAGTGCTCCAATTCATTATTGAATGAGCGGCGCGTAAATGCCGGAGTAGCTACTGTTTACAAAGCCTCCCATTCTTCCAGAGTGCTTAATCAGGGTGTGAGAGCGTAAATACTATAGCCATCCGCAGACAGATCTGTTTCGCTGTATTACAGCTCATCAGTACAGCTTAGACTCCGGTCTCTTCCTAACCCAGGATTGAAACCCGATCGAATCGGCGTCAGTCGGCGATTCTACCCCTATGAACACGGAGGCGACATCACAAATAATAATTTAACGAATGCATTAGTGATTCACAGAAATAAATTCGACCACAATTTCGACTTAAAAATGCCACATTCATAAAAAGAGAAAACAATTTATTCAGAAGACAAATCCTCAAGAGCAATGCCAACAAATGCTACCAAAATATCAATTTATGCCACGGTTTTTTCCAAATATTATTTTTTGTTATAGAAACAATAATTTCTCAGGCTAACATACACAATAAAAAGTCAAAAGAATATGGTTAATTTCCATCATTTTAACATCTCATAACATAACATATACATGAACGAATTCTCTTCAAATATGATCTAAATACTTAATAATTTCTTAAATAGTTAATAATTTCTGTTAATCACATGAACAATTTATGAAAGTTTTTTTTTTCAGTTACTAAGGATCTTTTGTTTATAGAAACGTTATTTAAACTAAAATTGATTTCATCCTTTGGCTCTTTAGGAAACCTCACCGTGGTGTAGTGGTTCGCAAGGTTATCTCGCTAGAAACTATATTGATCCTTGCTGGATACCCGATATTTTCGGTCTTGTGTCACATCTAAGCGGCGATTTATAAAATCAACTCTCTGGGTACCCCATACTTTCGGCCTTGTGTCACATTTAAGCTACGCTTGGTAAGTCACCATTTGGACACCTAGACGTGGTGTAATGGCTACCAGACCTGTCTCGCTTGAACCTATTACGATTTTATAGTGAGCTCGTTCCTCACTGCGTGCCCCGATGCTTTCGGCCTTGTGCTGTATCGAAGCTAGACTTAGAAAATCATTTAGCCAACTTGACGTGGTGCAATGGTTAGCAAGTTTGTCTCGCTTAAATCATTATAATTGAGTAGTGTGTTCGGTACCCCATACTTTCGGCTTTGTGCACATCCAAGTTGCGTTTAGAAAATCACCATCTTTTTGCCTTGATAAAGTCCATCACAGGACGAAACGCGTAGGCGAAAAAAAGATCGTTTTCCTCTTGTCTCCTTTATTTAACGATATATATATATTCTTAAACATGAAAACAATAAACAAAAACTAAAGATACTCGAAGCCTTATACATAAAACAGTTGAAACCTAACCTGAACAAAATTAACTTCAAAATCTCCGCAAACATTCTCAAATGCCTATAACAGATAACAGAAGCGATTGGTTATCCCAATGGCTTTTCATACTTTATGCATCTCGCCCCAACTCTCGCGTGGTCATGTGAGACGCCACAAACTGTAGTGCGATTTTCACTTCCGGCATGCCCGCACGTGTTCGCCAGTCTTCCATACAAAAAAAATAGACGACTACTACTATCGTCCGTCCGCGAACTGCTCATTACAACCAACACAATTGTCATCTTTGACAATGGCTGATGTAAGCCGAAGTCTCATGAAGAATTAAATACAAACATGTATCAATATTGTGATTTTCTTTCTTCTTTCAACGATAATGTTATTGAGCTTATCAGCTTATTATTTAATGAAACATGCGTCAATATATCAATATATATATATATGTGTGTGGTGGGGTCATAAATGAATTGTTGCAATCCTCTCACTATTTGTTATGGGGAAACACACCTATTCCTCAGATAATGGACTCTCCCTTCTATAATAATATGAGTTAACGGTGTTATATATCGACAAACAACAAACACGCATATATATAAAAATATAAAGTTATATTTTTATTAATGACGATGAACCGTGTAGAATAGGGAACAGAGAATTGAGAGAGCGCTCTTCTAATGGGTTGACGGGAGTGTAGTCTTATCTGTTGTGTCTCTCTTCACCGGCCGATCTCTGTTGCTCCTCTACTGGCGAATCCGTGTGCCGAGGTCTTTTTATAATCTTCCAGAACCGGGACTTTTTCTTCCGGTTTTGCCTCGCCCACGCACGCTCACGTAATTCTCAGAGACACCTGTTCTGTTTGCCTCTGTAGTTATTTCCGCTGATGCCGGAAATAAGGTCAAACGACATCCGTTCCTTTCAACGACCGGAAACACCCTCGCTTGCATCAGCCTTCCTCGGGTGGGGCCAGATTGTTATATTACAACGGAAAGTTCATAGGAGTTCTTTAGACTTCTATTGGAGTTCAGTAAAACTATTAGTCGGCAGTTTGCCAAATACAAAGGAGTCAGCTTTCAGTGGAAGATTACCGAGTTCCTAACATTTTGGGTACCTTAAGTCGATTAGCAACCGACATAGCACGATTATAAACTTCAGTGCGAAAACTACACCACAACACTATTATATCGCTATTCTCATGAAAAGTGCTTAGACGAACCACATTCCGTAATGTCACCAGTTCTGATCTTCATGGCTAACCCCGCCGTGTCAGGCCCATTGCAGTAAATCATCTTCATCTCCTCCGTATTCCAGATGTACGTCCCACTCAAGCAGCTTCTTCCCGCATACTATGGAACCGACTCCTAAGAGTTCGTTTTACCCATCACTACAATCTTAACCTGTTTCGGGTTACCAGGTTCTTCCTCTCTTATACGCCTAATCTGTGTCTATTTAAAGCTCTACCTCGAGTGACTCCCGTGCCTTGTACAGAATGAACATCACTATAAAAAAAAAACTCCTCCGAATTTTGTCTAGAATCTCGAGACCTATAACCGGAGCACTTTTTTCAATGCAGGGACGAATGGTATATTTATAAATTCAGTTGAATTCTGATAAGAAAAATTGAAATTGCAGCTTGTAAAATCTTTCAGGGTTTTAGTAAAAGGTTGACTAGTTTCACAAAGACTTTTACACGCGGCTGCACAAATACAGATCGTTTGACTTTCTACACGACAGGAGGTGAATAGTGAAGTAATTTAAGTTTGAAGAGTACCTGTCAGCCTGTCAGTCGATGATAATCGGAGGTCATTCTATGGAAGACACTAAAATAACGAAAATCTGTCAGTGCCCCTGAGAATTCTAAATTAAATCTTTTTGATTATATGGCTTCCGGAAAAAATCTTTTGTTGCAATGTTTCTTTTGGTCGCAAACGTATCGTCAAAACAATTGCTTAATCTTCATCACCGCAAGTCGAATTATCTTGAGGCAAAGATTTTTTTTTTTTGTTCGACCGTTGGTTCATTTTTTCTTTCTTTCTTTCTTTGCATTCTTTTTTCTTCCTTCCTTCATTTTTTATTCTTCTTTCATTTTTATTTGTAGCGTCTTTATCTATCTATCTATCTATCTATCTATCTATCTATCTATCTATCTATCTATCTATCTCAGTCTAAACATATCTATGTATCTATCTCATTCTGTTCATAATCTATCTATCTATCTATCTATCTCATCCAGTTTATGATCTATCTATCTATCTATCTATCTATCTATCTATCTATCTATCTCATCCAGTTTATGATCTATCTATCTATCTATCTATCTATCTATCTATCTATCTATCTATCTATCTATCTCATCCAGCCTATGATCTATCTATCTATCTATCTATCTATCTATCTATCTATCTATCTATCTATCTATCTATCTATCTATCTCATCCATCTATCTATCTATCTATCTATCTATCTATCTATCTATCTATCTATCTATCTATCTATCTATCTCATCCAGCTTATGATCTATCTATCTATCTATCTATCTATCTATCTATCTATCTATCTATCTATCTATCTATCTATCTATCTCATTCAGTTTATGATCTATCTATCTATCTATCTATCTATCTATCTATCTATCTCATCCAGTTACATCTATCTATCTATCTATCTATCTATCTATCTATCTATCTATCTATCTATCTATCTCATCCAGTTTATGATCTATCTATCTATCTATCTATCTATCTATCTATCTATCTATCTATCTATCTATCTATCTATCTATCTATCCATTTATGATCTATCTATCTATCTATCTATCTATCTATCTATCTATCTATCTATCTCATCCAGTTTATGATCTATCTATCTATCTATCTATCTATCTATCTATCTATCTCATCCAGTTTATGATCTATCTATCTATCTATCTATCTATCTATCTATCTATCTATCTATCTATCTCATCCGTTTATGTATCTATCTATCTATCTATCTATCTATCTATCTATCTATCTATCTATCTATCTATCTATCTCAGTCTAAACATATCTATGTATCTATCTATCTCATTCTGTTCATAATCTATCTATCTATCTATCTATCTATCTATCTATCTATCTATCTCAGTCTAAACATATCTATGTATCTATCTATCTCATTCTGTTCATAATCTATCTATCTATCTATCTATCTATCTATCTATCTATCTATCTATCTATCTCATTCAGTTCATGATCTATCTATCTATCTATCTATCTATCTATCTATCTATCTATCTATCTCATTCGTTCATGATCTATCTATCTATCTATCTATCTATCTATCTATCTATCTATCTATCTATCTATCTCATTCAGTTCATGATCTATCTATCTATCTATCTATCTATCTATCTATCTATCTATTTTACTTTCTTTTTAACCTTCGCTTTTTTTTCTTTCATAATTTCTATATTTCTACCCTCTCTATTTTCTTTCTTTCTCTCTTTTTCTTTTTTGTCTTTCTTCATCTTTTTCCTTTCTTTTTCTATTCTGTATCCTATCTTTCTTTTTCCTTTCATTCTTAAATTGTCTATTTCTTTCATTTCCAGCCTTTATTCGTTCTTTCATTCTCTTAGGTTCGATTTGCCATCTTTATTCCATCGTTTCTTTCTTTCTTTCCTTCTTTCTTTCGTTCTCGCTTTTTTCTTGCTTTATTTTTATATTTCCCGCTCTATCTCATTCTTTATTTCTCAATTCCTCTCGCGTTTTTTCAACATTTTATTCTCTTTTCGTTTTTCCTTTTTTCTTTTTCTCATTCTTTTGGATACTTACTTTCCTCTTTCTTTCACCTTCATTTTTCTTGTTCTTTGTTTACTCTTTCTTTTTATCTCTTCTCTTTCTTACTTTATTTTCTCTCTATCGTTCCCCCCCCTCTCTCTCTCCCTCTCTCTCTCATTATGTTTAACTTTTTCGTCTCTATCTTTCACGGTAAGATTCCCTTTTAATTTCATGATATTGCACCATATTCACCGTCTGTGAGATGCATCAGTGAGATACGATGAGGGATCTTTCACCCTAGTTAATGTGAAGTTACTTATCACAAATATTAATTCACCCCAATAAATTATAAATTTTAAAGCAAAGTGTCATGGTACCCTACCTACAGCTGTTTTTTTTTTTTTTTTTTTTTTTAATCATTTCGCCCCGAGCAAGGCGGAAACGCCACTGATGTGCAGGGGGTTACATAAATGTAGAAAGATTAATTACAGAAGAGTGAGGAGTACAAGCTAGTTAGAAAGGAACAATAGAAAGCTGAGAAAGCAGGTGCAATGACAGAAATGAGAGAAAGGGAAGGTTATACAGGGGAGGAGAGAGAGCTAGAGGCCAGTGGTTAGTAGGTGAGTATTAACTTTGCTTTTAAATTTCTGGAGGTCGTAGCCGTCAGGAAAGCAAGAATACGGGAGTGCGTTCCACAGGCGGGAAGTGCGAGAGAGGAAGCTGCAGGAGTAGAATTGTCGTCTGCATTTGGCTAACCTGACTGTGAATGGGTGGGACCCAGTTGCCAGTCTGGTTGCACGGGTAAACACCTGTTGAGGAGGCATCAGTGACTTAAGCTCATCCGAGCAGAAGCCATGAAAATATTTATAGAAGAGACAGAGGGAGGACACATTTCGACGATGGGAAAGTGGCTGCAGTTGAGTCGCCAGATCAGTACCTATCACATTACAGACTCTCCTTTGGAGCCTGTCAAGAACACTGAGGAGAACGGCAGGGGCACCTGACCATAAATGGCAGCAGTCCTCTTTCATAGTTACTAACCGGCGTGACTTCCTGAGATGCAGTGTAACTTGAAAGTTCGGACGGACAATTCTATCTTATGACTAATAACTCTCATATTTTGTATATATGTTCTGTTATTCCAATACACTGGTTCAACCTATCTTATTTTTGTGTCTTTCTTCCTGGCCCTAACAAGCTACAACAACATCTCAGTCAGTTAAGTGCCATACGTGATACACGCTTGTGCGATCATGTCTCGAAAAAGACATGCCTGACTGGGCAGAAGATTATCCCGCAGTAGGTTGCCATTGCTTTCTGCGGTAGACTGGTTGCCGACCAAGGCTATAGAACCCAATCTGTCCTGCTATTTAACCCATAACTGGAAGGAAGAGACGGATTAATACCTTTCCCAAGGGTATTTGCGCGTAAGTGAATACAATGGATTCAACTAGGAATTCGAACTCGGCTCCCCGGTTTCTCGTTCCGAGCCGATATCCACTGTACCATATCCGCAACAACATCTCAGGTATAAAGAAATATGTACGTAGTAAGTCAAAAGCTAGAGAATGCATATTTTTTATTAAATAATGTAAGGTTGATGGTAGGAGAAAAATGTTTGATATATAGTACCTCCGAAATAGAAAGATATTTTGGATATTGAGATTCTTACAGAATTCTTGTGTTTTCATTCAGAATTTTTCTTAAAGGTTCTTGTAATTAAAAAGGTATATATATATAAATATAAATGTTATAGGAATGAACTCTTCCTCCATCAATAAATAATAACCTGCGTGAATTCCGGAACGGCAGTAAAGAGACAGTCATGAGGCAGTTGAGACGCAGTGTAACTATAAAGTTCGGATGTACACTTCTATTTGCTAACTACTAACACTCGTATTTGTATATCAGTTCTGTTATTTCAAAACACTGGTTCAAACTACCTCCTTGTTTTCGTGTCTTTCTTCCTGGCCCTAACAAGCCACAACACAAAGTTTGTTTAATTCTTTTATTAAATTTTTGGCACTCTTTTGAAATTATAATTTTAAATCAAAAATTGTTTAGCTTGCCACGCAACAATTCTAAATTTCAGAATTAAAAAAATGCCAAAAGTTATTTCGTATACGTGGATTCTAAGTATTCACAAGTTATGTTTTATGTTTAAATAAAAGAAAATCAGTTTCAGGTTTGTTTATCGGGGTGATCGTGAATGTAGACCAGACACTTAGAAATAGCGTACTCGAGTTGCCCACATTTGGGGAGATCACAAAGGTCAATCAAATCGGAGATAAATTGAAAACCGGCGTTTTGGATGCAAAGCACATTTTTTTTTCTGCACTCCAGTTTCGACTCAAATTATCGCGTGTTTTCTTTTTCGCCTTTGTCAGGAATAAATTCATTTAAAATTCGATTATACTCTGTTGGTCCCCAGGATATATAACAGTAGGGAGGAAACATCCATCGATAATGAAAAGAGTGATAACAACTAATGTGCTTTTGATTAGAGAAAATAATGACATCATGAAGATGTTGATATTCCACATTACGTAAAACAGAAGGTTAGGAAGGAAACGTTTATTAATACTGGAAAGAACGATAAGAGTTACTGAACTTGAGAAGAGAAATTAATGACATAATCAAGGTGTTGATATTCCACATTACGTAAAACAGAAGGTTAGGAAGGAAACGTTTATTAATACTGGAAAGAACGATAAGAGTTACTGAACTTGAGAAGAGAAATTAATGACATAATCAAGATGTTGATATTCCACATTACGCAAAACAGAATGTTAGGAAGGAAACGTTTATTAATACTGGAAAGAACGATAAGAGTTACTGAACCTGAGAGAAGAGAAATTAATGACATCATGAAGATGTTGATATTCCACATTACGTAAAACAGAAGGTTAGGAAGGAAACGTTTATTAATACTGGAAAGAACGATAAGAGTTACTGAACTTGAGAAGAGAAATTAATGACATAATCAAGATGTTGATATTCCACATTACGTAAAACAGAAGGTTAGGAAGGAAACGTTTATTAATGGAAAGAACGATAAGAGTTACTGAACCTGAGAAGAGAAATTAATGACATCATGAAGATGTTGATATTCCACATTACGTAAAACAGAAGGTTAGGAAGGAAACGTTTTATTAATACTGGAAAGAACGATAAGAGTTACTGAACTTGAGAAGAGAAATTAATGACATAATCAAGATGTTGATATTCCACATTACGTAAAACAGAAGGTTAGGAAGGAAACGTTTATTAATACTGGAAAGAACGATAAGAGTTACTGAACTTGAGAAGAGAAATTAATGACATAATCAAGATATTTGATATTCCACATTACGCAAAACAGAAGGTTAGGAAGGAAACGTTTATTAATACTGGAAAGAACGATAAGAGTTACTGAACTTGAGAAAGAGAAATTAATGACATAATCAAGATGTTGATATTCCATACGTAAAACAGAAGGTTAGGAAGGAAACGTTTATTAATACTGGAAAGAACGATAAGAGTTACTGAACCTGAGAAGAGAAATTAATGACATAATCAAGATATTGATATTCCACTTACGTAAAACAGAAGGTTAGGAAGGAAACGTTTATTAATACTGGAAAGAACGATAAGAGTTACTGAACTTGAGAAGAGAAATTAATGACATAATCAAGATGTTGATATTCCACATTACGTAAAACAGAAGGTTAGGAAGGAAACGTTTATTAATACTGGAAAAGAACGATAAGAGTTACTGAACTTGAGAAAGAGAAATTAATGACATAATCAAGATGTTGATATTCCACATTACGCAAAACAGAAGGTTAGGAAGGAAACGTTTATTAATACTGGAAAGAACGATAAGGATACTGAACCTGAGAAGAGAAATTAATGACATAATCAAGATGTTGATATTCCACAGTACTTCAAATAAAAAGTTAGAAAAAAATACCCCATCAATATTAGAAAGCGGAATAACAACTCCCTGTCTTAAGAATTCTATTATTCTTATTGCTTTAAGAGAGTATCACTTTCAGTTTTGTTTAACAGCGTATCAACACCTCTATGGGTTATTTAATGCCAAACAGGAGAGGGTTTAAGGTTTTTGTTAATGTTCAGTGAGAAGGTTGATTTAGTTACATTTTAATGAATTTTTTACTTTTTTTTATTTTAGAAATAAGACGATGTCTGCTAGTTTTGTATTCAAAAATGTTGTGCTGGTAATAATTTTTTCCTTCAAAAATTCATGACAGCTATAATTTTTCCTTTTTTTCCTTCACAAATGTATTGTTGATAATATTTTTATTTTAAAAATGTGTTGTTGGTGATATTTTTCTTTTAAAAATGTCTTGTTGGTAATATTTTTCCTTCAAAGTGCATATTTTTTCTATAAAAGTCTATTTTACGTATATATTTCTATAAAAGTCTATTTTGTGTAAATGGATCTGAGTTTGAATTTTGTTTAATGGCATATCAACTTCTGTAAGTTATTTAATGTCAAAAATATGGGGCTTTAATGTTTTGTTTTATTTCCATGATCAGTTATAGTGAGAAAGTTGATTTAGTCAGATGTCAATAAAAAAAAATTTGCTTTTATTCTTTTTTATTTTAGGAAACCAAAAATGTCTTGTAGATTTGTATTCAAAAATGTTTTGCTGAGAATATTTTTTTGTTCAAAATTGTGTTATGATAATAATTTTTTTCAACAATATATTGTTGGTAATATTTCCACTTCAAAAATGTATATTTTTCTATAAAAGGCTATATTTATGTATATATTTCTATAAAAGTGTATATTTATACATTCATATTGTTTTGAGGGTTAACTATTTGCCCATAGCTGGGACCCTAACAGGTGCTACCAATTCAGATGAGGGTAGACCTGGGAACAACAGCAATTAATAGGTGGTTTCATGATCCTCAAAACCTCCGAATCAGAGGCCTTGCTACCACTCCGGGTCAGAGTGGACCTTGGTACAACAGCAATTAATAGGTGGTTTCATGCTCCTCAAAACCTCCGAATCAGAGGCCTTGCTACCACTCCGGGTCAGAGTGGACCTGGGAACAACAGCAATTAAGAGGTGGTTCAATGCTCCTCAAAACCTCCAAATCAGAGGCCTTGCTACCACTCCAGGTCAGAGTAGACCTGGGAATAACAGCAATTAAGAGGTGGTTTCATGCTCCTCAAAACCTAAGAATCAGAGGCCTTGCTACCACTCCGCGTCAGACTGGACGTGGGAACAACAGCAATTAAGAGGTGGTTCAATGCTCCTCAAAACCTCCAAATCAAAGGCCTTGCTACCACTCCAGGTCAGAGTGAACCTGGGAACAACAGCAATTAATAGGTGGTTTCGTGCTCCTCAAAACCTCCGAATCAGAGGTCTTGCTACCACTCCGGGTCAGAGTAGACCTGGGAACAACAGCAATTAATAGGTGGTTTCATGCTCCTCAAAACCTCCGAATCAGAGGCCTTGCTACCACTACGGGTTAGAGTGGACCTGAGAACAACAGCAATTTATAGGTGGTTTCATGCTCCTCAAAACCCCCGAATCAGAGGCCTTGCTGCCGGATGAAGTTTACCGTCATGCCCTTGTCTTTAGTGGGTGGCCAGTATGATCGATTTTTCATTCTCTTTTTTTCATTTCTTCCCTCTCTTTTAATTATTATTATGTCATATTTCATCATATTTCGATTTCTGCTATGGTCGCACTACCAACCAATCAGCGGGAAGACCTAAGGCAGGTCGTGACGTTTTGTTATGGCTCCATTTCATGTTTTTTTCTATCTTCCCCATCATCCTTAGCGTTACATAGACAAAGTTTTCCTTAGTGTGTGGGCTGTACTTAATAAGACAATTTTTTGTATATCTCTTAAGCTGGGGTTTCCAGAGATTCTTTCAATATGTTGTTTTGTTCCATTTTTTATCATTCCAAGTGCACCTACTATCACTGGCACAACTCTTGTTTTCAATTTCCACATTTTTTCTCTTTCAGTTTCCAGGTCTTTATATTTTGACAGTTTTTGCATAGAAAGACAACCAAGCTTTTCTACACTAAGTTTAGAACATAGACTAATCCTTAGGATGTCTGCTCATAGGAACAAGGTCACCAAGTGTGGGATTGACTCGTACGAATTTCTGTACTGTCTGCTATTATTAATACATGCCCTTCTTGTGATTAAACCTTTTCTTTATTGATTTTTTGTTCCAGTATTTTCTTTAGAAGATTATTAACCAGAAACTACGAGCATTAGTATAAACTCCCAAGAGGATGCTTTCTCAATCACTATAATTTAAATCAATGCTAGGCCCCCTTTCTCGAACTATGTGCAAACTTTGGGTTTTAAAATACATATGCCAACAACATATGTATTTTTATACAAGTCAAGGTCAGTGTACCTGTTCTACAATATAGTTTATATAGTAATATATACGATAATATGTAAGCCACATTAATAGAAATAAGCTGTTTTTAAAACTTTTTTTTAGTTTTTATTACTAATGATAGCCTTGCCCTTGTATGGACTTAGCCAATGGTTCAATATTGGCAATATACTTTTTTTACTTTGTGTTTTAAACAATTTTCTAAATGTTCAGGTGTTCCATTCTACAACCACTTTTCTCACAGATAAAACATTGCAAGACTCTCGCTGCTCGTTTGCTTTTTCCATGAAAAGTTCTCAGACAAACCACATCACTTAGTTTCACCAGTTCTAATTTTCACGACTAAAGCCCGCCATGCTACGCATATAGTAGCAAACCAACGTCATTGCATTCATATTTTATTTGTAAGATTCAAGTTCTATCCGAGAAGCATTTGCCCGTGAATCGCTGCTCTGTGGAACCATCTCCCAAGAAGGTGTTTTCCAGATTACTACAGTATTAATTTTAAGTCTAGGATGAAACCGTCGGGCTAAGAAGTTTTTTTTCCTCCTGAATCCATCTTGCTCATATATTAATCAACCATCCGATCGTACATAGAATACTGCTGTCATATCTGGTCAGGCGCCCCAGTTGTTCGTCTCAGGGTTCTCAACAGGCTCCAAAGGAAAATTTGTAATGTGATTCTTACAGCTCGACTCCAGCCACTTTCTCACCTGCGAAAAATGGTTTCGCTCTGTATCTTCTACAAATATTTTCATGCCTTCTGCTCTGACGAACATAGGTCACTAGTGCCCCCTCCACAATAACTTACTCGGACAACCAGACTGGTCCCACCCTTTTACAGTTAGATCAACCAAACGCATCCAACAATTCTACTCCATCAGCTTCCCGTCTGTGGAACTCCCTTCCATATACTTGCTTCCTTAATGGCTTCTCTTGCCCGTTCTCTTTCACCCGCTGTAGCTCGTTCGTCTTTCTCTTCACTCTATCCCTGTTCAAATTTTTAACTTTTTTTATGTAGCCCCTGCACATCAGTGGTGGTACCACTTTGCTTGGGGTGAAATGATTAAAAAATTCCCCACATAAACTGTGCCTCTAAAACAGTAACCCTTAACTTAGAGTGGTCCTTGTTCCTTGTAGGTTTCGCATCACTGTCAAAAAATAGTAAAAAATGGTTGTCATGAGATTCCCTTCCATATACTTGCTTCCTTAATGGCTACAATTTCCAGGAATTGAAATGCAATGTCAATACCCATCTCTTATCCACTTGACTCCAGTCCTTTCTACATCACCCCGTGTATCTTGTTCTTTTTCTTTCTCTCTACCTTCGCAACTGTCTTCACTTCTGTGTTCACAGCCTTCTCTTGCCATTTCTCTTTCACTCTCTGTAGCTCGTTCGTCTTTCTATTCACTCTATTCCTGTTCAAATTTTTAACTTTTTTATGTAGCCCCTGCACATCAGTGGTGGTACCACTTTGCTTGGGGTGAAATGATTTAAAAATTCCCCACATAAACTGTGCCTCTAAAACAGTAACCCTTAACTTAGAGTGGTCCTTGTTCCTTGTAGGTTTCGCATCACTGTCAAAAAATAGTAAAAAATGGTTGTCATGAGATTCCCTTCCATATACTTGCTTCCTTAATGGCTACAATTTCCAGGAATTGAAATGCAAT
The DNA here is from genome assembly GCA_037127315.1 of Ascarosepion bandense. Classification (NCBI taxonomy): domain Eukaryota; kingdom Metazoa; phylum Mollusca; class Cephalopoda; order Sepiida; family Sepiidae; genus Ascarosepion; species Ascarosepion bandense. Next base: position 133,406 of record JBBBDQ010002429.1, read on the forward strand.
GTCAATACCCATCTCTTATCCACTTGACTCCAGTCCTTTCTACATCACCCCGTGTATCTTGTTCTTTTTCTTTCTCTCTACCTTCGCAACTGTCTTCACTTCTGTGTTCACAGCCTTCTCTTGCCATTTCTCTTTCACTCTCTGTAGCTCGTTCGTCTTTCTATTCACTCTATTCCTGTTCAAATTTTTAACTTTTTTATGTAGCCCCTGCACATCAGTGGTGGTACCACTTTGCTTGGGGTGAAATGATTTAAAAATTCCCCACATAAACTGTGCCTCTAAAACAGTAACCCTTAACTTAGAGTGGTCCTTGTTCCTTGTAGGTTTCGCATCACTGTCAAAAAATAGTAAAAAATGGTTGTCATGAGATTCCCTTCCATATACTTGCTTCCTTAATGGCTACAATTTCCAGGAATTGAAATGCAATGTCAATACCCATCTCTTATCCACTTGACTCCAGTCCTTTCTACATCACCCCGTGTATCTTGTTCTTTTTCTTTCTCTCTACCTTCGCAACTGTCTTCACTTCTGTGTTCACAGCCTTCTCTTGCCATTTCTCTTTCACTCTCTGTAGCTCGTTCGTCTTTCTATTCACTCTATTCCTGTTCAAATTTTTAACTTTTTTATGTAGCCCCTGCACATCAGTGGTGGTACCACTTTGCTTGGGGTGAAATGATTTAAAAATTCCCCACATAAACTGTGCCTCTAAAACAGTAACCCTTAACTTAGAGTGGTCCTTGTTCCTTGTAGGTTTCGCATCACTGTCAAAAAAAGTCAAAAATGGTTGCCATGAAATTGCATTGCACCAATTCTTTGATGGATTCCTGGTAGGAACCTCTTACGTGTTGTATAAAATTCTTACGAGAAGCGATCAATTTGGGTCATTCTCTTTGCCAGACAATGGTTTTGGCATCGGAATCCGATTAGAGGCCATCGATCAGTGACGAAACCCATCGATAACAAATGAATAAGAATTGCTTCTATTTATTGATTAGGGTGTGAGGTAAGCGAAATCGGCATACGGACATTTTTATTTTATTTTATTTGATTTCTAAGTGAAGTGAAGCGGGGATCCAGCTCGTTTTCCATAACAGGAAACGGAAGATAGAAACCAAATTCATCTGAGAGAAATGATGCTCTTGTGAAAACAAAAAAAAAAAAGCAAATATTTTTCATTTTTTCTTTTATTCTTTTGACGTCTTTCTTTCTATCTTTATTAATTTTTCTTTCTTTCGTTCTCTCTTAGTCTATTTCCAGTCTCTCTCCATTCTTTCATTCTTTTTTCTATTTCCTTCTTTCTTTCTTTTTTTTCTATTTTTTCTTTCTTTCTTTTTTTTCTATTTCTTTCTTTTTTCTTTTTTACTATTTCTTTCTTTCTTTCTTTCTATTTTTTCTTTCTTTTTTCTATTTCTTTCTTCTATCTTTTTTTCTATTTCTTTCTTTCTTTTCTATCTATCTATTTCTTTCTTTCTTTCTTTTTTATATCTATTTCTTTCTTTTTTATATCTATTTCTTTCTTTCTTTTTTCTATCTATTTCTTTCTTTCTTTCTTTTTCTATCGATTTCTTTCTTTCTTTCTATTTCTTTCTTTCTTT
>JBBBDQ010002429.1:140000-385000 GCA_037127315.1 Ascarosepion bandense
GAGGCGATAATGCCACTAAGGTACAAGAGGCTACAAAGAAAGTGAAAGAGAAGAAAAAACTTTAATATAGCTATAAACCCAGTAATAGGATAAACAACAGAGTTTAGGCGGAGGTTTTAGAAGTATAGAGTTGAAGTATAATTTAAGAGAAGGAACCGGAAACCCAATAATAATATAAATTCAGATTTTTGAAGTATGGAGTTGAAGTAGACTTTAAAAGGAAACAAGGGATAAAACACTACTCCTGTTCAGAAACCGGGGAGGAGTTTGAAGCGGACGATATGTCTACATTTATTGTAGTAAAATAAATAAATAATAAATATATAGAACAAATTCCAAGTGGCCTCTTCTATTTTCTTCTTTTATTTGAATCAATTTACCCAAACCAAAGTAATAATATATTAAGAGTTATATGTTAGAAGGCATAATGAGGTTATATATATATATATATATTATAAATTATGTTTTAGAACATGTACATTATTTTTAATATATGTCCTCGACAGTCATATGTTTGTTTCAACGTTGATGTTCTAAAACATAATTTATAATAAATATTCACAGCTCTATACATCATATATCGAGCACTGTTTTAAATTAATGTTTTGGACGGAAAAAATTATTTCTTCGTTCTGTACCCACTCGGATATATATATATATATATATATATATATATATATATTCACTGACATATATATATATATATATATATATATATATATATATATATGTCAGTGAATATAAGCTTTGGTTAATTCCATTGACTTGACGTAAACAGTTGTGAGTTCACTACCAGGCTACAACAGTAGTGAACAAAAAACTCAGAAAGTTGAGGTAAAGGGAGATAGCTACATGGCTACCGGAAGTGGCATCGTACATGAAATGAGAATTATCGAAACAAAGGATTCGGTTCGTAATTCCTAGCACCTGAAGAAGGCAGAAGCGTACAACGACCGAAACGTCGTAATCATGAAATTAAAGATGTCGACAACAGTCCAAACATTGTAAATATTATTTTTCTGTCTACCTTAAATGCTCAATGAACCTGTTGAGTTTAAGTGACACATTCTTTGCATTAAAACTATCAACACTCTACCTCCCGCCAGATATTGAACACTTTACGATAAAAAAAATGCTTGCCATCAAAAATACTTTTTATCAGTAAAACTACAGAAAAAACAAGAATTTTTTTATCGTTTCACCCCAAGAAAAGCGGTACCGTTACTGATGCGCAGGGGCGGGCATAAGAGTAAAAGTTTACATAGCAGGAGAGTGAAGAGAAAGACGACCCAGTTACAGGGGGTGTCAGAGAAAGGGCAAGAGAAGGATAGGAACATAGGTGTAAAGATAGAGAGAAAGGAAAAGAACAAGATATATGGGGTGATGTAGAAAGGACTAGAGTCAAATGGATAAGAGATGGGAATTGACATTGTATTTAAATTCCTGGAAGTTCTGGCCGTCAGGAAAACAAGTATATCAAAGGAGTTCCACAGGCGGGAAGTGCGAGAAAAGAAGCTACTGGAGTAAAATTGTCGCCTGCATTTGGTTGATCTAACTGTAAATGGGTGGGACCTTGGTGACAGTCTGGTTGCACGAGTAAATTCTTGTGGCGGGTCACCAGTGACTTAAGTTCGTTGTAGCGGAAGCCATGAAAATATTTGTAAAATAGACAGAGGGATGCCACACCCCGCCGGTGAGAAAGTGTCTGGAGTCGAGCTGCCAAGGCGAGACCTATCTCATTAGAGATTCTCCTTTGGAGCCTGTCTCTTGGCGCTGAACATTATCACTCATTTCTTTCTTTCTTTCTCTCTTTCTCTCTCTCTCTCTTTCTCTCTCTCTCTTTCTTTCTCTCTTTCTCTCTCCTTCTCTCTCTATCTCTCTCTCTCTCTCTTACTATATATATATATGTATATATTGAAATATCTCTCAGAGTTAACCTGTAAAAAAGACAATATTTATAAATGTAATGGGAAAACTGTATTAGTTTTATCTATTATCTTTATTATATATTTATAACAATTTCTACTCCAACAGCTTCTTTTCTCGCATTTTCCGCCTGTGGAATTCCCTTCCACATACTTGCTTCCCCGACAGCTACAACCTCCTGGAGTTTAAATGTAAGGTCAATAGACACCTCCTAACACACTAACACGCATCCATTCTCTCAAACACTCTCCCCATCTACCTAACCCGCATCCTCCGTATCCTCATCCGTCTATCACCCTCCTTCTGACATATTATATATCTAACCACTCTTTCTCACCACCTTCCCCTATGTAAACTCCTGCGCAATAGTTGCAGTGGGATGCCTTGCTTGGGGTGAAATGATTAAAAAAATTATCTATATTTTCGAGATTGCTGCCATTGAATATTACCCAAATATTAATCTATGCCCAGGTCTTTTCCCTATTTCCCCTTTTTAACAGAATTACTACTCTCCCAAACAAACGTACACAGCAGTATCAAGAAATCGGAAGAAAATGTTTTGAATCCGTCAACACAGCTATAAAACAATATCGCCACACGTGACAGTATTTGAGGTAATTTTCAGTTAACAGTATAAAAATAGCGTTCTTTAAATTCTTTCAGTTGCTAAATACATTATGTTTTGTTATTATTAGTTATTTTGTTTTTAATAAATTCATTTCGTTTTTTGCCTTGAAAAAGTCCACATTGGATGAAACGAGTTGGCAACAAATAGTTTTCCCATTGCTTCTTATATTAAAAAAATATTTATATATATGAACATTAATGGGTTGTTCTGACGCTAATGAATACGTCAGACATTATTATGTAGGGGGTATATTGCTGTCTAGAAATTGACGGCGCTTGGGTGCTTTCTTGACGTTGTCGGACTCTCTGCTTTTGGCCAGAGAGTAACCCAGACGAGGCTCCGCTGAAGGGTAGAGTCTCGTCTGGGAAATAGTAGACTAAGATTGGCTCGGATCAGACACAATTAAAAGGCTTTGTGGCACATTTTGTCTTAGGTGGCAAGGCAACTATATTACTGTTGTCTAGCTATTCATCACGAGCAGTGATTATCTACAACAAGCAGTTAACGAGTATTGTATTTTGTTGATGTTATAAACATTACTATTTCATTTTTCATATATATATATATATATATATATATATATATATATATATATATATATATATATATATATGTTGTCGCATCGCTCATTCAGTAAAAATAAATTTGAGCACGCTAGCTATTGGGCGCGTAATATGATATGCGCTAAAAAGACTGCCTTTTTCCACCGAGCGCTCCGTGGCTCAGGGGTAGAGTCACCGACTGACGCCAAATCGGTCGGGTTTCGAGCCTGTGTAGCAATCGGAGTCTAACCGTATTGATGAGCTGTGATACAGCGAAACAGATCTGTCTGTAGATGACAAAAAAATATATATATTTAATGTATCGAGGCAGCAAATAATTTTCTAAATATATACAGTTAAATATAAGAGACAATGAATGTCTATTATGTTTAATCATGAGCCGTTCTAAACGTCGTATTTTGGCTTTAATTTCACTTGAAAATAAGGACAAATATATCCAACATTTGGATAATTATTTATTAATTTGGTTCTAAGTTTTCGGCTCGCATGAGCCATCTTCAGAGAGGTTATTAAGACGGTAATACAGTAACATCCACCTTCAGCGACGATTTTATTTTGTGTTGACATAAAACTTCCCTAGGCAACGGCAAGAGTTACCAAAAATAACAAACGCAATTTGCAAATTTGCAATGCGGTTCTATGACGTCATACCGCGTGATAGCGCGAAATGACAACAGAACCATGTGTTCAAATGCAATGTAGCATGTTATGACCGGATTTAAAGTTGATTTTATTAATTGTGGGTTGTTTGGATTTAATGTACATGGCCTCCAATAAGTGAAGGTTCTTTTTACTGTGTGTATATATACGAGCTAAGTGAAGAAGGAACGAAGAAAATATTAACAACGTTCAAAACATTAATTTAAAACAGTGCTCAATATAGAAATAGAGGTATGAATATTTATTTTAAATTAGAGTTTAGAACATATAGAACTGACAATCCTTTTTTAGAAAACCTACCATGTGCGTTGTGGTGCATTGGATATCGACTCGGAACGAGAAATCGGGGAGCCGAGTTCGAATTTCAACTGAATTCATTGCATTCACTTACGGGCAAATACCCCTGAGAAAGGTATTAATCCATCTCTTTCTTCCAGTTATGGGTTAAATAACAGGACAGATTGGGTTCTATAGCCTTGGTCGGCAACCAGTCTACCGCAGAAAGCAATAGTAACCTACTGCGGGATAATCTTCTGCCCAGTTAGTTATGTCTCTTTCGAGACATGATCGCCCAAGCGTGTATCACGTATGGCACTTAACTGACTGACTGAATATAATAGTTAGAAACATGATTAAGGCTTTTTCTGGCCATAAAGTGGGGGATCGGTTTTCTATTGTTATGAAGTAATAAACTGATCCCCCACTAATTACTACTTAATAATATGATACATCTCTTCCCCCTCTAGCTATGAGTCAAATAACAGGATAGATTGGGTTCTACAGTCTTGGCTGGCAACCAGTCTACTGCAGAAAGCAATGACAACCTACTGCGGGATAATCTTCTGCCCAGTCAGTTATGTCTCTTTCGAGACATGATCGCCCAAGCGTGTATCACGTATTGACTGACTTATTCGCCCATCTTCTCTTAGTTCCACCCATTCCTATATATTTTCTTACTTCTTCCTCTTTGTTAAATCCAAACGCCGGGTTATCAAAGGCTGTATGTGACCATACTTTATTTTCTACTCTTAAACCTTGCGTCTTTCTCTTAACCTTTCTCCATGTCTCTTTTACCTCTTTCTCTCTTTCTCTTCCGTTTTCCTCTTTGTGTTCAATGTCTCTTTTACAATCCCCAATTCTGATTTCTCATTTCCTCTTCCCCCTTTACCTCGCACACAAAAATTAGCCAATATAAGGATGCGAATTTTCCATCTCCCTTAAAAAAATAGCGTTTACTACCTGATGAGACATAATGTATATTTTATAGTAGATTGTAATCTGCACATGTTCTAAACTATAACTAGCAGTATAGCCCGACGTTGCTCAGGTATAATGAAAGCTTTAAAACTAATCCATGGTCCTGGAGCTCAGACACAGCCTAAAGAATATTTGAAATAATAAAATAATTGCGACAATTTATCAATCGCACCTAATATAAATATATATATATATATATATATATATATATATATATACACTAGCAGTATAGCCCGGCGTTGCTCGGGTGTAATGAAAGCTTTAAAACTAATCCATGGTCCTGGAGCTCAGACTCTTTGGATGTTGGTACGAAAGACTAAAATGCAATAGTTGTTTCCAGTTAAAGCGAAACCGTAGACTGAAAGAAAAATGAATGGATGTAAGTCAAATTTTGATTTCCTGGTATCGATATCAAATAAGTTTTTTTCGTCGTAAACTGAATTTTGAAGGCCAAATATGTCCTCTGAGTAAATAGTATAATGGCTGTGACTAAGAACTACAATTATACCTACTTTGCGCTAAATCCGAAGCAAAAACTAAAATAAAAGGACTGAAAAAATACAGACATACAGGCAGATAAACAAACACATACACAAACATCTTGCCTTTTATATATATGTATTATTGATTTTCTGCACTATTGTAAGAACTGCAACCTTGAAACTTCTGAATATCGTTTCTTATATCTTTGTCTATGAGTGTATCAAATTTGATTAAAATCGGACTACTTCTTCTATAACCCGATTTTTTCCATTATCGATTTTCGATATTTATCGGGTGTACCTCGACACAAAACCTAGCTAAGAACACTTGCAGACGATTATAGTACAACTTTATAAATTTTCAAAAAATCGGTTTAGCCGTTTCGGAGTCTATAGGTAACGGACACACAGACATACACACAGACAAAGTTCCATTTATAAATAAGTTTAGATAATATATATATATATATATATATATATATATATGTGTGTGTGTGTGTGTGTGTGTGTGTGTGTGTGTGTGTGTGTGTTGATCATTGCAGATTTAGACTTAAATCTTCAGGCGATGAAATTTTTAAGGCTCTAGCAGATCGTGAATCTTGAGTATTGACTAAATCTGTACCTCATTAACAGTTAAACGATTGACTGGATTGCCTGTGTTGAGCATTTGAATATACTAATTTGGCGGTTAACATTTGGTCCCTAAGTATTTATATTTTGGCACATAGTCCATTGTTCGCATAAATATTTTGCGGTTTTTGAAGTATACAAATTAACAATAAGTCAACGTGATACATTTTGTAACGATTCATCTACTTCGCTTTTCAGTGTTACAATATATAGTGTCGTTCCTTGTCATGTTAGAGGGCTTTATTGTTTTATTGATCACAAGAGCTAAGCCGCCCGGTGTTACGACTCTTGTAGGGCTACCCATGGCGGAGAGACGAAGAGGAAGGAAAAAACTAAATGTGGCCACACCCTAAACAACCCAACTGCGGAATAGGCAATGACATTCACGATCTTCCAAACCTTCGGTAGAGGGCAGCGCCAGTCCGGCTAGCATAACAAAGGTGAACATTGAAAGACTAAGCATCCGACAGCCAGAGGCAACCAGGTTTGACAGATCTCACCTGTCTCAATCCCCTTTGAACCACGAAAGAGGCGTTTTTGGTCATGTTTGTGGGCTTCTTAGTTGCGCAGAATGGATCACTAAAATCGAATTCACGCGAATGATCTCGTCAAACTCTCTTTGATTTGCCGCCATCTTCGCCGCCACTACCAATGGGCTGAGAAAGTGAATAGGGAGAAATGATGACGATCCTGATGCCAGGATGCATATATATATATATATATATATATATATATATATATATATATATATATAAATGTATCTATATATATATATAAATGTATCTATCTATATATATATATATATATAAATATATCTATATATATATATATATAAATGTATATATATATATATATATGTATCTATATAGATATATATATATAAATGTGTCTATATATATAAATATAAATGTATCTGTATATATATCTATATATATATATATAAATGTATCTATCTATATATATAAATGTATCTATCTATATATATATATATATAAATGTATCTATCTATCTATCTATCTATATATATATATATATAAATGTATTTATATATATATATATAAATGTATCTATATATATATATATATATAAATGTATCTATATATATATATATATATATATAAACGTATATATATATATATATATATATATATATATATTAGGTAGATTAATAGATGTTAACAACGGCTTATGATTACACATAATAGACATTCATTGTGTGTTATATTTAACAAGAAATGTTTAGAATATATATATATATATATGTATATATAGTCATTCGCAGACAGATCTGTTTCGCTGTATCACAGCTCATCAGTACGGTTAGTCTCCGATTGCTTTTTAAGACAGGATTGAAACCCTACCGAATTGGCGTCAGTCGGCGATACTATCTCTGGGCTATGGGCGTTCGGTAGACGAAGGCATACTTTTTAGCGTGTATATTATCATTATACGCGCCTAATAGCCAGTGTGCTCTCATTCATTTACTGAATGAGCGATGCGTATATATATATATATATATATATATATATAATGCGATGCGTGTATATATATATATATATATATATATATGATATCAATTATACTTTAGAACATGCAAGCTACAATCCACTACAAAATTGTACATTTTGTTTCGACATTGAAAAAACAATGTTTCATCAAGTAGTTAATAACGATGGTTAAAAACTCACATCCTTTATTTTTGGAAATCTTTCCGTACGAGGTAAAAGGATATTAAAAAGAGAAGATAAAGAAAGACGGTAGAAAAGATGAGAAATCAAAAAGATGAAAGAAGGAGGAAAAAGAAGGACACAGAGGAAATAAGAAGCAAAGAGGAAAACAAAAGAGAAAGAACCGAGAGGAAAGAACCAATGAAAATGGCTCAGAGAGAAAGAGACCCTAAATTTAGTTAGGAAGTAAAATATAGACAGATAAAAATATCGGTCATGCGACGTCTCTGGCTTAACAAAGAGGAAAAAGTGAGAAAATGAACAAAGGGACGAAATTCTGGGGGAGACAACAAAAGCAGCAAAGAAATAGAAATTTCCAACTTTGACCGGAAGTAAATTGCAGATAGATACATTCGTTCGTTACATTGCATAAAACTGAATCTCCTGCCATTTTCTTTTTAAATTATGAAATTACATACACAAACATTATTCCAAAAATGCAAATCTGAGGACATTTAAAAATACACGAAGATATAAATTCATTAGTGCTAATAAATTGGAGAAGCTATATATATATATTTATTTTTAAACGAGTTATTTCGCTACCCAGATTTCTACCATGAGGGTGTCTTCACTCTTGAAAACACCACTCATGTTCTACAACATAATTGAATCGAACACTATTTAATACAAATGTGTACTGGTCTAACCCTATTAAGACCAAATACTAAGTATTAAACAATCACTATATATATATATATATATATATATATATATATATATATATATAGTCATCCGCAGACAGATCTGTTTTGCTGTATCACAGCTCATCAGTACGGTTAGACTCCGATTGCTTTTAACCCAGGATTGAAACCCGACCGAATTGGCGTCAGTCGGCGATTCTACCTCTGGGCTATGGGCGCTCGGTAGAAGAAAGCAAACTTTTTAGCGTGTATATTGTCATTATACCCGCCCAATAGCTGAGAGTGTTGTAATTCATTGCTGAATGAACGATGCGTAGATGCCAGAGTAGCTACTGTTTTTCAAAGTCTACCATTCATCCAGGGTGTTCAATCAGGGTATGAGAGCGAATATATATATATATATATATATATATATATATATATAAGACTATTCTTGTGGAAGTAAGACAGTCATATTTATACGTTTTCATAGGTTTATGAACGTTATGTTTACCAGATACTCCTAACTGAGTAGATGTTTTGTTTAATCTTTTAAACCCTATAGTTATTTATTAAACATAACGGCTTGACTACTTGGGAAATCTTATTAAACAAAACCTTGTACTCTTCAGTAAGGATCTTAGGAAAGAGAGCTTCAGTATATCCCAGTACGTCTAACTGACTTCGCCACAGAGAGCCAGTCAATGCCAATTTGTTATCAATCACCAACTTTTCTTCGTGAACAATCATTGAGGTGAGGCTGTGTCTACTTTTGACGCGAGTATATAGTGAAGTCTTCTATCCTATTGATTCCAGTATAAACCGGATCCACATAGTGTGTCTAAAAAGTAAGGAAACTGGGTGCGCTGTTTAAGTTATGGGTGAGAGAAGGATAAGTGGTGGGTGTTGTCGTCCAACGGGATATCTTGGGAGTATAAAACTGTAATCTTAGCTGTCTGCAACCATTGCAATTTTTTCTTGCATTCGAGTCGTGTGGCAGGATAAATCATGAGTGCTTCACCATGACAATGCACCTGATCACAACGCCCTGAGCATCCGGCAATTCTTAGCGAAGAACAACATCGCCGAACTGTAGCAACCACTGTATTCACCTGATCCTAATCCATGTTGATTTTTTTCTTTTTCCTAAGCTCAAGGAGGTCATGAAAGAGACCCGTTCTAAAGGTATGGAGGCCATCTAAGCTGAGGAGCATCCAAGAGAAATAGTTCCATCAGTGCATAGAATCCTAGCAGATAAGGGTGAAAAACTACATTAAACTTGAGGGGAATCACTTTGAGGGGGAAACAATGAAGCTTGTTGTTTATAATTGAAATAAATTGCTTGTGACATCATATCCGTTACTTTTTTTTTAATTTTTTTTATTGTCTTTTTTGACAGATCGCATATCCAGTATCTAGTAATTCAGGATGCTTTTAAATCATCAATTCATCAATAAATTACTTCTAAAGTTTTTAAATGGCGTTAAATTAAGCAAAATAACATCATACATTCCTTGTTAATGCAATTAATTTGATATTATTGTCACTGGATTTATTCAATATCATGTTCATCAGTATTCGGCATTTATTAGCTTGGCACACATGAAATGACGCATTTTATAGGAAATTTTATAGGCACACATGAAATGACGCATTTTATAGGAAATTTTATAGGCACACATGAAATGACGCATTTTATAGGAAATTTTATAGGCACACATGAAATGACGCATTTTATAGGAAATTTTATAGGCACACATGAAATGACGCATTTTATAGGAAATTTTATAGGCACACATGAAATGACGCATTTTATAGGAAATTTTATAGGCACACATGAAATGACGCACTTTATAGGAAATTTTAAAAAAGCTTCTGAAATGTTAAATAACTAATTTATTTAGCTGAAATAGACACCATATTGATGAATGTCTCTTCTCCAATGTACTTCTATATTCTTGATCTCATCTTTAAAATAATTCCCATCCCTTGATGTGATAAATGGCTTTTATTACCTCTTCTTTATTGCAGAATGTTTTATTGCATATGAAAAACTCAAAATACTTAAATAAGTGTTATGAATTCCGAGTGAGGAACCGCACAAATAATGAACAACAAAAACAGATATTGAAATAGAAAAGTAGGTTATATTGAACGTAATATACAAACTTGAACGCAGGTTAGTAAATCCAGGAATACTATTAGTAAGAAATAAATATATACAAGTCTTGAAGTGAAGTCATTGGAATAGTATATCTGGTATATTATTCTAGATGAGCTAGTCTGACTTCTGATGCGGTAGTCTCTGGGTAAGTTCGGTATCTCTCGGTAACTTACGTATCAGTTCCGGTACACTCCGATAACTGTAACGGATCTCTACGAATACTCTCTCTACATGGCAGCAACTGCTGTTCTCTCTATGGCAGGAGTATATGCATACTCAGTCGAGTCCATAATCATATACAAAGGGGAGAGTCCACAACAATAAGTGATAATCAGTATAAGAGACATCAGCTGAATATGGAGAATGGGGCAAAATTTTATAATTCAGCTTTTAGACAATTGATTGAAATGGGTGCGTTCGGGTGATGTCGTGCAGCAAAATTGGCGGTCATCCCTATTCACAAGTCTAGGATATTTCTGTTTCAGGTTTTCGTACATGCACTCGATTTCTTTAAGCAAGAAGAAATAATTAAGACAACCAAACAGTAATCATTAACTTTTATGGTGCAGTGAAGGTTTTCAGTACTGTTTTAGTAATCCACTTGCAACTAACCACTAGCCTGTGGGGATAGAATATCCTATCCACCCCCGAATTACAATCCAGTCTTATGGAATCTTCCAACACACTGCATTAGCGAATAAGAGCTTGAGATTGTTACACAAGCAATCTCATTGGCTAAGGCACAGTTTTGGCGCGTAGAAAGGGACGCTCCAATCTGATCCGACCGGCTCTTTTTAACAACTATATAAGGAGCATATTTTGCAATGGAGAATTCTTCCAACAGTGCAGCAAGGATCTGCACTATACACTGTGGTAGCTTATCCAACCAAAGTTGTTTAAAGACGGCATCGGACATCGTGTTGTCGCCTAACAAGGACTGCATTTTACGGAGTAAGTGAGAAGGCTTATTCTGTCCTAGGGTAATATTATTGTGTAAGTTTTTGAGACGCTTTTCTTCGGAGCAGCCTGTACGCTGTAATATTGCTGTTTTTAAGTTGTCGTAGGGCTTATCCGTCGGTACATTATGTAAGATGTCTAAAACTTTGGTTGCAACCTTACCGGGAAGTTTTTCTACTGTGTAAGCAAACCGCGTCTGTTGGGAAGTAATATTTCGTGAGTGAAAAACAGCATTAACATGGATAAACCAAGTTTGTACATTAGAAATAAAGCTAGGCAACTCGACTTTGCTAATACCTGATTGAGTTGGTTGTTCAGCCATTATGTAGGACAGAAGGTATTTTGGCGGGACAAGAACGCTGTCTCCACGTGTTGTAAATTAATGGCGGTCGACTGACCGCGTGGAATAGCCTTTTTTTATTTATTTCCGTTTTTCTTAGAGTAGAAAGGGCGGATTTTGACAAATTTTTCACTAAAATTTTCAGGAATCTCCAGTTTCCTGAGTTAGTTTGAATTCAGCCACCAATTTGTAGTAGAAATGTTGATATAAAATTTTCTTCTGCGAACGTCAACGGTTATCAGTTGCTATAAAAATGTCTGAGTAGTTCAAAAGTAAAACATTTATTTGTCATTAATAACTCAGTTTTTAGACGTTGAGATTCGCCACTTGTTGTGTGTTGAGATAAACCAAATGTTGTAAACGTCGGGTCACTAGATATTGTGCCCAATCTTATAGGACGTCCGGAGTCGCCAGACATGTAGATTGGTGTTCAATTTTAATCGCTGTGGTCACCAGAAGATTACCTGGTCTTGTTCGTTGGTGTCCAAACCTTTATCACGTCGGTGCCACCAGATGTTGTGGAATGGATGTGTGCGTGTGTGCGATTTGGATTTCGTTGAATATAAAATAGTAATTAAGGTTACGCGTGTTTCTCCAAAGCAATCATCCACAACAGGCCTACTATCTTACTGTTGTCAAAAAGTATCCATTTTCCTTTGTGTTATGTCGTGAGTAAGAATAAATAACTCAACAACAGGAATAGGTTAATTGTTGTATTCCGTGAAAATAGTATTTACAAAGGTTATTAGTATCCAATACAAGAATAAAGGTTAATCGTCTCAACCGTCGTAAGACGTAGTATAAGCAATGGGTACTTCCGGGTCTTCACCGGAAGTCTACGACTGACTTGTCGATCGGCTGCTCGGCACACTCTATATTTAGTTGTCCCTCCCAGTAAGGGCAACATGTGACACATGGTCAGTTATAACTGGGCTTTCCGGGCTATATGGCCCGGCCAAAAAATGTCTGTCTATTTTTGCCCAGTCGTGCCTCTACCCTTCGGCGGAACCACGACTGGGTTATAGCTCTCTGCTCGGAAGCAGAGAGCGCCCTCCACCCGAAGACAGAGATCTGACAGTGTCGGAGTACGGCTTCTCGGCACACTCTCCTCACGTAGATGCCACCATTACTTTACATAGTATTGGAATTAGTCCATTATAGCCGAATAGGCGCGGGCGTCCCAACACTTTGCATGTAATGGTTCGACACAGTTTTTTTTCCAGTTTGTACTCATAATAAGGAGTAACATTATATTGAAAGAAACATTATCTATGAAGAAAAAGAGTTAGGAATAAGTCAAGTTTTTTTTTTTATATATACGAAGGAGATAAATTCGTTAGACACTCAGATCAACACACTTTCGTTGAGTAACTATATATTCAAATAAAAATTAACTTTGTTAGGGACCAGATGAACACATTTTCATTGGTATTATGAATAACAATTTACTGAAAGGAAAATTATATTGAAAGGAAAAGAGTCCGGAATAAGTCAAGATTGTTTTTATATACTAAGGAGGTTACTTTGTTAGAGACCAGATCCTCACATTTTCATTGGGTTTATGAGTAACAATTCAGGAATAAGTCAAGATCTTTTTTTTATATATATACGAAGGAGATAAATTCGTTAGACAATCGGGTCAATATATTTTCATTGGGTTTATGACTAACAATATATTGAAAAAATAATTATCTTGAAAGAAAGAGTCAGGAATATGCCAAGCAATTTCATAGGAGGTAACTTCGTTAGACGACCAGATCCACACATTTTCATTGGGTTTATGAGTAACAATATATTGAAAAAATAATTATCTTGAAAGAAAGAGTCAGGAATATGCCAAGCAATTTCATAGGAGGTAACTTCGTTAGACGACCAGATCCACACATTTTCATTGGGTTTATGAGTAACAATATATTGAAAAAATAATTATCTTGAAAGAAAGAGTCAGGAATATGCCAAGCAATTTCATAGGAGGTAACTTCGTTAGACGACCAGATCCACACATTTTCATTGGGTTTATGAGTAACAATATATTGAAAAAATAATTATCTTGAAAGAAAGAGTCAGGAATATGCCAAGCAATTTCATAGGAGGTAACTTCGTTAGACGACCAGATCCACACATTTTCATTGGGTTTATGAGTAACAATATATTGAAAAAATAATTATCTTGAAAGAAAGAGTCAGGAATATGCCAAGCAATTTCATAGGAGGTAACTTCGTTAGACGACCAGATCCACACATTTTCATTGGGTTTATGAGTAACAATATATTGAAAAAATAATTATCTTGAAAGAAAGAGTCAGGAATATGCCAAGCAATTTCACAGGAGGTAACTTCGTTAGACGACCAGATCCACACATTTTCATTGGGTTTATGAGTAACAATATATCGAAAGAAACATTTTCTGGGAAGAAAAAGAGCCGGGAATAAGCCAGTAAAAATTTGATATTCGGATAGCAGTGTGTAACTATGCGTCTGCCGAAATGCCCGTTCACCTTCCCTCTTATATCAACGAAATCAAGGGAGGAGCGGGTTTCTTAGTGGAGTGGGGGGTTTAAAGCATTTACCAAAATCAGTTCTTTGATAACAATGTCGACTTCTGTTTATTCAACTGAATTTTATTTTTTCGTCTTTTCTTCTTTTTCTATTTTTAAATTGGCTTTGCTATTCGAAATTTTTCTATTTTAATAATGACTCTTAAAAAATGTTTTGAAAAATTATTAATGACGATATTTCGTTCGTTCTAAACATTTATATCGATTTCTTGCGATCAGAAAAAAATTGTGACTCACACTCTCGGTTTCAATGCCTTTGCTGTAAACGCTTCCATCTTGGTCACATGGCCCGACTTTTCGAGATTTAGACGCAGTCATCATCCTTTTCAGTCACCTTATTCATTCATACTTCTTGTTCTTCTTCGTTCTTGCATTCTCCTTCTTCTATTCTTTCTTTCCAGTTTCCATCTCCTTTCATTCATTCATTCATTCATACATTTTTGTTTTTCTTCGTGCTTATATTTTTCTTCTTTTTACTTTCAGTTTCTGTCGTCTTTCATTCATTCATTCATTCATTCATTCATCCATACTTCTTGTTCTTCTCCTTTCTTAATTATTTCTTCTTTTATATTTTATATCCAGCTACCGTTTTTTCATTCATTCATTCATTCGTTTATTCATTCATTCATACTTTTGTTCTTCTTTCTTTTTTCTTTTACTCTTTCTTTCCAGCTTCCGTTTCTTTCAGTTACTCATTCATTTATACTTCTAGTTTTTTTTTTTCGTTCTTTCTTTTTTATTTTTCTTTCCAATTTCTGTCTTATTTAGATATTCATTCATTCATTCATTCATTCATTCATACTCTTGTTCTTCTTTATTCTTGCGTTTTCTTCTTTTCTTCTTTTTTCCAGTTTCCGTCTTCTTTTCAGTCATTCATTTATTCATAATTCTTCTTCTTCTTCTTCTTCTTCTTCTTCTTCTTCTTTTATTTTTTATTTCAAGTTTCTGTCTTCTTTCTTTCTTCCATTCATTCATTCATTCATTCATAATTGTTGTTCTTCTTTGTGCTTACTTTTTCTTCTTTTCTTTTTTCTTTCCAGTTGCCGTCTTCATTCATTCATTCATTCATTCATTCATTCATTCATTCATTCAATCTTTCATACTTCTAATTCTTTTTCATTCTTTCTTTTTTCTTTATTTATTCTTTCTTTCCAGTTTCCGTTTTTTTAGTCATTCATTTATTCATATTTCTTTTTCTTTTTCGTTCTGTATTTTGTCTTATTTTATTTTTTCTTTCCAGTTTCCGTCTTCTTTCAGTCATTCATTCATTTTATTTCTTGTTCTTCTTCGTTCTTTCTTTTTTCTTCTTTTCTTCTTTTTTTCCATTTTCCGTCTCTTTCAGTTATTCATTCTTTAATACTACTTCTTCTTCTTCATTCTCTTTTTTTATTCTATTATTTCTTTTTAGTTTCTGTCTTCATTCATTCATTCATTCATACTTCTTGTTCTTTTTCGTTCTTTCTTTTTTCTTCATTTATTCTTTCTTTCCAGTTTATTGGCTTTCTTTGGTCGGGACGAAATATATTAAACTCTGTCGCATTGTCGTCTGGAGTTATCTTCCTTTAACCTTGCAAGTTACTTGTTCACTGCTGTCCTTAAGAACACATGGCCCCGTAGATATAGATGTTGGTTATTTCCTGTGACTTGAACCAAAGAGTTGTGAGTTCAATACCAGGCTACAGTAGTGAACAAGTAACTTACAGGGTTCAAGGGAGATAACTCAAAACTTCCAATCGCGGCATTACTACGCAAGGAATGAAGATCATATTCCTCAGTGATTGTAATAAAGAGTTCGGTTCAAAATTCCTAGCACCTGAAGAAGGCCGGAGCGTAGAAGAGCCGAAACGTTGTATAAATGGCAACAAAGATGAGGACAATAGTTCGAATAGTGTAAATACTGTATTTAACCTCCTATTGATAAACGACCTTCCTCTTATGCGTCTGGGACACATTGGATTTTATTTGCAAAATAAGCACATTTTCAGAACAAAAAAATTATTTTCATGATTGCTCTTAGTTTTCCATAAATGTCTCGTCTCTTTATCCTAAAATTAGTCACGAATAAGGGTTTTTTTGTGTGCAAGAAAGCTTTTGAGAAACATGAAAAGAAAATTATTCCGTCAAACATGTTTGTAGACTTATATGATTCGTCCTAGAAAGCAACACGATGAAGTTTGGCAAAAGGTTTTACCAAACAAATCATGGAATACGCTGTGAGGACCGCCATGGCCGTTAACTTTGCTAATGTCTTTATAACAAATTTTAAAGAAAAACTACATGAAGCTTTCAAATCCAAGCAAACTATAGACCATCTAATCTAAGGATGTTCTCTACTTGCGCCAAATGAAAATAAGAATTGTCACGATATAGTGAGAAAATATTTTTTTTATAATCATATCACCCCAAGCAAGTTTTTGTCTTCTTTCATTCATTCATTCATTCATACTTCTTGTTCTTTTTCGTTCTTTCTTTTTTTCTTCATTTATTCTTTCTTTGCCACTGTTTTGCAGGGGGTTACATAGGAGAAAAGTTATGAGAAAGAATGACAGGTTATAGGGGGTGTTAGGAAGTTGATAAGAAAATGATGAGAATACTGACAAGAGTGGAGTGGACGGAGAAAGGAGCATGAGAGAGAGGATGCAGGTTAGTGAGATAAGAGATGACTATTGAATTTACAACTAAATTCTTGGAGAATATAGCTGCCAGGAAAGCAAGTAAATAGAAGGGAATTCCACAGGCGAGAAGTGCGAGAAAAGAAGTTGTTATAGTAGAATTTGCCTTTACAATTTATTGGTTTCACAGTAAAAAGAGTGGGACCTAGTTGCTAATCTTGTGGCTTGAATAGATTTATATATAGGGGGCACCAGTGAGCTAAGTTCATCAGAGCAGAAGCTGTGAAAGTATTTGTAGAAGAGACACATGGAAGCCACATTGCGCCGGTGAGAAAGTGACTGTATCCGAGCTGCTAAGTCGGGATCTATCACATTACAAATTTTCCGTTGGATTTTATCAGGGACACCTAGGTGGATAGCAGGGGCACACGACCAGATATGGCAGCAGTATCCAATGCACAGGTGGATGGTAAGAGACGGATGACTATGACCATAAAGTGAGGGATCAGTTTATATACTGTTTGTAATGTAGAACTGATCCCCCACTTTATATCCACATTGTAATAGTATAGAATTTTTTTTTTTTAATAATCATATAGCCCCAAGCTAAGTTCATCAGAGCAGAAGCCGTGAATGTATTTGTAGAAGAGACACAGGGAAGCCACATTGCGCCAGTGAGAAAGTAATTGTATCTGAGCTGCCAAGTCGGGATCGATCACATTACAGATTCTCCGTTAGATTTTGTCAAGGACCCCTAGATGAATAGCAGGAGCACCCGACCAGCTATGGCAGCAGTATTCAATGCACGGGCGGATAAGGGCCCCTAGGTGGATAGCAGGAGCACCCGACCAGATATGGCAGCAGTATTCAATGCACGGGCGGATAAGGGCCCCTAGGTGGATAGCAGGAGCACCCGACCAGATATGGCAGCAGTATTCAATGCACGGGCTGATGGTAGGTTTATATATGTGCAGAATGTTTTCAGACGGGAAAAATTTCCTGGCCCTGCACCGATAATCGACCTTCTTAGCAGTGGATTTAGCTATGGATTTTATATAGTCATTCCACTGGAGGTCAGTTGTGAAAGTTAAGCCGAGGAGGCGTAGTGCTTTGCTTTCAGAGAGACTAGCCTGATCTATGCTAATGATTTACACTGAAGAGTGTGTAAACACAATATAAAATTTGTTAAACACGAGTCGCATCACACATCACCTGGCATGGTTACAGTAATAACATTTCTGCCCGATTTGTAGTTGATATGAATGTCGCACGGCAAAATTCTCTGTAGCTAGATGTTTTTTTTATCTCTCATAGAAAAACTTTCTTTATCTTATATTCGGAATACGTTTAATTTTATTTCTAAAATAAGTAAATTTTCAAAACGAAAATTTGATTTTTCATGATTTCTTTTTTAGTCCCGGTTCACACTCCACCCACGTCTATTGAACAGGTTAAGAGGCTCATCCCTTGTTCCCTGTTTAGCATGTGGTTTCCAGTTTTTCTCTTTTCCAATCTTCTCACTTTGGTTTCTTTTTTTTTTTTTTTTCAATTGGAGTAGATCTATCTATCACCCGGTTCACACTCCACCCACGTCTATTGAACAGGTTAAGAGGCTCATCCCTTGTTCCCTGTTTAGGATGTGTGTTCCAGCTTTTCTCTTTTCCAATCTTCTCACTTTGGTTTGTTTTTTGTTTTTTTTCAATTGGAGTAGATAGATCTATCTATCACCCGATTCACACTCCACCCACGTCTATTGAACAGGTTAAGAGGCTCATCCCTTGTTCCCTGTTTAGGATGTGTGTTCCATCTTTTCTCTTTTCCAATCTTCTCACTTTGGTTTCTTTTTTTTTTTTTTTCAATTGGAGTAGATAGATCTATCACCCGGTTCACACTCCACCCACGTCTATTGAACAGATTAAGAGGCTCATCCCTTGTTCCCTGTTTAGGATGTGGTTTCCGGCTTTTCTCTTTTCCAATCTTCTCACTTTGGTTTCTTTTTTTTTTTTTTTCAATTGGAGTAGATAGATCTATCTATCACCCGGTTCACACTCCACCCACGTCTATTGAACAGGTTAAGAGGCTCATCCCTTGTTCCCTGTTTAGGATGTGGTTTCTGGCTTTCTCTTTTCCAATCTTTTCTCTATTACGTAGCTCCCTGCACCTGCACATCAGTGGCATTACCGCCTTGCTCGGGGTGATACGATTAAAAAAAAAAAAAAAAAAGTAGCCATGAAAGTCTCGCCTCTTTGTGCTGATATTAATCACGATGAAGGGATTGAGAGATGCAACAAAACTTTTGAGAAACGCAAAAAAACATTCGTTTCGTGTTTTAAATTTTGGGAATATTTTTTCCACTAAATAAAAGGAAGTGCAACGTGAACTTTCATAGCCGTTAACTTTGCGAATGTCTTTATTAGAACTTTCAAAGAAAAAACTACTTGAAACGTTCACATCACAGCACAGTCATGAGCCAGAATATTGTCTGCGATTTATTTATATTTTCTTCATCTGGGAAGGCACGAAGGGAAGTTTATTAAATTTTTAAAAATTTTGTGAGGCTTTTGCGCAAAAGAATAATTTTCGATCACAAATAAAATTTACATCTAGTTTCTCCAAAGTCAGTGTTGAATTTCTAGACACTAAAGTTCTCAAAAATCGTTTAAAGAGTGAATGATTTTACAAACCTCCTTCCCACATATACTTACACCGCCGTTCTGATAATTTTTATTACACGACAATATCCCAATTTTTGCGCCTCAGGTGAATTTGCTTGGAGATAAAATATTATTGGAAGCATGCTAATAATATCATTCGACTTTATGTTAAACGCGACTATCAAAAATAGCGATTTCTTTTAATCGTTTCGCCCTAAGCAAGGTGGTACCACCACTGATGCGCAAAGCGGTACCACCACTGATGCGCAAGGTGGTACCACCACTGATGCGCAAGGTGGTACCACCACTGATACGCAAGGCGGTACCACCACTGATGCGCAAGGAGCTACAGAAGAGTAAAAGTTTAGTCAGGAGGAGAGTGAAGAGAAAGACGAAGCAGTAACAGGGGGTGTCAGTAAAAGGGCAAGAGAAGGATGAACAAGAAAAGAACAAGATATACGGAGTGGTGTAGAAACGACTGGCGTCAAGTGTATAAGAGATGGGAATTGGCATTGCATTTAAATTCCTGGAGATTGTAGCCGTCAGGAAAGCAAGTATATGGAAGGGATGAAATGAAATCGCTAAAAATGGGGATTACCATAATTTGATCCCAGGTCGAAACACATACAAACACAATAAAAATTCTGACTGACTCCCATTAATCATCAATTGACACCGAAATTTTGCTGGAATTTCGAAAATACTGTACGAAAGCTATGACGATATTACGCAAACATCCGCATTTTAAAGATATTTTTCCATTGCGCCTATATATGAATAACAGTTGAATTCTCTGCATTCACTTACGCGCAAATACTCTTGGGAAAGGTATTAATCCGTCTCTTCCCTCTAGTTATGGTTTAAATAACAGAACAGGTTGGGTTCTATAGCCTTGGATGGCCACCAGTCTACCGCAGAAAGTAATCGTAACCTACTGAGGGGTAATCTTCTGCCTCGTCAGTCATGTCTCTTTCGAGATCGCCCAAGCGTGTATCAGGTATGGCAACTAACTGACTGACTTAATATAATAATTGAAAACATGGATAAAGTGGGAGGTCGGTTTTTTATTGTTATGAAGTAATAAACTGATCCCCCACTAATTATTACTTAATAATATAATACATTCTTCCATCTCTAGCTATGAGTCAATTAATAGGACAGATTGGGTTCTATAGCCTTGGCTGGCAGCTAGTCTACCGTGGAAAGTATTGTCGACCTACTGTGTGATAATCTTCTGCCCAGTCAGTCATGTTTTTTTCGAGACGTGATCGCCTAAAGCGTGTTTCACGTATAGCACTTAACTGACTGACTTAATATAATAGTTACAAACATGATTCAGGTTGGTATAAAGTGGGAGATCGGTTTTTGATTGTTATGAAGTAATAAACTGATCCCTCATTAATTACTACTTAATAATGTAATGCATCTCTTCCCCCCACTAGCTATGAGTCAATTAATAGAACAGATTGGGTTCTATAGCCTTGGCTGGCAACCAGTCTATCGTGGAAAGTCATGGCAAACTACTGCGGGATAAACTTCTGCCCAGTCAGTCATGTCTCTTTCGAGACATGATCGCCCTAGCGTGTATCACGTATGGCACTTAACTGACTGACTATATATAAAATAAATAAAAAAATAAAAAACAACAGACAAATTTGAACAAATATAAGCGTTTATACTCAAAGCAACATTACAGTTTCGCGTAGCTGTTCTCCCGAATATCCTCAGTAGAGGAAAACAACCGGTTGTTGTGCAACAAGATGACTCATGTTAATGCTATCACAAATTCAATTGTATACTTTATACCAAGACGACGAAAATTAGACTGCATCCAAAACGACATATATATTGTAAACTCATTCCATAGAACGTCGACTATTAATTCGACGACGGGGTCCCAAAACTTGTTATCTTCTCTCTTATAAAAATCGCTTGCCTTTTTCACGCTGATAAAATGACGATATTCGCACTTAATAAAATAGCAACTGTTACGCGTATATATAAATGAAAGCATACAACCTTTTTTTTATTCGATTGTTGGTGACGTGGCTGTGGAGCAGGAGGTGTGGTCGGAAGGGTCAGCACTCACGCATCGAGGGTGCCAGACAGTCGTGCTGCGCCAGATTTCTCTGCCTCACTCTCTCTGTCTTCTGATCTCAACTGCTCACGGACTGACTTTCATACTATTAATACGTAATACAATAATAATAATACAAGTGACTACGTTATCTTTTGGCACATTGTTTACAAACATTCCGAAGCCCGCATAATCCGACCTTGGCCACGCTGGTTTCAAAAACAACCAAATATTTTAAAAACAATATCTATTTTAATTTTGCTAGCCAGTTTATTTTGCTGTTTCATACAAATACACTTCTTTCCGAAAGTAATCACCAGCTTAGATAATATGTAACACAAAGAGAAAGCTCGATTCCTATTTAATATACGCCTCTCAATCTTTCCTATCTAACCGCATAATGAAGATAGTCTTGAATGAGCATGCCTCCAAATCCTACCGCACGAACGCTGGTGTTCCCCAGGGTTCTATCCTAGGCCCGACTCTCTTTCGTGTCTTCACAAATGATCTCCTAGACATGATCAAGTAGGCTTCTACGCTGATGACACCACAATTTACCCCCGCATCAGTAAATCTGGCGATGCGGGCAAGCATAACCTCGCTGCTGATCTTGAGAAGGACCTACATTCAGTGTTGGACTTGGGTAAGAAGTGGCTTGTAATTTCAATGTCTCTAACACGAAACTGCTATCTATCAACCATCACAGGAAACCTCTTACGCACCCCCCCCCATAAACATGGACCTAGAGAGTCTCCCTGAAAGCAATATACTGCGCCTCCTCGGTTTTACTCTATCTTCCGACCTCAAGTGGAATCATTACATTGGGTCAATAGCTAAATTCACTGCTAGGAATGTTGGTTCACTGTGTCGGTCCAGGAAGTTTTTTCCGCCTGAATCCATTTTGCACATATACAAATCAACCATCCCTCCGTGCATATAATACTGCTGTCATATCCGGTCAGGTGACCCTGCTGTTGATCTCAGTGTTCTCGACAGGCTCCAAAAGAGAATCTGTCATGTGATAGGTCTCGATTTGGCAGCTAGACTCCAGCCACTTTCTCACCGGCGGGATGTGACTTACCTCTGTCTATTCTACAAATATTTTCACGCTTCTACTCCGACGAACACTACGCCTCCTCGAACTTACCCTGTCCTCAGACCTCAAATGGAACCACTATATTGAATCCATAGCAAAATCTACTGCTAAGAAGGTTGGGTCACTATGTCGATCCAGGATGTTTTTTCCGCCTGAATTCATCCTGCATATATACAAATCAACCATCCGTCCGTGCATGGAGTACTGCTGTCATTTATGGTCAGGCGCCCCTGCCGTTCTCCTCAGTGTTCTTGACAGGCTCCAAAGGAGAGTCTGTAATGTGATAGTTACTGATCTGGCGGCTCGACTGCAGCCACTTCACCATCGTCGAAATGTGGCCTCCCTTTGTCTGTTCTATAAATACTTTCATGGCTTCTGCTCGGACGAACTTAAGTCACTGGTGCCTCCTCAACAGGTGTTTACTTGTGCAACCAGACTGGCAACTGGGTCCCACCCATTCACAGTCAGGTTAGCCAAATGCAGACGACAATTCTACTCCTGCAGCTTCTTCTCTTGCACTTCCCGCCTGTGAAACTCGCTCCCGTATTCTTGCTTTCCTGACGGCTACAACCTCCAGAAATTTAAATGCAAAGTCAATACTTATCTACTAACCACTGGACTCTAGCTCTCTCCCCACCCCCGTATAACCTTCCCTTTCTCTCCACCTATGTATCTGTTATCGCACCTGCATTCTCAGCTTTCTATTGCTCCTTTCTAACTAGTTTGTACTCCTCACTCTTTTCTAATTAATCTTTTTACAGTTATGTCGCCCCCTGCACATCAGTGGCATTTCCGCCTTGCTCGGGGTGAAATGATTAAAAGAAAAGTCACTGGATCCTCCGCCACAAGAATTTACTCGTGCAATCAGACTGGCAACAAAGCAACACCCTTTTACAGTCAAAATAACCAAATGCAGCCGTCGCTTCTACTCTACAGCTTCTTTTCTCGCACTTCCCGCCTGTCCAACTCCCTTCTATATACTTGCTTCCCTGATAGTTACAATCTTAAATGCAACGTCAATTGCAATCTCTTATCTTCTTGATTCCCATCCTTCTTTTTTCCCCAACACCGACCCTGCATCCGTTTCTTCTTCTACTCTCACGCAACTCTCTTCACTATTCCCATCTTTCACTTAACCATTCTCTGACATCTTCTGTAACCGGTTTCTCTTTTTTCTTCGCTCTTCTCTTATATAACCTTTTACTCTCCCCATATGTAGCCCCCTGCGCACCAGTGGCAGTACTGTCTTTCTTGGGGTAAAACGATTATAAAAAGAAATGCCCCCACTAACGTTTTGACGCGTTGGTTACCAGTACAGCCGTTTTATTTTTTCATTACGAAACAGGCAACAGAGATGTATAATGTTTTGTAGGTTTATATATTCTCAAATTTGAAAAAAAATTTAAATGTGGATTGAAGAATTATTTAAAAAAGAAAATAAAATTCAAGATAATATTATTTGTTTACAAACGGTCGTAAAATGACGGCCTAGACAGTTTAAATAAAAATCAACCGGAGTTAAAATGAAAGAAATACTAATTAAAAATAAATAATGACATAAAATAAGTCAACTTAAAATTATATTCAAAATAATATCATTTCTTTTAGAATAGTGGCATAAGTAAATGCGTTAAAAAGCAAAAATTTAAGATAGAGGAAATAATATCATCTAAGAAAAAGAAAATTAAATAAAATTTACAAATCTTTTAAAAGCTACTTCTTATTTACTCAGACTCTTTGGACGTCGGCACGAAAGACTAAAAAGCAATAGTTGTTTCCAGTTAAAGCGAAACCGTAGACTGAAAAAAAATGAATGGATGTAAGTCAAAATTTGATTTCCTGGTATCGATATCAAACAAGTTTTTTTCGTCGTAAACTAAATTTTGAAGGCTAAATAAGTCCTCTGAGTAAATGGTATCATGGCTGAGACTAAGAACTACAATTATACCTATTTAGAGTCAAACCCGAAGCAAAAACTAAAATAAAAGGCCTGAAAAAATACAGACATACAGGCAGATAAACAGGCGCGCACACAAACATCTTGCCTTTTATATATATATATATTATCCATTTTCTGCACTAGTGTAAGAACTGCAACCTTGAAATTTCTGAATCTCGTTTCTTATGTCTTTGTCTATGAGTGTATCAAATTTGATTAAAATCGGACCACTCGTTCTGTTACCCGATTTTTTCGGTTACCGATTATCTAGCTAATAACACTTGCAAACGCTTATAGTACAACTGTGTAAATTTACAAGAAAATCGGTTCAGCCGTTTCGGAGTCTATAGGTAACGGATACACACACACACACAGACGCACACAGACAATGTTCCATTTATAAATAAGTTTAGATGTATGCATGTATAAGCGTTTGTTTGGTAGGAATGTCTTTGAATGGAGAAAAAGAAGTAAAATGAATCAGCACACGAGAAAGAAGGAGGACGATGTGCGACGTCTCACGTTGCTCCAATCTGAGTGTCTGGCTTACGCTGACCAAAGCATTTATAGCATTTAAATTTTTCGCACTGGATCGCTAGGTCTTCTGGATCTTGAAAATTGTTCCTATTGGTCAGAAAACTAATTTAACATCTACTTGCGAAATCCGGTTTGAACTTTTTCTTTAAGCACATGGTCAATTCTTTTTCTATTGGGGAAAAACCAGGATTTCACACGTCATTGTGAATTTTTGTGAACGTGAAGAAGAAAGTTGATTTTATTTCTTAATTCCCTATCCACTACAACTGCTGGTTGTCGAAAGACGGTCTAGGTAGTAGCGCTGAAAAACAACTGAAATTAAAATGAATTAAATACTAGCCAAACATTACAAATGCTTGAAAATGCTTCAGATAATATTAATATAATTGAAGATAATATTACTACTCATTTACTAACGACCTTAAAATGATGGTCTGGGTCGTTGCGATGAAAAGCAAGGGAAATTAAAACGAACTAAATGCTACTCGAATATGAATAAGGGCTGACAATGCTTCATTTAATAATAATAATAATAATAATAATAATAATAATAATAAATATTATTAGCAGGCAAATATTATACATAATAATATGGATTCAAAATGCAGGTTTTGTGATAAACAACAAGAAACAATAGACCATCTAATCTCAGAACGTTCTGTAATTGCCCCAAATGAATATAAAAATTGCCACGATAGAGTGGGGCAATATTTACATTGGACAATTTGCAAACACTATGGAAAATCTGTAAACAAACACTGATATGAACATCACCCAGCACCGGTTACATTAATAAATGTCACCATTCTATGGGATTACACCATCTACACAGACAGAAAAATTGAAGCAAATAGGCCAGACATTATTGTGAAAAACCAGAAAGAGAAAACTTGTCTTTTAATTGATATGGCTTGTCCAGCGGATTGTAACATAGCAAACAAGGAATTCGAAAAACTGTCAAAATATAAAGAAATTGAAATAGAGAAAATGTGGAAATTGAAAACAAGAGTTGTGCTAGTGATAGTAGGTGCACTTGGAATGATAAAAAAAATGGAACAGAACAACACATTGAAAGAATGCTTGAAAACCCCAGCTTAAGAGATATACAAAAAATTGTCTTATTAAGTACAGCCCATACACTAAGGAGAATTTTGTCTATGTAACGCTAAGGATGATGGGGAAGATATAAAAAAAAACATGAAATGGAGCCATAACAACACGCCACGATCTGCCTTAGGTCTTCCTGCAGATTTGTGCGACCATAGCAGAAATCGAAATATGATGAAAAATGACACAATAATAATAATGAAATTCAAGATAATATCACTGCTTATTGAGTAATAGTTGTAGATGTCTGACTATTCAGATGCGATGATATGCAACTGAAATTAAGAAGAACCAAATCCCTGTCAAAAATTAATGATGGCTGACGAAACATCTAATAAAATTCAAGATAAACACTGGAACGTTAATATGACGAAACCCACCAAATTTCTGTCTTCCTGAAATCCATTTTATCTCCGACCGGATTTCCGTTTATTCAATTCCTGTTTCCTCCTCTTTATTCTGCTAAGTCGTTCATAATGAAAATTACGAAATAAAACCCCATGGTCTTATTCGACGCCACGGGATAATTAGCGAATAAAAGATTCCGGTCCACCGTCCAAACCAGCGCGCGGCCTTGTTAGTAAATCGCCGGAGCCAATAAGGTGCATTCAGCAAAATTAACTGTTATTACGAAGTCATAATACCTGAACAGCCATTACAATTACCTTGCCATTTATTGGAGGAAGAACGCCGAATTAAAACGAACATTGTCCATTCATAAATATCGATTTTTGTTTCATATCGATATCCTTCTGCTAATTGAATTCGTCTCAACGCTCCTACACACACACACACACACTCTCTCTCTCTCTCTCTCTAGCTATCTCTCTTTCTTCTCCCCTTTTTTCAGTTTCTTCCTTACACAGTTCATGTCTTTTTGCTTAGCCTGTAAATAATAATGTTTGTCGCTTAAATGTCGATTATTAAACACATTTTGTCTACCTTAGATGCTCTATGGAATAGGTCTTCTATTCAAGTTTATTTTGATTCATATCTATCGAGCAATCTATTTCACCCTGATCTTATCTTTCTACATATCTATATCTGTTCATATCTATCTATCTATCTTACCTTAGTGCTTATATACAGTACTGTGCAGAAGTATTACTACAAGACCTATTTTATCTTTTATGAAGGATGAAAATAAAATTTAAAATCACCCCTGTCCTAACACTTTTTCACACTACCGGTAGTGTGCAAAAGTATTAGAACAGGGGTGATTTTCCTAAAAACCGCACTGAAATTCAAATACAAGGTGAAAAGCCAAGTAAATTGTTAATAAATATTGATTATTTAAAACTAGGTGTAAAAGAAATGTATTAAAAAGAAGTTATATGTAATTTTTCCTATTTTCTATTAAACAAGTAATTTTGAAACTATTCTATTGAACATCTATGGTAATAAATACAAGCTGCTTGGCAGGAGATACCATTAGATACATTGAAGAAGCTTGTGATGTCAATGCCTGACAGAATGAAGGCTGTGATCAAGACAAAAGGCTATTATAACAAATATTAAATTTATTTTGTAACAAGTATTTTTTCCTTGCTAAAGCATTTGTTGATAAATCAAATAAAATTACTTTAATTAAATTGTTTATTTTCTGATAATACGACTCATAAAAGATAAAACAGTTCTTGTCCTAATATTTTTACACATAAATATATATATATATATATATATATATATATATATATATATATATATATATATATAGTCAAATGCTGGAAAAAATTTTTTATTTTCACCTGAAATTAAAGCCAAAACATGATGTTTACAACGGCTTATAATTACACATAATAGACATTCATTGTGTGTTATATTTAACAATGTACGTTTAGAATATATATATATATATATATATATATATATATAATAATAATAATAAAAAATAATAATAAAAAAATTGACTCTGTACGTATTCAAATCTTAAAATGTTACACAAGTAATTTTTAAGAACCACGAATAACCGGCAGAATCTAACTCCGTTATCGCCCTCGGCTATAAAGCTTTGGACAACGAGGGAAAAAAAGAAAACTGCGGAGCACCGACAATACATACAGCACTTCACAGCAAAGAAAAAAAACCCTCAAACGGAACAAACCACAAAGAAAGAAAAGTGCTCGATACTAAACTAACCAAAAAGGATTAACTAAGAGGCAGTTACGCAGAGCAAAAACACACGAGAAAAAATCGTGTGATTTTTTCTCGTGTATATATATATATATATATATAGTCATCCGCAGACATATCTGTTTCGCTGTATCACAGCTCATCGGTACGGTTAGACTCCGATTGCTTTTTAACACAGGATTGAAACCCGACCGAATTGGCGTCAGTCGGCGATTCTACCTCTGGGGTATGGGCTCTCGGTAGAAGAAGGCAGACTTTTTAGCGTATACATTATCATTATACACGCCCAATAGATTGCAAAGTACCTGAAGACACTACATGGTAGAAACCTAGATCGAGTAATAAACTGTTTACAAGTGAAGAATATATATATATATATATTTAAACCATCCAGAGACTGGACCGTTTTGCTGCATAACAGCTATTCAATGCGGCTAGATTACCCGATTTGGCCCAAGCCAGGACTGAAACCCGACTGATCTGATAGCAGTCGAATATTCCCCCAACCAAGCTACAGGTGCAAAATCAGAGCAAGGCCGATTTCATAGCGTATAATATATTTTACTATATGTAAACAACGCCAACAACGAGAGCCTTCTATCCGATAACCGCTTCGAACCCTATGTACTACATGGTAACCAGAGAACATAGCATAAAGACCTAAACAGCCGCTGTTAACGAAAATTTCCACTCTCTACAGGGTTAAATCGCAAAAACGCAGTGACATTTTCATGAAACCCTACACTCGATAAAAAATGTATATGTATATGTGTGTATGTATCGCCCGGTTCACACTCCACTCTATTGTACAGGTGTAGAGGCTCATCCCTTGTTCCCTGTTTAAGATGTGGTTTCCGGCTTTCTCTTTTTCAAATATTTTCACTCTTGCGTAGCCCCCTGCACATCAGTGGCGTTACCGCCTTGCTCGGGGTGATATGGTTAAAAAAAAAAAAAGAAAAAAAAAAGAAAAAAGAAAAAAGAAAACGAAAAACAACCCGATGAATGAAGATATCATAACGAAACTTCAAATTTAATTAAACGACCTTCATTTCACTGAAAAAAGATGTTT
Organism: Ascarosepion bandense; assembly: GCA_037127315.1. Taxonomy (NCBI): domain Eukaryota; kingdom Metazoa; phylum Mollusca; class Cephalopoda; order Sepiida; family Sepiidae; genus Ascarosepion; species Ascarosepion bandense. The sequence goes on from JBBBDQ010002429.1 coordinate 169,739, forward strand.
AACTCTTCCATCTTTTATTTTTCTTTAATTTTCTCACTGAAACCAAGTAGCGTTTCTGATATAGCTTTTGTCCTTACATGCTATCCAAACGTAATAGCCCATTATTTATGAGGAGACTTTAAAACTTCAACGTCTCTAATATATCTTTTCTCTTTCCAAGCTATCCAAACGTAATAGAGACTTTAAAACTTCAAGGTCTCAGGATATATATTTTCTCTTTCTTCGCGATCAAGAAGCAATTCTCCGTTGTTTATCAAGACTTAGCACAGCTTAACGATCGTGCGAATTGAACATAGTGGACTCTCCCTCTGTTATGGTGAAACACACCTATTCCTCAGATAGCGGACTCTCCCTCTGTTATGGTGAAACACACCTATTCCTCAGAGAGCGGACTTTCCCTCTGTTATGGTGAAACACACCTATTCCTCAGATAATGGACTCTCCCTCTGTTATGGGGAAACACACTTATTCCTCAGATAATGGACTCTCCCTCTGTTATGGTGAAACATACCTATTCCTCTTATAGCGGACTCTCCTTCTATTTTGGTGAAACACAACTATTCCTCAGATAATGGACTCTCCGTCCTATATTAATAAGAATTAACAGGAAGTTAACGGAATAAGTTCTTGGGAAGTTCATAGAAGTTCTTTAGACTTCTATTGAAGTTCAGTAGAACTACTAGGCAGTTGCTATTAGTCGGCAGTTAGCCGAATACTAAGGAGTCAGCTTACAATGGAAGATTACCAAGTTCCTAACATTTTGGGTACGTTAAGTCGATTAGCAACCTACATAGCACGATTATAACCTTCAGTGCGAAAACTACTCCACAATTTAATGTTAACCCCCCAAACTTGTGTCAAAACAATATGAAAGTAGGTTTTATAGTAAAACAACTATCAATAATTTTTTTAAAATTATTACCAGCAATATATTTGATTCTCGAAAAAAAACCTTTTTCAAAAATACATCAATGAAACCTGATCTACAAACTGATTTCTTTTTAAAACAATACATATTCTATTCATACGAACCTATCCTAAAAATATTGTCGGCATTAAATAACCCATTGAGGTTGATATTCCGTAAAACAAAATAGACCCAAACACTGATCTACAAAATGATTTCTTACAAAAAATACATATTCTATTCATACGAACCTATCCTAAAAATATTGTCGGCATTAAATAACCCATTGAGGTTGATATGCCGTAAAACAAAATAAACTTAAGCTCTTATCTTCAAAAAATTCCTTACAAATAATAAATATTTTATTCACACGAACCTATCTTAAAAATCTAGTCGGTATTAAATAACCTATTGAGGTTGATATACCGTAAAACAAAATAAACCCATACCATGATCTACAAACTGATTTCTTACAAAGAATACATATTCTATTCATACGAACCTATCCTAAAAATATTGTCGGCATTAAATAACCCATTGAGGTTGATATTCCGTAAAACAAAATAGACCCAAACACTGATCTACAAAATGATTTCTTACAAAAAATACATATTCTATTCATACGAACCTATCCTAAAAATATTGTCGGCATTAAATAACCCATTGAGGTTGATATGCCGTAAAACAAAATAAACTTAAGCTCTTATCTTCAAAAAATTCCTTACAAATAATAAATATTTTATTCACACGAACCTATCTTAAAAATCTAGTCGGTATTAAATAACCTATTGAGGTTGATATACCGTAAAACAAAATAAACCCATACCATGATCTACAAACTGATTTCTTACAAAGAATATATATTCTGTTCATATAAATCTATTGTAAAAATCTTGTCGGCATTAAATAACCCATTGAGGTTGATATGCCGTAAAACAAAATAAACCCAAACCCTGATCTACAAACTGATTTCTTACAAAGAATACATATTCTATTCATACGAACCTATCCTAAAAATGTTGTTGATGTTAAATAACCGTTTGAGGTTGATATACCCAAAACAAAATAAATCCAAATCCTCATCTACAAACTGATTTCTTACATATTATTTTCATATGAACCTATCCTAAAAATATTATCAGCTTTAAATAACTTACTGAGGTTGATATACCGTCCGACAAAATGAACTCCGATAACCATTGAAATTGTTATGATGTAATAAGATACACGCCAAACAGTATTTAGGGAAGAAATTGGCTTAATCAGTAATTAAGCAAAGACTTCACAAAGTAAAAATGGTGCCCACACGCAAGAAGGGATACAGTCAAGCTATTATAGAATTTTAAATCCAAGACAAAAACTAACAAAAGTAGGGAAAATCAAACCAAGAATTGTCGATATTTACTGGTTAAGAAGAAATCCCAACATGCATCTGAAGGATTTGTCGACAAAGTTTAGGAAGCGGGGAGGTGTTCTTCAACATCATTCTGACCTCAAATGTGAGGTCTTATTTGAGGAAGAATTTTTAAATATCGCATTAAAAATAAGACTTTTTATATCTGTTTTCTTGAAGCTACTTTTTCTTTGTTATTTATTTATCTTATTTTATTTTCTTGTTAATCAGAAATCTGTTTAAGAGAGGAAAGCAATGCATCTCAACAAACTTAGAACTAGAAAGAAAAACAAAATAAAAATGAAAAACACTGTGTTTCTCCCTGCTCCATTTAGAGAAGAAAAAAATTAAAATGGGAAGAAAAATCAATCATTAGTGCCAAGAATATAGGCCAGCTGTTAAAATTGCTCAACAAACCAACACATGCCGACGGGTCGTAAAGTTTGAAAGTTACTATATTTCGGATCAGATATGACCTTCAACATTTGATCATCATATTTCGATTTCTGCTGTGGTCGAACTACCTATCAAGTCTGCGGGTAGACTTAAGGCAGGTAGTAGTGCGTTGTTATGACTACATTTCAGGATTTGTTTTTCTAACTTCTATAACATTACCAGCGTTCTTCTTCTTCTCTGTGCGTTGCCCTTTTAGTAAGAATTATTGTTGTTAATCTTCAATGTGCCTAATAAGATCCACGGTAAGAACGAAACTTCGATCCATCTCATGAATTTTATTGCAGCCTATTGTTATAATTGTTCTATTTTAGTAAGAACTAGCATCATAGCCCGGCGTTGCCCGTGCAACTCAGAACATTTTAGTAGTAGGAGAAGATGCCAAGTTTTATTTTACATATTTTTTTAAACACTTTTTTAAAATAATATTTCTTTTATTTCAAAATTACGGGGAAAAATATTCACATTTTTTTTTTGTTGACCAAATTAATTTTTAAAACGTCGGAATAAAAATTAAATATAAAGGCTCATTTTTTTCTTTGTTTTAATAAAAAAATGTTTTAGTCGCGTTTGACACGTGTGATTTGATTTCTGTGACGTAATTCAGCAACAATCTTAGATCTCTAATAGTTGATTTGAGTTCAGCATATACATTTTCGACTAGTATTTGTAATTGCATACTGCAACTTGATAGCTATAAAGTTCCAAGCAGTAAAATGTGTTTAATTTGTTTTGTAATACCGGATTTGTTCAACCTATACAGCGAGAATATTTTGAGGATCCTAGATGACACGCCAGGATTTGTTATTGGAGGCCACAACCTGAACAACATAAGGTATGTGGACGATACAGTGTTGATTGCGGACACGGAAAGGAAACTACAAGACCTCATACAGAAAGTAGCAGTGGAGAGTGACAAGAAGGGACTATAAATAAACTTTAAGAAAACTGAGTGCATGGTCATCAGCAAAAGATACAACCCAAAATGCCAAATACAGGTGGGGGATAACAGAATCAAACAAGTACAAGAATTTAAGTACCTACGAAGTGTTCTAACAGAAGATGGAAAGTGCGACACGGAGATCCGAAGGCGAATTGGCATGGCAAAGGACGAGTTCCAGAAGATGAGCAAAATACTAACACACAGGAAAATCTCAATAGAAACGAAGAAAAGAGTGCTAGACTGCTACGTGATGTCAGTTCTTCAATACGGCAGTGAATGCTGGACAATATCATCGAAAATGATGAGAAAACTGGAAGCGGCCGAAATGTGGTTCTACAGAAGGATGCTGCGGATGTCGTGGACTGAGCATGCAAGCAACGATGAGGTGTTGGAAAGAATGGCAACAAAAGGAAATTGATACTGAGCATCAGGAAGAGACAACTGAAGTTCCTGGGACACGCAATAAGGAAGGAGAGCCTGGAGAACCTGATACTGACTGGTCAGATAGAAGGAAGGAGAGACAGAGGAAGGCAGCGGATAACATATTTGCAGGGCCTGATTAGGTGGATGACGGAACGGGGGTTGCCAGGAGCAACAGGAGCAAACATACTAAGAGCCACAAGGGATAGGAAGATGTGGAGAGCCATGATCGCCTACGTCCTGAAGGGACAGGGCACATAGAAGAAGAAGAATATATAGATAGGGAGATTTTATTATTATTTGAATTCGTCTTCTCGCTTTTTTTTTTCTATTTCTTATTTGCTTTTATTTTGATACTTATTTTTCTACTTTATCTTTCTGTCTTCTTCCGGTTTAAAAATTTCTAGATTTCCGGTTTAAAAATGTCTAGATTTCTACGTTCAAGCATTCGCTACGTTACCGATTAGCTGACGAATACACCGTTCTTTCAAATCTTATTCCCTCCCAATCCACTTAATTCTTCTCACTGGATGACCTTATCTTTATTTTTTCAATTTTATTTATTTATTTTTTAAATCTCCATATCTATATATTACAAAATAAAGTAAACGCATTTTACTGCCTTTTGATGGTGTTTGAACACCGAATCCTTACCGCTATCAATTTGCAGTATGTAATTATTTTTATTTTGTTCTCAGTTTTTCATCATATTTCGATTTCTGCTATGGTCGCACTAACTGCCAAGTCTGCGTGAAGACCTAAGGCAGGTCGTGGTGCGTTGTTAGAGCTCCATTTCATGTTTTATATCTCCCCTAACATCCCTAGCGTTACATGGACAAAGTTCTCATTAGTGTGTGGGCTGTACTTAACAAGACAATTTTTTTGTATATCTCTTAAGCTGGGATTTCCAGGGATTCTTTCAATGTGTTGTTTTTTTGTTCCATTTTTTATTATTCCAAGTGCACCCACTATCATTGGGATGATACTTGATTTCTATTTCCACATTTTTTCTATTTCAATTTCCAGATCTTTATATTTTGACAGTTTTTCGAATTCCATGTTTGCTATGTTACAATCTGCTGGACAAGCCATATCAATTAATAAGCAAGTTTTTCGTTTTGGTTTTTAACAATAATGTCCGGCTTATTTGCTTCAATTCTTCTGTCTGCATAGATGATGTAATCCTATAGAATGGTGACATTTTCTATTTCTGTAACCGGTGCTGGGTGATGTTCATACCAGTGTTTGTTTACAGATTTTCCATAGTGTTTGCACATTGTCCAGTGTAAATATTGCCCTACTCTATCGTGATGATTTTTATATTCATTTGGGGCAAGTACTGAACAACCTGGTCTATTTTTTCTTGGTATTTATCTAGGTACGTCTAATTGAACCGTGGAAAATCAGCATAGTCTGAAGGAAAAAACTTCAAACTAAATAAAAACAAAGTTTTATCGGCAAAATGTTTATGCTATAATGAAGAGGATAGATCAAAGTATTTTTTAATTATTTTTACAATTTTTTAAATTTATTTTAACAGGTTCTAACAGGCTCATTTAATGGAAGAACCATTTTTTTTCTCTCGCCAGTGAGAGCGGTAAATTGACGCTAGATTTTATTAAGTCAAAACGTAATATTACGCGAAGGCATTTTTTGACTGTGAAAGACACATTAATTTGGAAATTCTTGCAAAAAGCAAATATGATTTTGATGAAAATTTCAGAACTTATTTATAAATGACCGAAATGATTTTTGAAATAATTATTTTTAGAAAATATTGGTAAAAACATTTTTTTTTAATTTGTAACCCCCCCCCCCCCCCCACTATTTAATTTTCAGAAGTGTCGAAAAATGCGACTAGGTCCCCGCATATGGATAGTTTTAATTAAATTCAGGAGTCATTGGGGAATGCTCATCAACTGTCTTTTTTTCTTGAAAAACTTTCCTATTATAAGAAAATCTGCTCCGAAGTGCGATAACAAAAATGCAATAAAACTCTGCCATTTTTTTTTTGATAAACTTTTAATTGCTTTTATAAACATAAATTAAAATTATATTGTCGTCTGAATAGAAAAAAAAATTTCCGTTAGTAATGAATTTTTACAAGAATTGTTTTTATTTTTATTATTTTATTTTATTTTTATTAAAAGTTTCATAAGTCTTTTACAATTTCCTCCTTATAGGTCCCCCAGTTTTGTTTTTTTTTAATTAATGTGTGGCAAATATATTTATTAATCGAAAAATTTAAACAGTTACTCTCAAAAGGGGTGCTGTTTTTTTTTGTAAATTAATCAAAACCTGCTAATTTTTGCATGTTGATATCCCGCTTTTTTTTTTTTTGTACGGATGGCCATAAGGGATATATATCTGTAAAAGGTCACGTGACTCAATTTTCCGTATATATGAGTTTTCCGCCCGTACATTTTCCCTTTACAAGTTCCGTATCTGAACCTTGCTGTTCATTTCATGCGTGTCTTAACTTAGTTGGGTTATTTTAATTTCATTCTTTCTTATTAAATTATAAAATTATTTTTAAGGAAATTTTAATTTTTATTTATTCAAAAAGCATATTCATTCATCTAGCTATAAAGCTAAACGAACATATTAAAATATTATGTAATTGATGAAAATATTATGTTATGGTTAACTATGCATTTAAAAAACGGAAACCGGTTTTTTAGATACATAAAATTTTGGCACTTCCGGACGCCCTACTTGGGTGTTGACAGACGGAAGCTTGTCATATTCAATCAATCGTCACCTCGTAATACGGTAATGACATGACTACTGTATTTAAGATAAGCTTTCTGTCTTAAATTTCATAAAGTAAAGAATTACTATTGTGTGAAATCAGATTAAGGTAAGTTTCAATTTAAAAAATTGACTTTAAAAAAGTGTCTGTGATGTATATTTTTTTTCAAGATTTTTTAAACAGAAAGTTGGCTATGTTGACGTAACCTGTCAATAAATTAAAAAATTTCAAAAAATGGCGGAAAATTTAAAGTTTTTTTTTTTTTGGAAAAATTTCGGATTCCAATCGATATAATTTCAGTTTAAAATACACCAGTGTATTTTGATGACTGGAATTACTAACTTTAATCCCTTGGCTTTCAAATAGACCTAATTTTAAAGCTTAAAGATAGAATATTTATTTGAAAATTTTCATTTTAAATTTAGGTATCAAAAGATTGATTGGAGGTACCTATATCAGAGAACTTGCATTTTGGATCCACATTATTATGTATAATATTTACCTGAAAGTTTCTAGTGAAAAGACTTTGGTCTTGCGCTGCAAGAAGAAAGCCTTCAGACTCAGACTTTAATCCAGATGCACGTAACCATCGATGAGTATTAACTTTATCAATATTGGATTTATTGGCACGTTCTGGATATTGGCCATGCAGAGGTTTTTCTTGCCAGCGTTGTTTCATCTGTTCAAGAGCTTTATCTTTGGCTTTCATTTTCATATTTTTCCCGCAATAGTTGGTTCCTGGTTTCTGTTTTGCTTTTCTACAGAATCTACTAACTGTAAATCTTGTTTGTATTTACTGCCTTCTTTTATTATTGAATATTTTTTCTTTCTTTCTTCATGTTGCTTGACTAATTGTATCATCCAGTCCTTTGGATAATACAATTATTATTATTATTATTATTATTATTATTATTATTATTATTATATTTTAATCTCCGCTATTGTTATACTCTCTGTCAAGTCTCTAGGAAAACCTGAGGGAGGGTCAGGTTTTTTTCTAAATCCAATACCATCACTAGCGTTTAAAAAACAACAAGGTTTTTCTTAATATGTAGGCTGTACTTTTCAAGAGATTTTTCTTTTGTATTTTTTTTTTCAGCTGTTATTTTGGACGTATTGGGATCCTTTTCTTTATTTTAAGCGCACTTACTATCTCTGTTATGAAACTTGCTTTCAATTTCGACATAAATGCTATATCGATATGCAGGTTTTATACTTCGATAGTTTTTCAAGTTCCTTGATTGTTATGTTACAATCCGCTGAGCAAACCATATTAATTAGTTGGCAAGTTTTTCTTTTCGGTTTTTTATCTTATTATTATTATTGACTGAAACTGCAGTCTGCCATTTAAGGCTGGCATACAAAGATTTGGTAGCCCAATCGACCCTCGCTGACACCCAGTCTTAGAAGGGTATCAGTCAGTCAATTAAGTGCCATACGTGTTAAACGCTTGGGTGATCACGTCTCTTTCGAATTTGCCAATTCTGAACTGAAGTTTCTGGTTAAGACCCGAAAAGAAATGAATATACACTAGCAATCAAGTAAATAATAATAATACTAAATATCTTCATTGGAAAATATGCAACTTTTGTGGGAAGAAAACAACAAGAAACTGGTATGAATATCATCCAGATCCAATGATTGAGATTAAAGAAATTTTAACAAAAATTTTATTTATGGGACTTTACAATACAGGCAGACTAATGAAACCCAATTATCCAGACATCGTCATCAAAGACCACACAAAATAGGGTGTGTTTTCTTACTCATATGACGGTCCCTGGAGTTTGAAATGTATTTTAAAGATCTTCAAAAAACTTTCAAAATACAAAAATGTTGAAGCTAAAAATTTAAAAAAGTGGCATATGAGCTATACACATTTTTATGGGCTTAAAAGGGTTAACATTTCAAACCTTCTTCCGATCAAACCAAGAACTCTTAGCTAAACAGTAATTATTCTTCAAGTTTCTTCATCTGTGAGGAGATTGTCCAGCATGCACTGCCATATAGGAGACCGGATATTATATAACAGTTCATTACTCTTTTCTTTGTTTCTGTTGCTTCAAGTCTCTTCTTCATCTGTGAGGAGATTGTCCAGCATGCACTGCCATATAGGAGACCGGATATTATATAACAGTCCATTACTCTTTTCTTTGTTACTGTTCCTTCAAGTCTCTTCTTCATCTGTGAGGAGATTGTCCAGCATGCACTGCCATATAGGAGGCCGGATATTATATAACAGTTCATTACTCTTTTCTTTGTTTCTCTTGCTTCAAGTCTCTTCTTCATCTGTGAGGAGATTGTCCAGCATGCACTGCCATATAGGAGGCCGGATATTATATAACAGTTCATTACTCTTTTCTTTGTTTCTCTTGCTTCAAGTCTCTTCTTCACCTGTGAGGAGATTGTCCAGCATGCACTGCCATATAGGAGGCCGGATATTATATAACAGTTCATTACTCTTTTCTTTGTTTCTGTTGCTTCAAGTCTCTTCTTCATCTGTGAGGAGATTGTCCAGCATGCACTGCCATATAGGAGGCCAGATATTATATAACAGTTCATTACTCTTTTCTTTGTTTCTGTTGCTTCAAGTCTCTTCTTCATCTGTGAGGAGATTGTCCAGCATGCACTGCCATATAGGATGCCGGATATTATATAACAGTTCATTAATCTTTTCTTTGTTTCTCTTGCTTCAAGTCTCTTCTTCATCTGTGAGGAGATTGTCCAGCATGCACTGCCATATAGGAGGCCGGATATTATATAACAGTTCATTACTCTTTTCTTTGTTTCTCTTGCTTCAAGTCTCTTCTTCACCTGTGAGGAGATTGTCCAGCATGCACTGCCATATAGGAGGCCGGATATTATATAACAGTTCATTACTCTTTTCTTTGTTTCTGTTGCTTCAAGTCTCTTCTTCATCTGTGAGGAGATTGTCCAGCATGCACTGCCATATAGGAGGCCAGATATTATATAACAGTTCATTACTCTTTTCTTTGTTTCTGTTGCTTCAAGTCTCTTCTTCATCTGTGAGGAGATTGTCCAGCATGCACTGCCATATAGGAGGCCGGATATTATATAACAGTTCATTACTCTTTTCTTTGTTTCTGTTGCTTCAAGTCTCTTCTTCATCTGTGAGGAGATTGTCCAGCATGCACTGCCATATAGGAGGCCGGATATTATATAACAGTTCATTACTCTTTTCTTTGTTTCTCTTGCTTCAAGTCTCTTCTTCACCTGTGAGGAGATTGTCCAGCATGCACTGCCATATAGGAGGCCGGATATTATATAACAGTTCATTACTCTTTTCTTTGTTTCTGTTGCTTCAAGTCTCTTCTTCATCTGTGAGGAGATTGTCCAGCATGCACTGCCATATAGGAGGCCAGATATTATATAACAGTTCATTACGCTTTTCTTTGTTTCTGTTGCTTCAAGTCTCTTCTTCATCTGTGAGGAGATTGTCCAGCATGCACTGCCATATAGGATGCCGGATATTATATAACAGTTCATTAATCTTTTCTTTGTTTCTGTTGCTTCAAGTCTCTTCTTCATCTGTGAGGAGATTGTCCAGCATGCACTGCCATATAGGAGACCGGATATTATATAACAGTTCATTACTCTTTTCTTTGTTTCTGTTGCTTCAAGTCTCTTCTTCATCTGTGAGGAGATTGTCCAGCATGCACTGCCATATAGGAGACCGCATATTCTATAACAGTTCATTACTCTTTTCTTTGTTTCTGTTGCTTCAAGTCTCTTCTTCATCTGTGAGGAGATTGTCCAGCATGCACTGCCATATAGGAGGCCGGATGTTATATAACAGTTCATTACTCTTTTCTTTGTTTCGGTTGCTTCAAGTCTCTTCTTCACCTGTGAGGAGATAGTCCAGCATGCACTGCCATATAGTAGGTCGGATATTATATAACAGTTCAGTACTCTTTTCTTTGTTTCTGTTGCTTCAAGTCTCTTCTTCATCTGTGAGGAGATTGTCCAGCATGCACTGCCATATAGGAGGCCGGATATTATATAACAGTTCATTACTCTTTTCTTTGTTTCTCTTGCTTGAAGTCTCTTCTTCACCTGCGAGGAGATTGTCCAGCATGCACTGCCATATAGGAGGCCGGATATTATATAACAGTTCATTACTCTTTTCTTTGTTTCTCTTGCTTCAAGTCTCTTCTTCATCTGTGAGGAGATTGTCCAGCATGCACTGCCATATAGGAGGCCGGATATTATATAACAGTTCATTACTCTTTTCTTTGTTTCTGTTGCTTCAAGTCTCTTCTTCACCTGTGAGGAGATAGTCCAGCATGCACTGCCATATAGGAGGCCGGATATTATGTAACAGTTCATTACTCTTTTCTTTGTTTCTCTTGCTTCAAGTCTCTTCTTCATCTGTGAGGAGATTGTCCAGCATGCACTGCCATATAGGAGGCCGGATATTATATAACAGTTCATTACTCTTTTCTTTGTTTCTCTTGCTTCAAGTCTCTTCTTCACCTGTGAGGAGATAGTCCAGCATGCACTGCCATATAGGAGGCCGGATATTATATAACAGTTCATTACTCTTTTCTTTGTTTCTCTTGCTTCAAGTCTCTTCTTCATCTGTGAGGAGATTGTCCAGCATGCACTGCCATATAGGAGGCCGGATATTATATAACAGTTCATTACTCTTTTCTTTGTTTCTCTTGCTTCAAGTCTCTTCTTCATCTGTGAGGAGATTGTCCAGCATGCACTGCCATATAGGAGGCCGGATATTATATAACAGTTCATTACTCTTTTCTTTGTTTCTCTTGCTTCAAGTCTCTTCTTCATCTGTGAGGAGATTGTCCAGCATGCACTGCCATATAGGAGGCCGGATATTATATAACAGTTTATTACTCTTTCTTTGTTTCTCTTGCTTCAAGTCTCTTCTTCACCTGTGAGGAGATTGTCCAGCATGCACTGCCATATAGGAGGCCGGATATTATATAACAGTTCATTACTCTTTTCTTTGTTTCTCTTGCTTGAAGTCTCTTCTTCACCTGTGAGGAGATTGTCCAGCATGCACTGCCATATAGGAGGCCGGATATTATATAACAGTTCATTACTATTTTCTTTGTTTCTCTTGCTTCAAGTCTCTTCTTCATCTGTGAGGAGATTGTCCAGCATGCACTGCCATATAGGAGGCCGGATATTATATAACAGTTCATTACTCTTTTCTTTGTTTCTCTTGCTTCAAGTCTCTTCTTCATCTGTGAGGAGATTGTCCAGCATGCACTGACATATAGGAGGCCGGATATTATATAACAGTTCATTACTCTTTTCTTTGTTTCTCTTGCTTCAAGTCTCTTCTTCATCTGTGAGGAGATTGTCCAGCATGCACTGCCATATAGGAGGCCGGATATTATATAACAGTTCATTACTCTTTTCTTTGTTACTGTTGCTTCAAGTCTCTTCTTCACCTGTGAGGAGATTGTCCAGCATGCACTGCCATATAGGAGGCCGGATATTATATAACAGTTCATTACTCTTTTCTTTGTTTCTCTTGCTTCAAGTCTCTTCTTCATCTGTGAGGAGATAGTCCAGCATGCACTGCCATATAGGAGGCCGGATATTATATAACAGTTCATTACTCTTTTCTTTGTTTCTGTTGCTTCAAGTCTCTTCTTCAACTGTGAGGATATTGTCCAGCATGCACTGCCATATAGGAGGCCGGATATTATATAACAGTTCATTACTCTTTTCTTTGTTTCTGTTGCTTCAAGTCTCTTCTTCATCTGTGAGGAGATTGTACAGCATGCACTGCCATATAGGAGGCCGGATATTATATAACAGTTCATTACTCTTTTCTTTGTTTCTGTTGCTTCAAGTCTCTTCTTCACCTGTGAGGAGATCGTCCAGCATGCACTGCCATATAGGAGGCCGGATATTATATAACAGTTCATTACTCTTTTCTTTGTTTCTCTTGCTTCAAGTCTCTTCTTCATCTGTGAGGAGATTGTCCAGTATGCACTGCCATATATGAGGCCGGATATTATATAACAGTTCATTACTCTTTTCCTTTGTTTCTCTTGCTTCAAGTCTCTTCTTCATCTGTGAGGAGATTTTCCAGCATGCACTGCCATATAGGAGGCCGGATATTATATAACAGTTCATTACTCTTTTCTTTGTTTCTCTTGCTTCAAGTCTCTTCTTCATCTGTGAGGAGATTGTCCAGCATGCACTGCCATATAGGAGACCGGATATTATATAACAGTTCATTACTCTTTTCTTTGTTTCTCTTGCTTCAAGTCTCTTCTTCATCTGTGAGGAGATTGTCCAGCATGCACTGCCATATAGGAGGACTCATATGTCATAATATTTAGCAACCTTATTTTTGTTTTGTTTGTAACCCTCTGTTTTGAGACGCAATATGTGATGAACAATGAGGTCTTGCATAAAAATGCATACAAAGACGTCCTCTTTTAATTATTACCAGAGAGAATTGAAATTTCTATTGCACCTAATGAGGTATTGATGGAAAGCGAGAAAAAAGACATAAACATCAATTGCCAGTCAGAATGAATGGTTGTCAGCAACTATTGGTGCATTACTAGAGGAAAGAAAATTACACCGAAATTCGAAGAAGCATTTAGACAACGTAAGATGTCTTGCAGAAGCTAAGCTAAGTATTCGGAACCAGAAAACTGTCATTGAAAACAGATGAAGGGAGATAAACTTGAAAGAAAAGATCGGGAAGCAGAAAAAGATGCGAAGAAAGACAAAAAGAAAGAGAAGAATAAGAAAACAAAGAACAAGAGAGGAAGTAGTGGAAATAGAATAAATAAAAATGAAAAATAATTAAATAAGAAGAAGAAGAAGAGGAAGAAGAAGAAGAAGAAGAAGAAGAAGAAATATGAGGTGTACAAAAATGTGTCAAATAAAGAAAAATGAAGGTAGAAAAAGTAAAAGAAAAAGAAGAAAAATGAAATGTATAAGAAGGAGACGAACGAAGAAGAAGAAAAAGAAAGCGAATAAAGAAGAGAAATGAAGGAACTGAATAAGAAGGTGAATGAGGAAAAAGAAGATGAAGAAACAGAAGGAGGAGGAGACGAAGAATGAAGAAGTGAAAAAAGTAGCAGATGAATTAAGACGAAGAAGGATTTGAATGAAGAAGAAGAAGGCGAATGAAGAAGACGAAGGCGAGGAGAATGAAAAAGAAGAAGAATGTGAATGAAGAAGAAGAAGGAGGCAATTGAAGAAGAAATCGAATGAGGAAGAAGAAGAAAAATGAAAAAGAAGAAGAAAAAATAAAAGAAGGGGAGAACGAGAATGAAGAAGTAAAAAAAGAAGAAGGGGATAATCTAACAAGAAAAAGTAGTAGAATGAAGAAAAAGAAAAAAAAGAAGAAGAAAAAGAAGGCGAATGAAGAAGAAGAAGGAGGAAACTGAAGAAGAAAAAGAAGACGGCAACTGAAGAAGAAGAAGAAGAAGAGGAAGAAGAAGAAAAAGAAATAGGAGGAGAAGGAGAATGAGGTAGTAAAAAAAAAAAGAAAATAAATTAACAAGACCAGACATGGTCATCAAAGACCACAAAAACAGAATAAATAAGAAAATGAAGAATGAAAAAGAAGAAGAAGAAGAAATAGGAGGAGGAGGCGGAGAAGAAGAATGAGGAAGTAAAAAAAAGAAGATAAATTAACAAGACCAGAAAAAAAACAGAGAATGAATAAGAAAATGAAGAATGAAAAAGAAGAAGAAGAAGAAGATCATTGAGGTGTAGAAGAACAACAAGGTGATTGTGAATAAGAAAGGAAAGAGGGAAATATCATGAGACGCTGGACAAGAAATCGAAGCCAAACGAGACTCTATAGTCGGACACAAAAAATAGAGTACAAAAAATAAAATAAAATAAAAAGCTTAGAAATTAAGACGTAATTATTTTAAGAGTAGGAATGGTTTTCCGTAAGAATATTGAATTGCAACGAATATCATAAAATAAGAAAAAAACGGTCGTGTTATTATTAAGTAGCTTTTGCAGAGCGATTAATCAATAACAAGATGGCGAAAAAAAGTTAATGAAAAAAAAGAGTAATTAGTTGTTGTCTTATTCGATTTATTCAAACGGTTGTTTTCATCTGTGATTTTTATAGAACTCATACTAGACAATGTGCATTGTGGTGCAGTGGATATCGGCTCCGAAAGAGAAATCAGAGAAACGAGTTCGAATTCCGGATGCATTCACTTGGAAAGATAATGATCTATTTCTTTCTCCCTTTAGCTATGTGTTAAACGGTAAGACAGATTGGGTTCTATAGCCGTGGTTGGTAACCAGTCTACTGCAGACAAAAATGGCATGCTACTGCGGGAAAATTTTCTGCCCAGTACGTCATGTCTCTCTCAAGACATGATTGTCAAAACGTGTATGACCTAAAGCCTTGGGTGGCAGCCAGTCTACTGCAGAACCTAATGGCATATACGTCGGATAATATGTATGTTTAAACCTATCTATCTATCTATCTATCTATCTATATATATATATATATATATATATATATATATATATATATATATACATAGCATTTGCGCAATTTATACATATATAAAGATATGAAGATGATTTCAGAAGGAGATTGAAAATACTTGGGAACATCGAGAAATGAATAATAAAATCATCTGTCAACGTTACAGCTCATTTCTTACATCTTTCATTTATAATACTCAAAAGATTACCCGTGAGTATTTTATTAAAAATAAGCAAACATAATGTTTGCAATTTTTTTAATCGGACATGTCTAAAAAAATCTGCTGCCTAAATACACAAATTTTAATATATATATAGGAGTACCCCTACCGTCAAAAATGACGGCAAAATATTTTAGACGATTATTAGCTGTTTCCTCACAAGTTATCCTAAATGAACGTGTCAGTTGGGAATATATATATATAGTCATCCGCAGACAGATCTGTTTCGCAGTTCATCAGTACGGTTAGACACCGATTGCTTTTTAAACGAGGATTGAAACCCGACCGCATTGGCGTCAGTCGGTGATTCTACCCCTGAGCTATGGGCGCTTGGTAGAAAGAGGCAGACTTTTAGCGTATGATGTATCATACGCCAGTGACCAGAGTGCTCTGATTCATTACTGAATGAGCGATGCGTAGATGCTAGAGTAGCTACTGTTTTTTAAAGTCTACCATTCTTCCAGAGTGTTCAATCAGAGAGTGAGAGAGTAAATACTCATCCGCAGACAGATCTGTTTCGCAGCTCATCAGTACGATTAGACTTCGAATATATATATATATATATATATGTGTGTGTGTGTGTGTGTGTGTGTGTGTGTGGTATACCCTCCTGTCACAATTCATATACACCCAAACACAGACACATACATACATACATACATACATACATACATACATACATACAAATGCATATGGTGTTAAAGGCGAGAAATATTTGATAAATTTTTAAAACAAAAAACACCAGTCGACCGGTTTCGTCCCCTCTCTTCAGAAATGCAAACGGGGAAACAAATTATGAAAAGAAAGTCTGTCGATAGGGCGTGAATGAATGGACAGTGGAAAATAATAAAGGCTATAACACCCAAAGATGCTAGAGACACAGCAAAGCAAGCCCAAGCAAACAATCTCTTTGTTTACGAAGAGAGGATTGCCTGGATCTGATGAACAGCGTCTCCAACACCTTCAAATGGAATAACGAGTGTGCTCTGGCCAAAAACAGAGAACCAGTTCACACTTAATCCATAGCACAGGTCGGATTATTTATCAAGTGATCCGCTATAGAGGACCCGTATGTATTTCGAATGGCATCACTAGACGAAACTTTTTTGTTTAGTATTTCATGCTGTTTAATCCTGACATCTAAACGTTACGTCGTTCTACCTATGTAGTCGAATCCACAACTGCATTTGTATTGAACTCCCAACTCTTTGGGTCAAGTCACAGGAACTAACCAACGTTTCTATGTCCTTAACTTTCAATACCAGGCTACAGCACTGGTGAACAAATAACATACAGGGTTAAAGGGAGGTAACTTATGACTACCAGAAGCGGCACTACTGCGCAAGGAATGAAGTTCATATACCCCAGTGATTGTAATGAAGGGGTTGGTTTGAAATCCCTAGCACCTGAAGAAGGCCGGAGCATACAACGGCCGAAATGTCGTACAAATTGCAGCAAAGATAAGGACAGTAGTCAGAATTATGTAAATACTGCTAATTTTGACATCTTCAATTTATAGTTTGCATCTTGTTTTGTTTCTCTTGCTGATAGCCATCTTCTTACAGTTGATAGTTAGTCCTTTTTTCTCATTTTCTTTCGCTGTTCTGTAAGAGTTTCTGTAGTTTCTTTTTTTTTTTTCCTTATATTATTTCTTACTAATATAAATATGATATTTAATGAATACTTGTTTGAGTTGACATCATATTGCAATTTTGACAAAACTGATTTTCTATTCTGACCATTCAGTTATTTATTCAGTTAGTGCTATTTGCACGGCTGGGGTCACCACTTCCGGTTCATCTCACAATTGTGGTTCATGGAGACATTTTTTTTTTAATCATATCACCCCAAGCAAGGCGAAAACGCCACTGATGCGCAGGGGGCTACGTAAGAGTGAAAAGATTGGAAAAGAGAAAAACCGGAAACCACATCCTAAACAGGAAACAAGGGATGAGCCTCTTCACCTGTTCAATAGACGTGGGTGGAGTGTGAACCGGGCGATAGTTTAGTCTATCTACTCCAATTATTTAGTCTATCTACTCCAATTGTTTAGTCTATCTACTGCAATAAGGCAGAATAGTACAATGGCTTATCCCGGTGCCTTTTGCTCCAGTGATGCTGAGGTTATCCCGTTTCTGCCCTCCTCACAGGAGTTAAAGAGGCAAGACCTACTAGTCTGCGGGTGATTTGAACTCCTTGACTTCTCCTAGACTGGCAATGTTATATAGAAGATGAGTGTTGCCAACGCTACATACCCCAACACTTGGACGTACCAACAAGAGCAAAACAATACAGATATTATATCTGACTATAAACGTGTATACCCTGTTATTTTTCTTTACATATTTTTACTTGTAGCTAGTTGAAAGAAAAACTTGAAGCTACTGAGATGTGTTTCCACAAAAGGATGCTGCGTATATCATGGACCGAGCACGTGAGCAATGAGGGGGTGTTGAAAAGAATGGAAACGAAAAGGATATTAATAGTGAGCATCACGAAAAGACAACATGCAACGAGTAAGGAAGTCTTGGAGAACCTGGTACTAACAGGCCACATAGAGGGACAAAGAGACAGAGGAAAGCAGCGGATAACATATTTGAACGGTCTAAGCAGGTGGATGACAGATGTTACAGGAGGAAGTGAGCCACCAGGTATAGGGAGACATAGAAGGCCATGATCGCCTACGTTCTAAAAGGACAAGGCACAGAGAAGAAGAAGAAGAAGAATTGTAGCTATTAGAACAAATGGAAATTATTTTTTACCTACGCGTCTCGCTACTTGTAGTAGACGTCCTCAAAATACAATTTTGAGTTTTCGTAATGTACACCCAATAGAAGGCCAATAGAGCACTCAATGCAATAGGGTTGTATGTACGCAATAGGAAGAGGTAAAATGTGCAGATTATGAGGATATGTAAGATAGAAAATAGTTGGTCCTAGAACTAAAGAGTTTAAGATTGTAGCGACCGGACAAACACTCCCCTTGGAAAACTTTTCCACAAAGTAGGGGTTCATAAAAGAAGGTCACAAAATGAAACTTAAGATAATACGAAAGGAATAGGGAATAATTCATCCCAGGGTATGTAACTTTAGGGCATTTTTATTTTTCTCTTCTTTTAAAAACAACATTGCACCCATTGTAAACAATGTAGTTCTATCTGATATATAATTTCACTAAATATTAGATTTATTCCTTGCAACAATGTTTGAGCATATACTTTTAAATAGTGTCTAAAAAATACAGGGTGTCCATAAAGTTTGTCTGCACTATAAAAAATTTATAAATTTATTTGTATTTGCGTTAGGAATAATTTGTGAAACGGATTAGAAAGAAGTAAATCTATATTTTTTAAGATTTTCTTGAACTTTTACTTTCGTTTCCATATGTCCTCCATATTTAGTAATACAAATGGCAATACGATTTTAATAATTATATTTTTTTACTTACCTAAAAATTGTTGCAAATTTTGTGGTAAAGATTTATTCAGTAACTATACTTAAAACTAAGTACATTGAACTTTATAAAAAATTTTTACAGATTATTTCTATCACAAATACAAATAGAGTTATAATTTTTTTAAAGTGTCAGTCAGTTAAAGTGCCATACGTGATACACGCTTAGGCGATCATGTTTCGAAAGAGACATGACTGACTGGGCAGAAAATTATCCCGCAGTAGGTTGCCATTGCTTTCTGCGGT
Source organism: Ascarosepion bandense (assembly GCA_037127315.1). Classification (NCBI taxonomy): domain Eukaryota; kingdom Metazoa; phylum Mollusca; class Cephalopoda; order Sepiida; family Sepiidae; genus Ascarosepion; species Ascarosepion bandense. Next base: position 189,004 of record JBBBDQ010002429.1, read on the forward strand.
AGACTGGTTGCCGACCAAGGCTATAGACCCCAATCTGTCCTGTTATTTAACCCATAACTTGAAGGAAGAGACGGATTAATACCTTTCCCAAGGGTATTTGCGCGTAAGTGAATACAATGGATTCAACTGGAATTCGAACTCGGCTTCCCGGTTTCCACTGTACCACAACGCACATAGAAGCCTTGCGTTGTAGTGGTATTATCGCCTTGTTTCAGATGAATGTATTTTTTAAAAAAGTTTTCTCTATCGGCCTTGTTAAAAGTTATTGATTATATTAACAGGTATAAGAGAAACGGAAGCAGTTTAACAAGACGGAAGTTAGGGAGAGACATCAGAGTGAGTTAGTTGCAAGGTGTAGTGTTATAACTGTTAGTTTCAACTTCTCAGGTGCCGGTACTGTCCGCGAAAAGTCGGTAAAAGTGATTAATTAGAAACGAAAGCGATAGACTGACTTCACTTTGGCCTCAGCTGGTGGAAGCCAAACGCGCAGACGACGAGAAACGCAAGAAAGCAACTTAGGAAAATTAACTGCGCATGTGCGAAGCAAAGTAAGCGAGAGAAATGCGGGAAGTAACCTGCCCAAGCGCTTGTTGTTAATATTAATGCATCTAATAACTAACCTGAATCTATAAGATATTAAGTGACTGGTTCGATGGAGAAAAGAAAGGAAAGTGAGGATTTTCAAGTTTATCGCCACTTCGTTATCTATATGCTAATTTTATTCAGTGTAGGCTGAGAAAATGTTCAAGCGGTATTTTCGGGAGGCTTTCAACAATACAAAAATAGAATTAATCGGCATAATGAGCCAGATAACGAATTCACATGGTGATTTTTCCAAACTCAACTTAGGTGTGGCACAAGGCCAAAAATAAGAAACACCCAGTTGTAATGGTTCTAGCCAGAAAATTTTGCTAACCACTACACATCGTCGAGTTGCCCAAATAGTGATCAAATTACAATTCAACGATTTTTTTTCCATTTTAATTTTTTTATCATTCTTCTTTGTCCAGGATACTCGAACAAGAAATATAATTTTTGCTATTAGAATTCTATTAAAATAGTAATTATAATATCAGTATTAACCGTTTCTTTGCAAGGAAACATTTGCCCTACAATTAACGAAAAGTTTTTTTTCTTTTTTTTTTTAATAGATTTATTCTACTCATGGATTTATACCTTTTCCAAGATTACTTGCGCAAGAAAACACTTGTTATACAATTACCGAACAACTTTCTTTGTCTCCTGTTTTTTTTTAATAGATTTATTCCAAGCATGGATTCATACCTTTCCCAAGATTACTTGCGCAAAAAACACTTACCATATAATTACCGAACATCTTTCTTTATCTCCTTTTTTAATAGATTTATTCCACTCATGGATTCATACCTTCCCCAAGATTACTTGCGCGTAAGTAAATATAACGAATTCTACTGGGATTCGAACTCGGCTCTTTGGTTTCTCTTTCCGAGCCGATATTCATTGCACCACAATGCACATAAGACATAACAACAAATAATTAAAAATCACTTTCGAAAAACAAAAGGCATCCCAAATCCACCAGAAGAGTGTAAAAGTTTGATTGTGACTTCTTGCCTAAGTGGGTCTGTTTAGAGGTCTTCTTTTACAGTATTTACATTTTTCAGACTCTTGTTCTCATCTGTGTTCCCATTTGTACGACGTTTAGGCCGTTGTACGCTCCACCCTTTCTCAGGTTTTAGGAATTTCGAACCGAACTCTTTATTACAATCACAGTATATCATCCTCATCCCTCGCGTAAAGCCCGGATTTTAAAGTCATAATTTCCCTCTAACCTTGCAAGATACTTGTTCATCACTGCTGTAGACCGGTATTTAACTCACAACTCTAAGAATTAAGTCAGGAACTGACCAACGTCTATATCCACTGGGCCATGTGTCCTTAAGGCCGGAGCGTACAAGGGGCGATACGTCGTACAAATGGCAACAAAGATGAGGACAATAGTCCGAATAATATAAATACTGTAAATACTACCTCATTTCAGAAATCTAGACAAATACTAAAGCCTTCTTTTAACATGAATCCTGTTAAGAAATATATCAGTTTCAATTGAGGAAAAATTAAAAAAATAAACATTTTTATCAATCGCCGACCAAATGAGAAAATATGCCAGTGAACAAGTCACTTTTCGAATGCCAAAATCCTGCGCATCTTAAACACGAAGACAAAGTTCATGAAATACCTTTTAAAGATACGCCATTTTGTTTCCGAGTTGAGAGACCTTATTGATAAGAATTCTATTCTATTCAGACGTTTGACCAAGGAGACATTAGTAAATCGTCGTCTGATGTCTGGGAGAATTCTTTATGATGAAGACTTCAAAGAAACGAATTATATCAATTGCGATTGGCTAATAAAAATCGTTCGTTTAGAAGTAATGAAAGTTCATTTTGTTCGTAAATAGTTAAGCGTAGATACCCCCAACCAAAAGCACTTCTCTTAAACAATACAAACTTTGGAGAAAATTTACCGACATTTAGTGAATAAGTTCACTCACCTTTATGACAAATGTGCTGTACACACTTGTGTATCAAACGTGACAAAAATATCAACGATAAAGCGGCATGATTTTTATGGTTTGATTTGTTTTTTACGGACTTTCGACCTTTTCCGTTTATTTAAAGCTACACAAATAAATTGGAAGAATTTTTTATAATCAGAATTTGATAACCAAATAGAAATCACAATATAGTTGAGGGATCAAGTCTTATATATATATATATATATAATTAATTATTTGCTGCCTCGATACATTATATATATATATATATATATTGTGTATCGAGGCAGCAAATAATTTTCAAAACACAAACTGTTAAATATAAGAGACAATGAATGTCTATTATGCTTAATCATGAGCCGTTCTAAACGTCGTATTTTGGTTTTAATTTCAGTTGAAAATAAAGACAAAAATTCTCCAACATCTTCTCTGAAGATGGCTCATGTGAGCTGAAAGCTTAAAACAAACTTAAAAAATTATCCAATGGAGAATTTTTGTCTTTATTTTCAACTGAAATTAAAGCCAAAATACGACGTTTAGAACGGCTCATTATTAAACATAATAGACAATCATTGTCTCTTATATTTAACAGTATACACACACACACACGCATATATATATATATATATATATATATATATATATATATATATATATATTGTAATTTTGTTATTACAATGCTTTTAAAAGCATAATGTCACCACACAAAAATTTTCATGTTTCAGAAAAATACTGTACTTCTTCAGGTGATTTGTTAAAATAAATGGTGAAAGTTATTTATTTTTATAATATAAGATGAATTAATGGTTATTTAGAAAATTAGGGCCTGGTAGTTGGAGGAAAAGTCAATATTGTTCAATTAAAATTGAGAATTATGTAACCATGGAGATTACATATTTGGGTTATGAAAGGGGTAGGAATGCTTGGATCTAAACATATCACTTTTTAATTTTGTCTGGATAAGATACCTAGTAGGACCTTAATTTTTTTAAATGGGTAGACAATAATTTTTAACAGGAGGTTGGATTTTGGGGATTGTTTTATTGAACAATAGATTTTTTTACTTCTATCTCTGAGTAAAGCGAATAGAATATTTAAGTTAGAATTAGGATTAAATTAAATAATTATAGTATACTTAGTTATATTGGATTAGAAACAACGATTAAGTTTTGTGTGGGTCATTTATTTTATTAAAACAATTTTCATTTTATATACGCATCGTTCATTCAGCAATGAATTAGAACACTCTCTACTATTGGGCGTGTATAATGATAATATACACGCTAAAAAGACTACCGCTTTCTACCGATAGCTCAGAGGTAGAATCGCCGACTGACGCCAATTCGGTCGGGTTCCAATCCTGGGTAAAAAGCAATCGGATGTCTAATCGTACTGATGAGCTGTGACACAACGAAACAGATCTGTCTGCGGACTATATATATATATATATATATCTTAGTCTGTTTCTTTCTATCTTTCTTTCTTTCTTTCTTTCTTTCTTTCTATCTATGTAATATAACAATCTGGCCCCACCCGAGGAAGTGATGCAAGCGATGGTGTTTCCCGTCGGTGAAGGGGGCGGCGAAACGACAAGACAGGTGTTTGTGAAATACATCCTGTCGAGGCCGGAGCGGATGTCGTTTGACCTTATTTCCGACAGCGGCGGAAATGGCTACGGAGGCAAACAGATCAGGTGTCTCTTAGAATTACGTGGGCGTTGCGTGGGCGAGGCAAAACCGGAAGGAAAGTCCCGGTTCTAGAAGACTATATAAAGACCTCGATACGCGGATTCGCCAGCAGAGAACGGCCAGTAGAAGCAGAGAAACACCACAGGCAAGACTACACTCCCGTCAACCCATTCTATGTGCGCTCTCACCCTTCCGTTCTCTATTCCACACGGTTCGTCGTCATTAATAAAAATATAACCTTATATTTTTATATATGCGTGTTTGTTGTTTTGTCGTCGTACGGCGATATATAACATCTATCTAACTATCTATCTATCTATCTATCTATCTATCTATCTATCTATCTATCTATCTATCTCGGTCTGTTCATCTATCTATCTATCTATCTATCTATCTATCTATCTATCTATCTATTTCTTCCCACACCCTGGTATAAGTATCTGTGTGTGTGTGTGTGTGTGTGTGTGTTCTAACCCTAAAAGTTTCCTGCGTGTGTATTCACCAAAACGAAGTTTCGGAATATATATTAAAAGTACAATATTCGCAAGTTGGGCGAAGTAGATCCACTTGTCAGTATAATACCCTCTTTTACGGAATAGTATCCACGCGTTGTTGAGCAGTGGATATCGGCTCGGAACGAGAAATCGGGTAGCCGAGTTCGAATTCCAGCTGAATTCATTGCTTTCACTTACGCGCAAATACCCTTGGGAAAGGTATTAATCCGTCTCTTCCCTCCAGTTATGGGTTAAATAACAGGACAGATTGAGTTCTATTGCCTTGGCTGGCAACCAGTCTACCGCAGAAAGCAATGGCAACCTACTGCTGGATAATCTTCTGCCCAGTCAGTCATGTCTCTTTCGAGACATGATCGCCCAAGCGTGTATCACGTATGGCACTTAACTAACTGATTGATCCACGTATTTAAGAGGATAGAAACATCCTATTCCCGTGAACAGGTAGATATAAAATAATTAATTAATATACATTAATTAAGATACATATGATGGATTACATATTAAATGATGAATGCATTACACATCGAACTCCATGTAGTGCCATTATTCACTCTACTTTGTATTGAGAATCTTTTAAAGAACAGTGTTTCTTTGGATCCACGCATGCCATTATTTTTAATTGATCCTCGTATTTGAGTATATATTCTCTTTTTATTAAAACAGTACATTTATTTATTTATTTCTACCGGCCTGATTGTTTACGATAAATTTTGTTACGAAATTTGATTTGACTTCGATTAGACTGTGGAATCATTCGTGGTCGAAGACGCGCCAGATGAATTGGTTGTTTCCCCTGTGTTGATAGGGGTGGCATGTTCGAATCCTCCCGAATGACACACATTTTCGTAACAAAATGTACCGTAAATAATCAGGCCGGTAGAAATAAATACAAGTATCGATTAAAAATAATGTTCAAACAAATAATTTATATATATATATATATATATATATATATATATGTGTGTGTGTGTGTGTGTGTGTGTGTGTGTATGTGTGTGTGTGTGTGCGCGCGCGCACGCGCGGTAATGTGCAAAAGTATTAGGACAAGAAATATTTTATCATAATGAGGCATCAAAATAAAGTTTAAAATCACCCGTGTCCTAACACTTTTGCACACTACCGGTAGTGTGTAAAAGTATTAGGACAGGGGTGATTTTCCTAAAAGCCTCACTGAAGTTCAAATACGGGGTGAAAAGCCGAGTAAATTGCTAATAAATATTGAATATTTGAAACTAGGTGTAAAAGAAATGTATTAAAAAGAAGTTATATTTAATTTTTCCTATTTTCTATTAAACAAGCTATTTTGAAACTACTCTATTGAACATCTATGGGATATTTTGGATAAAAAAATGATAATTCTAATGTTACTTCACAAGACACACATTGGGAACAAATACAAGCTGCTTGGCAGGAGATACAATTAGATACATTGAATGAAGGCTGTAATCAAAGCAAAAGGCTATTAAAATTAAATTTTAAATTTATTTTGTAACAAGTATTTTTTTGTTAAAGCATTTGTTGAGTAAGTCAAATAAAATTACTTTAATTAAATTGTTTATTTTCTGTCAATATGCCTCATAAATATAAAATAGTTCTTGTCCTAATACTTTTGCACATTACTGTATGTGTGTGTGTATGTGTGTGAGAGAGAGAGAGAGAGAGAGAGAGAGAGAGTGTGTGTGTGTGTGTGTGTGTGTGATAGAACGAAACAAACATCACTTACTTGCTACCTAGGTTTCAGACTTTATTACCTAAGGAGACCGGTGTGGTTGAAACGTAGGTTGGCAGTGTGGGGTGTATGCTTTGTTCTATGACATATTGTTATCTCTTCTCAGCATATTCTGTTCTTTTGTTTTGATTGTGCCTTGAACATTTTTGATCTACCGTCTGATAGTGCAACCAACACCTCTACTTATATATATATATATATATATATATATATACTCACACATACACACAGTGAAAAGAACCTTCAGAGATAGGATGTAATCTATATACCTTTCTTCTGACATTTCCTACACCTACCCACTCCTCCTCTTTACCTTCCCCTATGTAACCCCATGCGCAATAGTGGCAATGGAATGCCTTGCTTGGGGTGAAATGATTAAAGAAAATCAAAGCAACCCACACTTCAATCACATTTCAATCTGGTCACAACACATTACATTGCATTTAGACATATGATTCTGTTAACATTTCAATCTCTCACGCGGTGTGACGTCATAGAACCGCATTACAAATTTACGACCTGCGTCTGCTAATCGGTGACTGTTATCGTCGAATAGCAATTTTTTATGTCAACACAAGATAATATCATCATTGATGGTAGCTGTCTTTAAGTTAACGTCCCTGTAACTTCTCTGAAGATGGCTCATATGAAAGCTTAGAACCAGTATAATAAAAAATATCCAAATACTGGACAATTTTTGTTTTTATTTTCACCTGAAATTAAAGCCAAAACATGATGTTAACAACGGCTTATGATTACACATAATAGACATTCATTGTGTGTTATATTTAACAAGATATGTTTAGAATATATATATATATATAGTCATCTGCAGACAGATCTGTTTCGCTGTATCACAGCTCATCAGTACGGTTAGACTTTGATTGCTTTTTAACCCAGGATTAAAACCCAACTTAATTGGCGTCAATCGGCGATTCTACCTCTGGGTTATGGGCGTTCGGTAGAAGAAGGCAGACTTTTTAACGTGTATATTATAATTATACGCGTCCAATAGCCAGAGTGATCTAATTCATTTTTACTGAATGAGCAATGCGTACATGCCAGAGTAGTTACTGTTTTTCAAAGTCTTCCATTCTTCCAGAGTGCTCAGTCAGGGTGTGAGAGCGTAATATATATATATTGATTGATTGTTTAATACTTAGTTTTCGGTCCTAATAAGGTTAGACCAGTACATATTTGTATTAAAAAGTGTTCTATACAATTATATTGTAGAACTTTTGAATTTTCTTCATTTTTAAACGAGTTATTTTGCTACCTTGGTTTCCACCATGAATGGTTTCTTCATGCGATTTTTAATAACTTTTGAATAAGTTATTAAAAATCGTATTAAGAAACCACACATGGTGGAAACCAAGGTAGCGAATTAACTCGTTTAAAAATGAATATATATATATATATATATATATATATATATATATATTGGGCATTTTAATCTACAAGGGATACCCTATAGCCAGTAAAATAAAAAATAAAGAAGATTGAGAACGAAAAAGTTATCCCTTTTTACAACCCATCAGTTATTCATTGGCCAACTTATATAGTTTACAGCTCTGTTATATTATAAAGAGCACTACTTTACTAACGTCAGAACTCAATATATAATATTATATATATATATATATATATATATATATATATATATAACTCTTCGGGCTAACTTGAATCACTCTTTTGTACCTGAAATGTTTTTGTGTCTACCATAGGATTTTTCTATTTTAGTTTATTTCGAAATCATTTATTTTTAAAGGACGGTTGACTGTGCTCTCTTTTGTCTTGTTTCGTTGAAAGACCAAGCTCCACGTCTAACTATATTGTTAGAAACGTCTCCTGCAATCCATTCTATTTTAAACTAGGCTTCTTTTCTCGAGGCGTGCAATTTGCAAGCGGATTCACTGTCTCTTCGTTTTTTCCAATATCATTCTCCCTGTACATATTGCGTAAGCTCACCCATAATGGTCCTTCTTCCTCTTTTATGTTTTTTGTTTTTTATTTTTGTTTTTCAATCTCATGGTACATTTTTTTCCTCTATTTAGTACCTATAATAGCTAACCTCTCTGTAAGAGAATGAACTAAAACTCTCCTCAGTCTGGACTTAGAATACAAATTGTCGAAGTTGAAAAAGAAAAACGAATGAGCTAGACGATATTTGTGAAAAAAAGAAAAAAACTGTTTTCTGGGTTTTTCTAAATGTGACTGTCGTCTGCTTGCCTCAGTCTGTCTAATAAAAAGAATTTTACTTTTATTTTTTGTTCCTTCCTTACTGACATGTCGCAAATGAGCAGTAAATGAATAAAGAATAAATTAATAAACATATTTGGGTGTATTACGAAGGGATGGTTTGAATAAGGAACTTGTCTGCAGTTTTTGAATTTGATTCTTTTTCTTCTTCTTCTTCTTCTTCTTCTTTTACCTTAACTTCTTCTTCTTCTTCTTCTTCTTCTTCTTCTTCTTCTTCTATGTGGTGAATCATGGCTTCAGAACTCGGAGAATCATGGCTCTCTATAAATTTATATATTTTGTTGCTCTCTTTGCCATCTCTTCTAATCTCTGTTCTGCCAACCGTTTACACAAGGTTGCTTTTCTTCTTCCTCTTCTTGTACTCCTTTACTTTCTTTTCCTTCTTTTTCCTTTTTCTCTTTCTTCTTTTCTTCTCCTTTCTCCTCCTTCTTCTTGCCCCTCTTTCTTTTGCTCTTCCTTTCTTCTTTGTCTTGTTTTTTCTTCCCCTTCTTTTTTCACCAACCTACTTTCTTTTTCTTCTTCTTGTTCCCCTTCATTCTTTGTTCCTTATCTTCCTCGTATCCCCTCTTTCTTTTTCATCTTCCTTCCTCTCTTTCTTCTTTTCTTCCTCCTCCTCTTTCTTGAACTAATCTTTATGACATTCACATAGTTTCAGCAGCTGTACGCCTCGGTCTTCTTCAGGTGATATTTGTTTTAATTTTGAACCGAGCCCAGGATAATTCATCTGTAATCAACAATTTTGTCACCAATCCAAGCGTTACTTTCAAAATCAGTTCCCATCTTCTATCTATTTGCTTCCACTCCATCACTTATCCTTTCTTCGACATCCCCTGTACCTTTTTTTATTTATTTTAATTTATTATAATTATCTATATGGGTCTATTTATATTATAATTTATAGTCCTACCTTTGAAATTCGACGTATTCTACTCTAACAATTTATTTTCTTGCATTTACCGTGTGTGAAACTCCTTTTCGTTTCCTTGATTTCCTGATAGCTACATTCTCCAAAAGTTTAAATGCAACGTCAATTGCCATCTTTTATCTACTTGATTCCCGTCCATCTTATCTTTTCTTCGACATCCCAATAGCTACATTCTCCAAAAGTTTAAATGCAACGTCAATTGCCATCTTTTATCAACTTGATTCCCATCCATCTTATCTTTTCTTCGACATCCCAATAGCTACATTCTCCAAAAGTTTAAATGCAACGTCAATTGCCATCTTCTATCAACTTGATTCCCATCCATCTTATCTTTTCTTCGACATCCCAATAGCTACATTCTCCAAAAGTTTAAATGCAACGTCAATTGCCATCTTTTATCAACTTGATTCCCATCCATCTTATCTTTTCTTCGACATCCCAATAGCTACATTCTCCAAAAGTTTAAATGCAACGTCAATTGCCATCTTTTATCTACTTGATTCCCGTCCATCTTATCTTTTCTTCGACATCCCAATAGCTACATTCTCCAAAAGTTTAAATGCAACGTCAATTGCCATCTTTTATCAACTTGATTCCCATCCATCTTATCTTTTCTTCGACATCCCAATAGCTACATTCTCCAATAGTTTAAATGCAACGTCAATTGCCATCTTTTATCTACTTGATTCCCATTCATCTTATCTTTTCTTCGACATCCCAATAGCTACATTCTCCAAAAGTTTAAATGCAACGCCAATTGCCATCTTTTATCTACTTGATTCCCATCCATCTTATCTTTTCGACATCCCAATAGCTACAATCTCCAAAAGTTTAAATGCAACGTCAATTGCCATCTTTTATCAACTTGATTCCCATCCATCTTATCTTTTCGACATCCCAATAGCTGCATTCTCCAAAAGTTTAAATGCAACGCCAATTGCCATCTTTTATCTACTTGATTCCCATCCATCTTATCTTTTCGACATCCCAATAGCTACAATCTCCAAAAGTTTAAATGCAACGTCAATTGCCATCTTTTATCAACTTGATTCCCATCCATCTTATCTTTTCGACATCCCAATAGCTACATTCTCCAAAAGTTTAAATGCAACGTCAATTGCCATCTTTTATCTACTTAATTCCCATCCATCTTATCTTTTCTTCGACATCCCAATAGCTACATTCTCCAAAAGTTTAAATGCAACGTCAATTGCCATCTTTTATCTACTTGATTCCCATCCATCTTATCTTTTCTTCGACATCCCAATAGCTACATTCTCCAAAAGTTTAAATGCAACGTCAATTGCCATCTTTTATCTACTTGATTCCCATCCATCTTATCTTTTCTTCGACATCCCAATAGCTACATTCTCCAAAAGTTTAAATGCAACGCCAATTGCCATCTTTTATCAACTTGATTCCCATCCATCTTATCTTTTCGACATCCCAATAGCTACAATCTCCAAAAGTTTAAATGCAACGTCAATTGCCATCTTTTATCAACTTGATTCCCATCCATCTTATCTTTTCGACATCCCAATAGCTACATTCTCCAAAAGTTTAAATGCAACGTCAATTGCCATCTTTTATCTACTTGATTCCCATCCATCTTATCTTTTCTTCGACATCCCAATAGCTACATTCTCCAAAAGTTTAAATGCAACGCCAATTGCCATCTTTTATCTACTTGATTCCCATCCATCTTATCTTTTCGACATCCCAATAGCTACAATCTCCAAAAGTTTAAATGCAACGTCAATTGCCATCTTTTATCAACTTGATTCCCATCCATCTTATCTTTTCGACATCCCAATAGCTACATTCTCCAAAAGTTTAAATGCAACGTCAATTGCCATCTTTTATCTACTTGATTCCCATCCATCTTATCTTTTCTTCGACATCCCAATAGCTACAATCTCCAAAAGTTTCAATGCAACGCCAATTGCCAACTTTTATCTACTTGATTCCCATCCATCTTATCTTTTCGACATCCCAATAGCTACAATCTCCAAAAGTTTAAATGCAACGTCAATTGCCATCTTTTATCAACTTGATTCCCATCCTTCTTATCTTTTCGACATCCCAATAGCTACATTCTCCAAAAGTTTAAATGCAACGTCAATTGCCATCTTTTATCAACTTGATTCCCATCCATCTTATCTTTTCTTCGACATCCCAATAGCTACATTCTCCAAAAGTTTAAATGCAACGTCAATTGCCATCTTTTATCTACTTGATTCCCATCCATCTTATCTTTTCTTCGACATCCCAATAGCTACAATCTCCAAAAGTTTAAATGCAACGTCAATTGCCATCTTTTATCAACTTGATTCCCATCCATCTTATCTTTTCTTCGACATCCCAATAGCTACATTCTCCAAAACTTTAAATGCAACGCCAATTGCCATCTTTTATCTACTTGATTCCCATCCATCTTATCTTTTCGACATCCCAATAGCTACAAACTCCAAAAGTTTAAATGCAACGCCAATTGCCATCTTTTATCTACTTGATTCCCATCCATCTTATCTTTTCGACATCCCAATAGCTACAATCTCCAAAAGTTTAAATGCAACGTCAATTGCCATCTTTTATCAACTTGATTCCCATCCATCTTATCTTTTCGACATCCCAATAGCTACATTCTCCAAAAGTTTAAATGCAACGTCAATTGCCATCTTTTATCAACTTGATTCCCATCCATCTTATCTTTTCTTCGACATCCCAATAGCTACATTCTCCAAAAGTTTAAATGCAACGTCAATTGCCATCTTTTATCAACTTGATTCCCATCCATCTTATTTTCTTTTCGACATCCCAATGCTACATTCTCCCAAAAGTTTAAATGAACGCCTTGCCATTCTTTTATCCAAAAGATTCCCTCCTTTAAATCTTTTCTTCGACAATCCCAATGATATTCTCCAAAAGTTTAAATTGCAACCATCTTTTGCCATCTTCTAATCAACTTGATTCCCATTCCATCTTATCTTTTCTTCGACATCCCAATAGCTACATTCTCCAAAAGTTTAAATGCAACGTCAATTGCCATCTTCTATCAACTTGATTCCCATCCATCTTACCTTTTCTTCGACATCCCAATAGCTACAAACTCCAAAAGTTTAAATGCAACGTCAATTGCCATCTTCTATCTACTTGATTCCCATCCATCTTATCTTTTCTTCGACATCCCAATAGCTACATTCTCCAAAAGTTTAAATGCAACGTCAATTGCCATCTTTTATCAACTTGATTCCCGTCCATCTTATCTTTTCTTCGACATCCCAATAGCTACATTCTCCAAAAGTTTAAATGCAACGTCAATTGCCATCTTCTATCTACTTGATTCCCATCCATCTTATCTTTTCTTCGACATCCCAATAGCTACATTCTCCAACAGTTTAAATGCAACGTCAATTGCCATCTTTTATCAACTTGATTCCCATCCATCTTATCTTTTCTTCGACATCCCAATAGCTACATTCTCCAAAAGTTTAAATGCAACGTCAATTGCCATCTTTTATCAACTTGTTTCCCATCCATCTCTTATCTTTTCTTCGACATCCCAATAGCTACATTCTCCAAAAGTTTAAATGCAACGTCAATTGCCATCTTCTATCTACTTGATTCCCATCCATCTTATCTTTTCTTCGACATCCCAATAGCTACATTCTCCAAAATTTTAAATGCAACGTCAATTGCCATCTTCTATCAACTTGATTCCCATCCATCTTATCTTTTCGACATCCCAATAGCTACAATCTCCAAAAGTTTAAATGCAACGTCAATTGCCATCTTCTATCAACTTGATTCCCGTCCATCTTATCTTTTCTTCGACATCCCAATAGCTACATTCTCCAAAAGTTTAAATGCAACGTCAATTGCCATCTTCTATCTACTTGATTCCCGTCCATCTTATCTTTTCTTCGACATCCCAATAGCTACATTCTCCAACAGTTTAAATGCAACGTCAATTGCCATCTTTTATCAACTTGATTCCCATCCATCTTATCTTTTCTTCGACATCCCAATAGCTACATTCTCCAAAAGTTTAAATGCAACGTCAATTGCCATCTTTTATCAACTTGTTTCCCATCCATCTCTTATCTTTTCTTCGACATCCCAATAGCTACATTCTCCAAAAGTTTAAATGCAACGTCAATTGCCATCTTCTATCTACTTGATTCCCATCCATCTTATCTTTTCTTCGACATCCCAATAGCTACATTCTCCAAAATTTTAAATGCAACGTCAATTGCCATCTTCTATCAACTTGATTCCCATCCATCTTATCTTTTCGACATCCCAATAGCTACAATCTCCAAAAGTTTAAATGCAACGTCAATTGCCATCTTCTATCAACTTGATTCCCATCCATCTTATCTTTTCTTCGACATCCCAGTAGCTACATTCTCCAAAAGTGTAAATGCAACGTCAATTGCCATCTTCTATCAACTTGATTCCCATCCATCTCTTATCTTTTCTTCGACATCCCAATAGCTACATTCTCCAAAAGTTTAAATGCAACGCCAATTGCCATCTTTTATCAACTTGATTCCCATCCATCTCTTATCTTTTCTTCGACATCCCAATAGCTACAATCTCCAAAAGTTTAAATGCAACGTCAATTGCCATCTTCTATCTACTTGATTCCTATCCATCTTATCTTTTCTTCGACATCCCAATAGCTACATTCTCCAAAAGTTTAAATGCAACGCCAATTGCCATCTTTTATCTACTTGATTCCTATCCATCTTATCTTTTCTTCGACATCCCAATAGCTACATTCTCCAAAAGTTTAAATGCAACGCCAATTGCCATCTTCTATCAACTTGATTCCCATCCATCTTATCTTTTCGACATCCCAATAGCTACAATCTCCAAAAGTTTAAATGCAACGCAAATTGCCATCTTTTATCTACTTGATTCCCATCCATCTCTTATCTTTTCTTCAACATCCCAATAGCTACAATCTCCAAAAGTTTAAATGCAACGTCAATTGCCATCTTCTATCTACTTGATTCCCATCCATCTTATCTTTTCGACATCCCAATAGCTACATTCTCCAAAAGTTTAAATGCAACGTCAATTGCCATCTTTTATCTAGTTGATTCCCATCCATCTCTTATCTTTTGTTCGACATCCCAATAGCTACATTCTCCAAAAGTTTAAATGCAACGTCAATTGCCATCTTTTATCTACTTGATTCCCATCCATCTTATCTTTTCTTCGACATCCCAATAGCTACAATCTCCAAAAGTTTCAATGCAACGCCAATTGCCAACTTTTATCTACTTGATTCCCATCCATCTTATCTTTTCGACATCCCAATAGCTACAATCTCCAAAAGTTTAAATGCAACGTCAATTGCCATCTTTTATCAACTTGATTCCCATCCTTCTTATCTTTTCGACATCCCAATAGCTACATTCTCCAAAAGTTTAAATGCAACGTCAATTGCCATCTTTTATCAACTTGATTCCCATCCATCTTATCTTTTCTTCGACATCCCAATAGCTACATTCTCCAAAAGTTTAAATGCAACGTCAATTGCCATCTTTTATCTACTTGATTCCCATCCATCTTATCTTTTCTTCGACATCCCAATAGCTACAATCTCCAAAAGTTTAAATGCAACGTCAATTGCCATCTTTTATCAACTTGATTCCCATCCATCTTATCTTTTCTTCGACATCCCAATAGCTACATTCTCCAAAACTTTAAATGCAACGCCAATTGCCATCTTTTATCTACTTGATTCCCATCCATCTTATCTTTTCGACATCCCAATAGCTACAATCTCCAAAAGTTTAAATGCAACGTCAATTGCCATCTTTTATCAACTTGATTCCCATCCATCTTATCTTTTCGACATCCCAATAGCTACATTCTCCAAAAGTTTAAATGCAACGTCAATTGCCATCTTTTATCAACTTGATTCCCATCCATCTTATCTTTTCTTCGACATCCCAATAGCTACATTCTCCAAAAGTTTAAATGCAACGTCAATTGCCATCTTTTATCAACTTGATTCCCATCCATCTTATCTTTTCTTCGACATCCCAATAGCTACATTCTCCAAAAGTTTAAATGCAACGCCAATTGCCATCTTTTATCAACTTGATTCCCATCCATCTTATCTTTTCTTCGACATCCCAATAGCTACATTCTCCAAAAGTTTAAATGCAACGTCAATTGCCATCTTCTATCAACTTGATTCCCATTCATCTTATCTTTTCTTCGACATCCCAATAGCTACATTCTCCAAAAGTTTAAATGCAACGTCAATTGCCATCTTCTATCAACTTGATTCCCATCCATCTTACCTTTTCTTCGACATCCCAATAGCTACAAACTCCAAAAGTTTAAATGCAACGTCAATTGCCATCTTCTATCTACTTGATTCCCATCCATCTTATCTTTTCTTCGACATCCCAATAGCTACATTCTCCAAAAGTTTAAATGCAACGTCAATTGCCATCTTTTATCAACTTGATTCCCGTCCATCTTATCTTTTCTTCGACATCCCAATAGCTACATTCTCCAAAAGTTTAAATGCAACGTCAATTGCCATCTTCTATCTACTTGATTCCCATCCATCTTATCTTTTCTTCGACATCCCAATAGCTACATTCTCCAACAGTTTAAATGCAACGTCAATTGCCATCTTTTATCAACTTGATTCCCGTCCATCTTATCTTTTCTTCGACATCCCAATAGCTACATTCTCCAAAAGTTTAAATGCAACGACAATTGCCATCTTCTATCTAATTGATTCCCATCCATCTTATCTTTTCTTCGACATCCCAATAGCTACATTCTCCAAAAGTTTAAATGCAACGTCAATTGCCATCTTTTATCAACTTGATTCCCGTCCATCTTATCTTTTCTTCGATATCCCAATAGCTACATTCTCCAAAAGTTTAAATGCAACGTCAATTGCCATCTTTTATCTACTTGATTCCCATCCATCTTATCTTTTCTTCGACATCCCAATAGCTACATTCTCCAAAAGTTTAAATGCAACGTCAATTGCCATCTTTTATCAACTTGTTTCCCATCCATCTCTTATCTTTTCTTCGACATCCCAATAGCTACATTCTCCAAAAGTTTAAATGCAACGTCAATTGCCATCTTCTATCTACTTGATTCCCATCAATCTTATCTTTTCTTCGACATCCCAATAGCTACATTCTCCAAAATTTTAAATGCAACGTCAATTGCCATCTTCTATCAACTTGATTCCCATCCATCTTATCTTTTCGACATCCCAATAGCTACAATCTCCAAAAGTTTAAATGCAACGTCAATTGCCATCTTCTATCAACTTGATTCCCATCCATCTTATCTTTTCTTCGACATCCCAGTAGCTACATTCTCCAAAAGTGTAAATGCAACGTCAATTGCCATCTTCTATCAACTTGATTCCCATCCATCTCTTATCTTTTCTTCGACATCCCCAATAGCTACAATTCTCCAAAAGTTTAAATGCAACGCCAATTGCCATCTTTTAATTCAACTTGATTCCCATCCATCTTCTTATTTTCTTCCATCCCAATTAGCACAATTCTCCAAAAGTTTAAACCAACGTCAATTGCCATCATCTATTTTCTTCGATTCCTATCCATCATTTTCTTCGCATCCCAATAGCTACATTCTCCAAAAGTTTAAATGCAACGCCAATTGCCATCTTTATCTACTTGATTCCTATCCATCTTATCTTTTCTTCGACATCCCAATAGCTACATTCTCCAAAAGTTTAAATGCAACGCCAATTGCCATCTTCTATCAACTTGATTCCCATCCATCTTATCTTTTCGACATCCCAATAGCTACAATCTCCAAAAGTTTAAATGCAACGCAAATTGCCATCTTTTATCTACTTGATTCCCATCCATCTCTTATCTTTTCTTCAACATCCCAATAGCTACAATCTCCAAAAGTTTAAATGCAACGTCAATTGCCATCTTCTATCTACTTGATTCCCATCCATCTTATCTTTTCGACATCCCAATAGCTACATTCTCCAAAAGTTTAAATTCAACGTCAATTGCCATCTTCTATCAACTTGATTCCCATCCATCTTATCTTTTCTTCGACATCCCAATAGCTACATTCTCCAAAAGTTTAAATGCAACGTCAATTGCCATCTTCTATCAACTTGATTCCCATCCATCTCTTATCTTTTCTTCAACATCCCAATAGCTACAATCTCCAAAAGTTTAAATGCAACGTCAATTGCCATCTTCTATCAACTTGATTCCCATCCATCTCTTATCTTTTCTTCAACATCCCAATAGCTACAATCTCCAAAAATTTAAATGCAAGGTCAATGGCCATCTTCTATCAACTTGATTCCTATCCATCTTATCTTTTCTTCGACATCCCAATAGCTACATTCTCCAAAAGTTTAAATGCAACGTCAATTGCCATCTTTTATCTACTTGATTCCCATCCATCTCTTATCATTTCTTCAACATCTCAATAGCTACAATCTCCAAAAGTTTAAATGCAACGTCAATTGCCATCTTCTATCAACTTGATTCCTATCCATCTTATCTTTTCTTCGACATCCCAATAGCTACATTCTCCAAAAGTTTAAATGCAACGTCAATTGCCATCTTCTATCAACTTGATTCCCATCCATCTTATCTTTTCTTTGACATCCCAATAGCTACATTCTCCAAAAGTTTAAATGCAACGTCAATTGCCATCTTCTATTAACTTGATTCCCATCCATCTTATCTTTTCTTCGACATCCCAATAGCTACATTCTCCAAAAGTTTAAATGCAACGTCAATTGCCATCTTCTATCAACTTGATTCCCATCCATCTTATCTTTTCTTCGACATCCCAATAGCTACATTCTCCAAAAGTTTAAATGCAACGTCAATTGCTATCTTCTATCAACTTGATTCCCATCCATCTTATCTTTTCTTCGACATCCCAATAGCTACATTCTCCAAAAGTTTAAATGCAACGTCAATTGCCATCTTCTATCAACTTGATTCCCGTCCATCTTATCTTTTCTTGACATCCCAATAGCTACATTCTCCAAAAGTTTAAATGCAACGTCAATTGCCATCTTTTTATCTACTTGATTCCTATCCATCTTATCTTTTTCTTCGACATCCCAATAGCTACATTCTCCAAAAGTTTAAATGCAGCACCAATTTGCCATCTTCTATCAACTGGATTCCCATCCATCTTATCTTTTCGACATCCCAATAGCTACAATCTCCAAAAGTTTAAATGCAACGCAAATTGCCATCTTTTATCTGTGATTCCCATCACATCTACCCTTCTTTTCTTCAACATCCCAATAGCTACAATCTCCAAAAGTTTAAATGCAACGTCAATTGCATCTTCTATCACTTGATTCCCATCCATCTTATCTTTTCGACATCCCAATGCTTTACATTCTCCAAAGTTTAAATGCAACGTCAATTGCCATCTTCTATCAACTTGATTCCATCCATCTTATCTTTCTTCGACATCCCAATAGCTACATTCTCCAAAAGTTTAAATGCAACGTCAATTTGCCATCTTCTATCAACTTGATTCATCCATCTCTTATCTTTCTTCAACATCCCAATAGCTACAATCTCCAAAAGTTTAAATGCAACGTCAATTGCCATCTTCTATCAACGATTCCCATCCATCTCTTATCTTTTTCTTCAACATCCCAATAGCTACAATCTCCAAAAGTTTTAAATGCAAGATATTGGCCATCTTCTATCAACTTGATTCCTATCATCTTATCTTTTCTTCGACATCCCAATAACTGCATTCTCCAAAGTTTTAAATGCAACGTCAATTGCCATCTTTTATCTACTTGATTCCCATCCATCTCTTATCATTTCTTCAACATCTCAATAGCTACAATCTCCAAAAGTTTAAATGCAACGTCAATTTGCCATCTTCTATCAACTTGATTCCTATCCATCTTATCTTTTCTTTAAACATCCAGCACTTCCATTCTCAAAAGTTTAAATACAACGTCAGTACCATCTTCTATCAACTTGATTCCCATCCATCTTATCTTTTCTTTGACATCCCAATAGCTACATTCTCCAAAAGTTTAAATGCAACGTCAATTGCCATCTTCTATTAACTTGATTCCCATCCATCTTATCTTTTCTTCGACATCCCAATAGCTACATTCTCCAAAGGTTTAAATGCAGCAATCGTTGTATCTTCTATCAACTTGATTCCCATCCATCTTATCTTTTCTTCGACATCCCAATAGCTACATTCTCCAAAAGTTTAAATGCAACGTCAATTGCCATCTTCTAGCCAACTTGATTCCCATCCATCTTATCTTTCTTCCATTTCATCCCAATAGCTACATTCTCCAAAAGTTTAAATGCAACGACAATTACCATCTTCTATCCAACTTTGATTCCATCCATCTCTTATCTTTTCTTCAACATCTATTAGCTACCAATCTCCAAAGGTTTAAATGCAACGTCAATTGCCATCTTCTATCAACGGATTCCCATCCATCTCTTTTCTTCAACATCCCAATGACTACAATCTCCAAAAATTTAAATGCAAGGTCAATGGCCATCTTCTATCGCTTGATTCCTATCCATCTTATCTTTTTCTTCGACATCCCAATAACTACATTCTCCAAAAGTTTAAATGCAACGTCAATTGCCATCTTTTATCTACTTGATTCCCATCCATCTCTTATCATTTCTTCAACATCTCAATAACTACAATCTCCAAAAGTTTAAATGCAACGTCAATTGCCATCTTCTATCAACTTGATTCCTATCCATCTTATCTTTTCTTCGACATCCGTAGCTACATTCTCCAAAAGTTTAAATGCAACGTCAATTGCCATCTTCTATCAATTGATTCCCATCCATCTTATCTTTTCTTTGACATCCCAATAGCTACATTCTCCAAAAGTTTAAATGCAACGTCAATTGCCATCTTCTATTAACTTGATTCCCATCCATCTTATCTTTTCTTCGACATCCCAATAGCTACATTCTCCAAAAGTTTAAATGCAACGTCAATTGCCATCTTCTATCAACTTGATTCCCATCCATCTTATCTTTTCTTCGACATCCCAATAGCTACATTCTCCAAAAGTTTAAATGCAACGTCAATTGCCATCTTCTATCAACTTGATTCCCATCCATCTTATCTTTTCTTCGACATCCCAATAGCTACATTCTCCAAAAGTTTAAATGCAACGTCAATTGCCATCTTCTATCAACTTGATTCCCGTCCATCTTATCTTTTCTTCGACATCCCAATAGCTACATTCTCCAAAAGTTTAAATGCAACGTCAATTGCCATCTTTTATCTACTTGATTCCCATCCATCTTATCTTTTCTTCGACATCCCAATAGCTACATTCTCCAAAAGTTTAAATGCAACGTCAATTGCCATCTTCTATCAACTTGATTCCCATCCATCTTATCTTTTCTTCGACATCCCAATAGCTACATTCTCCAATAGTTTAAATGCAACGTCAATTGCCATCTTTTATCTAGTTGATTCCCATCCATCTCTTATCTTTTGTTCGACATCCCAATAGCTACATTCTCCAAAAGTTTAAATGCAACGCCAATTGCCATCTTTTATCAACTTGATTCCCATCCATCTCTTATCTTTTCTTCGACATCCCAATAGCTACATTGTCCAAAAGTTTAAATGCAACGTCAATTGCCATCTTCTATCAACTTGATTCCCATCCATCTCTTATCTTTTCTTCGACATCCCAATAGCTACATTCTCCAAAAGTTTAAATGCAACGTCAATTGCCATCTTCTATCTACTTGATTCCTATCCATCTTATCTTTTCTTCGACATCCCAATAGCTACATTCTCCAAAAGTTTAAATGCAACGCCAATTGCCATCTTTTATCTACTTGATTCCTATCCATCTTATCTTTTCTTCGACATCCCAATAGCTACATTCTCCAAAAGTTTAAATGCAACGCCAATTGCCATCTTCTATCAACTTGATTCCCATCTATCTTATCTTTTCGACATCCCAATAGCTACAATCTCCAAAAGTTTAAATGCAACGCCAATTGCCATCTTTTATCTGCTTGATTCCCATCCATCTCTTATCTTTTCTTCAACATCCCAATAGCTACAATCTCCAAAAGTTTAAATGCAACGTCAATTGCCATCTTCTATCAACTTGATTCCCATCCATCTTATCTTTTCGACATCCCAATAGCTACATTCTCCAAAAGTTTAAATGCAACGTCAATTGCCATCTTCTATCAACTTGATTCCCATCCATCTTATCTTTTCTTCGACATCCCAATAGCTACATTCTCCAAAAGTTGAAATGCAACGTCAATTGCCATCTTCTATCAACTTGATTCCTATCCATCTTATCTTTTCTTCGACATCCCAATAGCTACAATCTCCAAAATTTAAATGCAACGTCAATTGCCATCTTCTATCAACTTGATTCCCATCCATCTCTTATCTTTTCTTCAACATCCCAATAGCTACAATCTCCAAAAGTTTAAATGCAACGTCAATTGCCATCTTCTATCAACTTGTTTCCCATCCATCTCTTATCTTTTCTTCAACATCCCAATAGCTACATTCTCCAAAAGTTTAAATGCAACGTCAATTGCCATCTTCTATCAACTTGATTCCCATCCATCTCTTATCTTTTCTTCAACATCCCAATAGCTACATTCTCCAAAAGTTTAAATGCAACGTCAATTGCCATCTTTTATCTACTTGATTCCCATCCATCTCTTATCTTTTCTTCAACATCTCAATAGCTACAATCTCCAAAAGTTTAAATGCAACGTCAATTGCCATCTTCTGTCAACTTGATTCCTATCCATCTTATCTTTTCTTCGACATCCCAATAGCTACATTCTCCAAAAGTTTAAATGCAACGTCAATTGCCATCTTCTATCAACTTGATTCCCATCCATCTTATCTTTTCTTCGACATCCCAATAGCTACATTCTCCAAAAGTTTAAATGCAACGTCAATTGCCATCTTCTATTAACTTGATTCCCATCCATCTTATCTTTTCTTCGACATCCCAATAGCTACATTCTCCAAAAGTTTAAATGCAACGTCAATTGCCATCTTTTATCAACTTGATTCCCATCCATCTTATCTTTTCTTCGACATCCCAATAGCTACATTCTCCAAAAGTTTAAATGCAACGTCAATTGCCATCTTCTATTTACTTGATTCCCATCCATCTTATCTTTTCTTCGACATCCCAATAGCTACATTCTCCAAAAGTTTAAATGCAACGTCAATTGCCATCTTCTATTTACTTGATTCCCATCCATCTTATCTTTTCGACATCCCAATAGCTACATTCTCCAAAAGTTTAAATGCAACGTCAATTGCCATCTTCTATTTACTTGATTCCCATCCATCTTATCTTTTCTTCGACATCCCAATAGCTACATTCTCCAAAAGTTTAAATGCAACGTCAATTGCCATCTTCTATCAACTTGATTCCCATCCATCTTATCTTTTCTTCGACATCCCAATAGCTACATTCTCCAAAAGTTTAAATGCAACGTCAATTGCCATCTTCTATCAACTTGATTCCCATCCATCTTATCTTTTCTTCGACATCCCAATAGCTACATTCTCCAAAAGTTTAAATGCAACGTCAATTGCCATCTTTTATCAACTTGATTCCCATCCATCTTATCTTTTCTTCGACATCCCAATAGCTACATTCTCCAAAAGTTTAAATGCAACGTCAATTGCCATCTTCTATTTACTTGATTCCCATCCATCTTATCTTTTCTTCGACATCCCAATAGCTACATTCTCCAAAAGTTTAAATGCAACGTCAATTGCCATGTTCTATTTACTTGATTCCCATCCATCTTATCTTTTCGACATCCCAATAGCTACATTCTCCAAAAGTTTAAATGCAACGTCAATTGCCATCTTCTATTTACTTGATTCCCATCCATCTTATCTTTTCGACATCCCAATAGCTACATTCTCCAAAAGTTTAAATGCAACGTCAATTGCCATCTTCTATTTACTTGATTCCCATCCATCTTATCTTTTCTTCGACATCCCAATAGCTACATTCTCCAAAAGTTTAAATGCAACGTCAATTGCCATCTTCTATCAACTTGATTCCTATCCATCTTATCTTTTCTTCAACATCCCAATAGCTACATTCTCCAAAAGTTTAAATGCAACGTC
Source organism: Ascarosepion bandense (assembly GCA_037127315.1). NCBI lineage: Eukaryota > Metazoa > Mollusca > Cephalopoda > Sepiida > Sepiidae > Ascarosepion > Ascarosepion bandense. Next base: position 212,840 of record JBBBDQ010002429.1, read on the forward strand.
AATTGCCATCTTCTATCAACTTGATTCCCATCCATCTCTTATCTTTTCTTCAACATCCCAATAGCTACAATCTCCAAAAGTTTAAATGCAACGTCAATTGCCATCTTCTATCAACTTGTTTCCCATCCATCTCTTATCTTTTCTTCAACATCCCAATAGCTACAATCTCCAAAAGTTTAAATGCAACGTCAATTGCCATCTTCTATCAACTTGATTCCCATCCATCTCTTATCTTTTCTTCAACATCCCAATAGCTACATTCTCCAAAAGTTTAAATGAAACGTCAATTGCCATCTTTTATCTACTTGATTCCCATCCATCTCTTATCTTTTCTTCAACATCTCAATAGCTACAATCTCCAAAAGTTTAAATGCAACGTCAATTGCCATCTTCTATCAACTTGATTCCTATCCATCTTATCTTTTCTTCGACATCCCAATAGCTACATTCTCCAAAAGTTTAAATGCAACGTCAATTGCCATCTTCTATCAACTTGATTCCCATCCATCTTATCTTTTCTTCGACATCCCAATAGCGACATTCTCCAAAAGTTTAAATGCAACGTCAATTGCCATCTTCTATTAACTTGATTCCCATCCATCTTATCTTTTCTTCGACATCCCAATATTTCCCATTCTCCAAAAGTTTAAATGCAACGTCAATTGCCATCTTTTATCAACTTGATTCCCATCCATCTTATCTTTTCTTCGACATCCCAATAGCTACATTCTCCAAAAGTTTAAATGCAACGTCAATTGGCATCTTCTATTTACTTGATTCCCATCCATATTATCTTTTCTTCGACATCCCAATAGCTACATTCTCCAAAAGTTTAAATGCAACGTCAATTGCCATCTTCTATTTACTTGATTCCCATCCATCTTATCTTTTCGACATCCCAATAGCTACACATTCTCCAAAAGTTTAAATGCAACGTCAATTGCCATCTTCTATTTACTTGATTCCCATCCATCTTATCTTTTCGACATCCCAATAGCTACATTCTCCAAAAGTTTAAATGCAACGTCAATTGCCATCTTCTATCAACTTGATTCCATCCATCTTATCTTTTCTTCGACATCCCAATAGCTACAATCTCCAAAAGTTTAAATGCAACATCAATTGCCATCTTCTATCAACTTGTTTCCCATCCATCTCTTATCTTTTCTTCAACATCCCAATAGCTACAATCTCCAAAAGTTTAAATGCAACGTCAATTGCCATCTTCTATCAACCCAGTTCCCATCCCATCTCTTATCTTTTCTTCAACATCCCAATAGCTACATTCTCCAAAAGTTTAAATGCAACGTCAATTGCCATCTTTTATCTACTTGATTCCATCCATCTCTTATCTTTTCTTTAACATCTCAATAGCTACAATCTCCAAAAGTTTAAATGCAACGTCAATTGCCATCTTCTATCAACTTGATTCTATCCATCTTATCTTTTCTTCGACATCCCAATAGCTACATTCTCCAAAAGTTTAAATGCAACGTCAATTGCCATCTTCTATCAACTTGATTCCCATCCATCTTATCTTTTCTTCGACATCCCAATAGCTACATTCTCCAAAAGTTTAAATGCAACGTCAATTGCCATCTTCTATTAACTTGATTCCCATCCATCTTATCTTTTTCTTCGACATCCCAATAGCTACATTCTCCAAAAGTTTAAATGCAACGTCAATTGCCATCTTTTATCAACTTGATTCCCATCCATCTTATCTTTTCTTCGACATCCCAATAGCTACATTCTCCAAAAGTTTAAATGCAACGTCAATTGCCATCTTCTATTTACTTGATTCCCATCCATCTTATCTTTTCTTCGACATCCCAATAGCTACATTCTCCAAAAGTTTAAATGCAACGTCAATTGCCATCTTCTATTTACTTGATTCCCATCCATCTTATCTTTTCGACAGCCCAATAGCTACATTCTCCAAAAGTTTAAATGCAACGTCAATTGCCATCTTCTATTTACTTGATTCCCATCCATCTTATCTTTTCGACATCCCAATAGCTACATTCTCCAAAAGTTTAAATGCAACGTCAATTGCCATCTTCTATTTACTTGATTTATCCATCTTATCTTTTCGACATCCCAATAGCTACATTCTCCAAAAGTTTAAATGCAACGTCAATTGCCATCTTCTATCAACTTGATTCCCATCCATCTTATCTTTTCTTCGACATCCCAATAGCTACATTCTCCAAAAGTTTAAATGCAACGTCAATTGCCATCTTCTATCAACTTGATTCACATCATCTTATCTTTTCTTCGACATCCCAATAGCTACATTCTCAAAAGTTTAAATGCAATAACGTCAATTTGCCATCTTCTATCAACTTGATTCCCATCCATCTTATCTTTTCTTCGACATCCCAATAGCTACATTCTCCAAAAGTTAAATGCAACGTCAATTGCCATCTTCTATCAACTTGATTCCCATCCATCTTATCTTTTCTTCGACATCCCAATAGCTACATTCTCCAAAGTTTAAATGCAACGTCAATTGCCATCTTCTATTTACTTGATTCCCATCCATCTTATCTTTTTCTTCGACATCCCAATAGCTACATTCTCCAAAGTTTAAATGCAACGTCAATTGCCATCTTCTATTTACTTGATTCATCCATCTTATCTCTTCGACATCAATAGCTACATTCTCCAAAAGTTTAAATGCAACGTCAATTGCCATCTTCTATTTACTTGATTCCCATCCATCTTATCTTTTCGACATCCCAATAGCTACATTCTCCAAAAGTTTAAATGCAACGTCAATTGCCATCTTCTATTTACTTGATTCCCATCCATCTTATCTTTCTTCGACATCCCAATAGCTACATTCTCCAAAAGTTTAAATGCAACGTCAATTGCCATCTTCTATTTACTTGATTCCCATCCATCTTATCTTTTCGACATCCAATAGCCATTCTCCAAAAGTTTAAATGCAACGTCAATTGCCATCTTCTATCAACTTGATTCCTATCCATCTTATCTTTTCTTCAACATCCCAATAGCTACAATCTCCAAAATTTAAATGCAACGTCAATTGCCATCTTCTATCAACTTGATTCCCATCCATCTCTTATCTTTTCTTCAACATCCCAATAGCTACAATCTCCAAAAGTTTAAATGCAACGTCAATTGCCATCTTCTATCAACTTGTTTCCCATCCATCTCTTATCTTTTCTTCAACATCCCAATAGCTACAATCTCCAAAAGTTTAAATGCAACGTCAATTGCCATCTTCTATCAACTTGATTCCCATCCATCTCTTATCTTTTCTTCAACATCCCAATAGCTACATTCTCCAAAAGTTTAAATGCAACGTCAATTGCCATCTTCTATTTACTTGATTCCCATCCATCTTATCTTTTCTTCGACATCCCAATAGCTACATTCTCCAAAAGTTTAAATGCAACGTCAATTGCCATCTTCTATCAACTTGATTCCCATCCATCTTATCTTTTCTTCGACATCCCAATAGCTACATTCTCCAAAAGTTTAAATGCAACGTCAATTGCCATCTTCTATCAACTTGATTCCCATCCATCTTATCTTTTCTTCGACATCCCAATAGCTACATTCTCCAAAAGTTTAAATGCAACGTCAATTGCCATCTTCTATCAACTTGATTCCCATCCATCTTATCTTTTCTTCGACATCCCAATAGCTACATTCTCCAAAAGTTTAAATGCAACGTCAATTGCCATCTTCTATTTACTTGATTCCCATCCATCTTATCTTTTCTTCGACATCCCAATAGCTACATTCTCCAAAAGTTTAAATGCAACGTCAATTGCCATCTTCTATTTACTTGATTCCCATCCATCTTATCTTTTCGACATCCCAATAGCTACATTCTCCAAAAGTTTAAATGCAACGTCAATTGCCATCTTCTATTTACTTGATTCCCATCCATCTTATCTTTTCGACATCCCAATAGCTACATTCTCCAAAAGTTTAAATGCAACGTCAATTGCCATCTTCTATTTACTTGATTCCCATCCATCTTATCTTTTCTTCGACATCCCAATAGCTACATTCTCCAAAAGTTTAAATGCAACGTCAATTGCCATCTTCTATTTACTTGATTCCCATCCATCTTATCTTTTCGACATCCCAATAGCTACATTCTCCAAAAGTTTAAATGCAACGTCAATTGCCATCTTCTATCAACTTGATTCCTATCCATCTTATCTTTTCTTCAACATCCCAATAGCTACAATCTCCAAAATTTAAATGCAACGTCAATTGCCATCTTCTATCAACTTGATTCCCATCCATCTCTTATCTTTTCTTCAACATCCCAATAGCTACAATCTCCAAAAGTTTAAATGCAACGTCAATTGCCATCTTCTATCAACTTGTTTCCCATCCATCTCTTATCTTTTCTTCAACATCCCAATAACTACAATCTCCAAAAAGTTTAAATGCAACGTCAGTTGCCATCTTCTATCAACGATTCCCACATCCATCTCTTATCTTTTCTTCAACATCCCAATAGCTACATTCTCCAAAAGTTTAAATGCAACGTCAATTGCCATCTTTTATCTACTTGATTCCCATCCATCTCTTATCTTTTTCTTCAACATCTCAATAGCTACAATCTCCAAAAGTTTAAATGCAACGTCAATTGCCATCTTCTATCCAACGATTCCTATCCATCTTATCTTTTCTTCGACATCCCAATAGCTACATTCTCCAAAAGTTTAAATGCAACGTCAATTTGCCATCTTCTATCAACTTGATTCCCATCCATCTTATCTTTTCTTCGACATCCCAATAGCTACATTCTCCAAAAGTTTAAATGCAACGTCAATTGCCATCTTCTATTAACTTGATTCCCATCCATCTTATCTTTTCTTCGACATCCCAATAGCTACATTCTCCAAAAAGTTTAAATGCAACGTCAATTGCCATCTTCTATCAACTTGATTCCCATCCATCTTATCTTTTCTTCGACATCCCAATAGCTACATTCTCCAAAAGTTTAAATGCAACGTCAATTGCCATCTTCTATTTACTTGATTCCCATCCATCTTATCTTTTCTTCGACATCCCAATAGCTACATTCTCCAAAAGTTTAAATGCAACGTCAATTGCCATCTTCTATTTACTTGATTCCCATCCATCTTATCTTTTCGACATCCCAATAGCTACATTCTCCAAAAGTTTAAATGCAACGTCGAGTTGCCATCTTCTATTTACTTGATTCCCATCCATCTTATCTTTTCGACATCCCAATAGCTACATTCTCCAAAAGTTTAAATGCAACGTCAATTGCCGTCTTCTGTTACTTGATTCCCATCCATCTTATCTTTTCTTCGACATCCCAATAGCTACATTCTCCTAAAGTTTAAATACAACGTCCAATTGCCATCTTCTATCAACTTGATTCCCATCCATTTTATCTTTTCTTCGACATCATACTACATTCTCCAAAAAGTTTAAATGCAACGTCAATTGCCATCTTCTATCAACTTGATTCCCATCCATCTTATCTTTTCTTCAACATCTGACAGCTACATTCTCCAAAAGTTTAAATGCAATCAGTGCCATCTTCTAGCAACTTGATTCCCATCCATCTTATCTTTTCTTCGACATCCCAATAGCTACGTTCTCCAAAAGTTTAAATGCAACGTCAATTGCCATCTTCTATCAACTTGATTCCCATCCATCTTATCTTTTTCTTCGACATCCCAATAGCCATTCTCCAAAAGTTTAAATGCAACGTCGAATTTGCCATCTTCTATTTACTTGATTATCATTTATCTTTTTCTTCGACATCCCAATAGCTACATTCTCCAAAAGTTTAAATGCAACGTCAATTGCCATCTTCTATCAACTTGATTCCCATCCATCTTATCTTTTCTTCCGCTTGTCAATAGCTACATTCTCCAAAAGTTTAAATGCAACGTCAATTGCCATCTTCTATTTACTTGATTCCCATCCATCTTATCTTTTCTTCGACATCCCAATAGCTACATTCTCCAAAAGTTTAAATGCAACGTCGGTACCATCTTCTATTTACTTGATTCCCACATCCATCTTATCTTTTCGACATCCTTAGCTACATTCTCCAAAAGTTTAAATGCAACGTCAATTTGTAAGCATCTTCTATTTACTTGATTCCCATCCATCTTATCTTTTCGACATCCCAATAGCTACATTCTCAAAAAGTTTAAATGCAACGTCAATTGCCATCTTCTATTTACTTGATTCCCATCCATCTCATCTTTTCTTCGACATCCCAACAGCTACATTCTCCTAAAGTTTAAATGCAACGTCAATTGCCATCTTCTATCAACTTGATTCCCATCCATTTTATCTTTTCTTCGACATCCCAATAGCTACATTCTCCAAAAGTTTAAATGCAACGTCAATTGCCATCTTCTATCAACTTGATTCCCATCCATCTTATCTTTTCTTCGACATCCCAATAGCTACATTCTCCAAAAGTTTAAATGCAACGTCAATTGCCATCTTCTAGCAACTTGATTCCCATCCATCTTATCTTTTTCTTCGACATCCCAATAGCTACATTCTCCAAAAGTTTAAATGCAACGTCAATTGCCATCTTCTAGCAACTTGATTCCCATCCATCTTATCTTTTCTTCGACATCCCAATAGCTACATTCTCCAAAAGTTTAAATGCAACGTCAATTGCCATCTTCTATTTACTTGATTCCCATCCATTTTATCTTTTCTTCGACATCCCAATAGCTACATTCTCCAAAAGTTTAAATGCAACGTCAATTGCCATCTTCTATTTACTTGATTCCCATCCATCTTATCTTTTCGACATCCCAATAGCTACATTCTCCAAAAGTTTAAATGCAACGTCAATTGCCATCTTCTATCTACTTGATTCCCATCCATCTTATCTTTTCGACATCCCAATAGCTACATTCTCCAAAAGTTTAAATGCAACGTCAATTGCCATCTTCTATTTACTTGATTCCCATCCATCTTATCTTTTCTTCGACATCCCAATAGCTACATTCTCCAAAAGTTTAAATGCAACGTCAATTGCCATCTTCTATTTACTTGATTCCCATCCATCTTATCTTTTCTTCGACATCCCAATAGCTACATTCTCCAAAAGTTTAAATGCAACGTCAATTGCCATCTTCTATTTACTTGATTCCCATCCATCTTATCTTTTCTTCGTCATCCCAATAGCTACATTCTCCAAAAGTTTAAATGCAACGTCAATTGCCATCTTCTATTTACTTGATTCCCATCCATCTTATCTTTTCTTCGACATCCCAATAGCTACATTCTCCAAAAGTTTAAATGCAACGTCAATTGCCATCTTCTATTTACTTGATTCCCATCCATCTCTAATGCTTTCTTCGATATTTCCTGTACCTTGCATTTTCTCACTCTGTAACCCCTGCACAGCAGTAGCGGTTCTGACTTGCTTTGAGGAAAATATTTATTCTTTTTTAATCATTTCACCCCAAGCAAGGCATTCCACTGCCACTATTGCGCAGAGGGTTACATAGGGGAAAGTGATGAGAAAGAGTGGTTAGATATAGGAAATGTCAGAAGGAGGGTGATAGACGGGTAAGGATATTGAGGATGAGAGTTGGGTAGATGAGAAGAGTGTTTGAGAGAATGGATGCGAATTACTGTGTTAGGAGGTGTCTATTGACCTTACATTTAAACTCCTGGAGGTTGTAGCTGTCGGGGAAACATGTGGCGGGGAATTCCACAGGCGGGAAGTGCGAGAAAAGAAGATGTTGGAGTAGAAATTGCGGTTACATTTTATCAGTGTCACTGTAAGAGAGTGGGACCTAGTTGCTAATCTGGTATCTCGTGCAAATTCGTATCTAGGGGACACCAGTGATCTAAGTTCAACGGAGCAGAAGCCGTGAAAGTATTTATAGAAGAGGCACAGGGAAGCCACGTCACGCCGGCGAGAGTGTGACTGCAGCCGGTCTGCTAAGTCGGTATCGATCACATTACAGATTCTCCGTTATAGTGTAAAAAGGAACGTAATTCTCATAGAATATGTGTCAGGCTGCACTTACTACGTTTGATGTTTTCTTTTCTCTTTGTTATTTTCCATATCCGTTAACTTTATTGATATTGTTGTTTCCGCTTGTGCTTGTTCTTCTGCTTTAACAGTGGGAATTGACGGACCGATTAAATAAAATAAATAAAAATGGATGAAAAGTATTTTTCTTAGTTGATTGAGAATTAAGATGAAGACTTAAAATTATTATTTAAAGCACAAGAACGTTAAAAATACAATAATACTCTCTCTTTTTTTATAAGAGATGATATATATTTTACAGTAATTCTCTTTTAGTTTTATATTTCCTGTTTGATATTTTCTTTTATTTATCATGCGTTTTTGTGCACGTCGTCCGGCGTTCCTATGTTTAATCTTTTGTGTATGTGTGTGCGTCCATATCTCTTTCTAGAACGTGACACACGTAGGTACGACGGTATTAATATATAGATTTTTTTCTGTTGACTTATGGCGCAGAAACCTACCTGTTTTCCTGGACATCATGGAATTATTTTTATAGAGCCACCTTTTATATGCAACCAGTGCCTAGGAGAAGGGTTTTCAAGATTTCTCGATGCTGAAAGGGGTTTTGCTGTATTTTTCAGCCCCCTTTTTTAACCAAATAAGCATCGTTTATTAGAGATTATTTTTTGGGTTTTTGCTGTTGGATTATTATTGTGTCATTTTTCATCGTATTTCGATTTCTACTATGGTCTCACTACCTACCGAGTCTGCGGGAAGACCTAAGGCAGGTCGTGGTCTGTTGTTATGGCTCCATTTTATGTTTTATATCTCCCCTATCATCCGTAGCGTTACAGAGACAAAGTTCTCCTTAGTGTGTGGGCTGTAATTAACAAGACATTTTTTTGTATATCTCTTAAGTTGGGGTTTCCAGGGATTCTTTCAATATGTTGTTTTGTTCCACTGCACCTACTATCACTGGTATGATATTTGTTTTCAATTTCCATATTGTTTCTACTTCAATTTTCTAGGTTTTTATATTTTGACAGTTTTTCGAATTCTTTGATTGCTATGTTACAACCCGCTGGACAAGCCATATCAATTAATAGGCAAGTTCTTTTCTTTCTGGTTTTTAACAATAATGTCCGGCCTATTTGCTTCAATTTTTCTGTCTGTGTAAATGGTGTAATCCCATAGAATGGTGACATCTTTTATTCCTGTAACCGGTGCTGGGTGATGTGCATACCAGTGTTTGTTTATAGATTTTCCATAGTGTTTGCACATTGTCCATTGTAAATATTGCCCCATTCTATCGTGACGATTTTTATATTCATTTAGTACAGAACAACCTGAGATTAGATGGTCTATTGTTTCTTGGTATTTATCACAGAACCTGCATTTTGGATCCATATTATTATGCATAATATTTGCCTGAAAGTTCCTAGTGAAGAACATTTGATCTTGCGCTGCAAAAATAAAGCCTTCAGTCTCAGACTTTTAATCCAGATGCACGTAACCATCGATGAGTATTAACTTCATCAACATTGAATTTATTAGCAACTTCTGGATATTGGCCATGCAGAGGTTTGTCATGCCAGCGTTGTTTTATCTGTTCAAGAACTTTATCTTTGGCTTTCATTTTTATATTTTTTGCCGCAATATTTTGCTCTCGGCTTCTGTTTTGCTTTTCTACAGAATCTGCTAAATTTAAATCTTATTTGTATTTACTGCCTTCTTTCTGTTTTTATGTTGTTTGACTAATTGTATCAGCCAGTTCTTTGTTGTTTCTATGTATGTTAGTAAGCCAATAGTTGTTGTCTTGTATGACAATTCTAGCTGAATAAGACCTCTTCCGCCTTCTTTACGGGGTATGTATAGACGGTCTACATCAGCCTTTGGATGATGCATCATATGCTTAGAGAGAAGCTTTCTTGTCTTAGAATTCATTCGTCTGGTGTCATTTAGAGTCCAGTTAAAAAGGTGAAATTTTATGGGACCATTGGGATGGCAAGGATATTAATGGCCATAATTCTGTTCTGAGAATTCAATTCAGTTTTTAATATCAGTCGTAGCCTTCTATAGAATTCTTTACGCACTATTTCTGTCATTTTTTATGGTGAATTTTTTCACTCTCATTTACATTATTTATTATTTACATTTATTATTATTATTATTATTATTATTATTATTCAATTTGACCTGTATTAGATGTGATTTCGTTTTTTGATTAAAAAACGAAAACAGCTATTAAAAAATTCAATGAACACATCATTCAGAGGATATGAAATGTGCTTGTTATAATTGAATTATTATTATTAGGTTGTCATTTTCCATCATATTTCGATTTCTGCTATGGTTGCACAACCAACCCAGTTTGCGGGAAGACCTAAAGCAGGTCGTGGCGTGTTGTTATGGCTCCATTTTATGTTTTTTCTATCTCCCCTATCATCTCCAGCGTTACATAGACAAAGTTTTCCTTAGGGTGTGGGGTGTACTTAATAAGACAAGTTTTTGTATATCTCTTAAGCTGGGGTTTCCAGGGAGTCTTTCAATATGTTGTTTTGTTACATTTTTTATCATTCCAAGTGCACCTACTATCACTGGCACAATTCTTGTTTTTAATTTCCACAATTTTTCTGTTTCAATTTCCAGGTCTTTTTATTTTTATAGTTTTTCGAATTCCTTGGTTGCTATGTTACAATCCGCTGGACAAGCCATATCAATTAATAAGCAAGTTTTTTTCTTTTTGGTTTTTAACAATAATGTTAATTTGCTTCAATTTTTCTGTCTATGTAGATGGTGTAATCCCATAGAATGGTGACATCTTCTATTTCTGTAACTGGTGCTGGGTGATGTTCATACCAGTGTTTGTTTACAGATTTTCCATAATGTTTGCACATTGTCCAATTATTATTGTCATCATTATTTCCGATTCATACTCTTTTGTTTTCCGACCGGAGACCAAATGTGATGTTCATTTCACTGATCCTTTTGGAAAAAATAAAATTTAAAAAATCCGTTCTGGCCTTTGACACACTGACCTTCGACACTCTTACGCACTACCTTAAAAAGAAAATGAAGAAGACTATAATAATAATAAAAATAATAATAATAATAAAAACAACACATTGAAAGAATCCCTGGAAACCCCAGCTTAAGAGATATACAAAAAATTGTCTTATTAAGTACAGCCCACACACTAAGGAAAACTTTATCTATGTAATGCTGGGGATGATAGAGAAGATAGAAAAACATGAAATGGAGTCATAACAACACGCCACTACCTGCCTTAGGTCTCCCCGCAGACTTGGTTGGTAGTGAGACCAATGCAGAAATCGAAATATGATGAAAAATGACTTAATAATAATAATAATAATAATAATAAGAAGAAGAAGAAGAAGAAGAAGAAGAAGAAGAAGAAGAAGAAGAAGAAGAAAGTCGGCGAGGGAAAAATAAAATCAAAGCAAATGGCCCAAATCAAAGAATACAACAACAGAATGTGCTTTTCTTTTTCACATGACTGTCCGTGCACATTGTAATGTATCTTTGAAAACCTTCTAAAGACGATCAAAATACAAGTTTATATTTTTAAGCTTGTATACAATTTTTAAGTATAAATTGACGAAGACAGGTATACTGTCGAAAAAATTGTTAAACATTGTCAAATGCTGTCTTTTCATTTTCGTTTTAAAAGGCGGTCTTTTCTGAGCTCTGCTAATAATAATAATGTTATGTAGAAAGAAAGTGTCGATACCGTCACTTGTGTGCGAACACTGATCTCCAGACAACAAAAGAAACTGTTGAATAGATTACACCACTGGCATCACGTGAGCATAATTATTAATATATAAAGCACGTAGATGGAAGTCTGAGTGTGTTCCGGGATTTAGTGTATTCTGGGTATTCTGTGTATTCCGGTGTTCTAGTGTATTCTGGGTATTCTGTGTATTCCGGTGTTTTAGTGTATTCTGGGTATTCTGTGTATTCCGGTGTTCTAGTGTATTCTGTGTATTCCGGTGTTCTAGTGTATTCTGGGTATTCTGTATATTCCGGTGTTCTAGTGTATTCTGGGTATTCTGTGTATTCCGGTGTTCTAGTGTATTCTGGGTATTCTGTGTATTCCGGTGTTTTAGTGTATTCTGGGTATTCTGTGTATTCCGGTGTTCTAGTGTATTCTGGGTATTCCGGTGTTCTACTGTATTCTGGGTATTCTGTGTATTCCGGTGTTTTAGTGTATTATGGGTATTCTGTGTATTCCGGTGTTCTAGTGTATTCTGTGTATTCCGGTGTTCTAGTGTATTCTGGGTATTCTGTATATTCCGGTGTTCTAGTGTATTCTGGGTATTCTGTGTATTCCGGTGTTCTAGTGTATTCTGGGTATTCTGTGTATTCCGGTGTTCTAGTGTATTCTGGGTATTCTGTGTATTCCGGTGTTCTAGTGTATGCTGGGTATTCCGGTGTTCTAGTATATTCTGGGTATTCTGTGTATTCCGGTGTTTTAGTGTATTCTGGGTATTCTATCTATTCCGGAATTCTAGTGTATTCTGGGTATTCTATGTATTCCGGTGTTCTAGTGTATTCTGGGTATTCTGTGTATTCCGGTGTTCTAGTGTATTCTGGGTATTCTGTGTATTCTGGTGTTCTAGTGTATTCTGGGTATTCTGTGTATTCTGGTGTTCTAGTGTATTCTGGGTATTCTGGGTATTCCGGTGTTATAGTGTATTGTAGGTATTCTGTATATTCCGGTGTTCTAGTGTATTATGGGTATTCTGTGTATTCCGGTGTTCTAGCGTATTCTGGGTAGTCTGTGTATTCCGGTGTTCTAGTGTATTCTGGGTATTCTGTGTATTCTGGTGTTGAGTGTATTCTGGGTATTCTATCTATTCCGGTGTTCTAGTGTATTCTGGGTATTCTGTATATTCCGGTGTTCTAGTGTATTCTGGGTATTCTGTGTATTCCGGTGTTCTAGTGTATTCTGGGTATTCTGCGTATTCCGGTGTTTTAGTGTATTCTGGGTATTCTATCTATTCCGGTGTTCTAGTGTATTCTGGGTATTCTGTATATTCCGGTGTTCTAGTGTATTCTGGGTATTCTGTGTATTCCGGTGTTCTAGTGTATTCTGGGTATTCTGCGTATTCCGGTGTTTTAGTGTATTCTGGGTATTCTGTGTATTCCGCTGTTCTAGTGTATTCTGGGTATTCAGTATTTTGTGTGTTCCGGTGTTTTCAGTGTTCTATAACATTATTGCGTATTATACAAAGAATTCGTTAGTACGTTGAGTTTACGCGAATATATTGAAATAATATAACTCGCTAATAACGAATTGCCAAAAGTTCCCTTCAGTTTAACATTGTGATAAAACAAACGTTACAGAAGTGGTGACAGAAATAACACCCACGCTAACTTTATGACACTTCTATCTTTCTTTCTTTCTTTCTTTCTTGAAAATGTAACAAAGATTTTTTTCAATACCCCCCCTCGTAGCATTTCATAAACCCAACAAAAAATGAAGTAGGTCAGATAGGTTATCAAATATTAAACAGATATTTGTGACTTCTTGAGAATTGCTACTCAAGCCAACCAGTGGAAAAACACAGGTGATTGTATTTTCTGATTTCAAAATATTTAAAGCAACAACAAATATATTTTCATAAAATATAACATTAAAAACTTTTACCCATCAATATCTGAAAAGATTTAATTGAAGTGTTAAATTTCGCCAAACGGTATATAGATGTACCATTCGACCATAGAAATATAATTCTCAGTCAGTTAAGCACCGTACGTGATACACGCTTCGGCGATCATGTCTCCAAAGAGACATGACTGATTGGGCAGAATATTATTCCGCAGTAGTTTGCCATTGCTTTCTGCTGTAGACTGGTTGCCGACCAATATGTCCTGTTATTTAACCCATAACTGGAAGGAATAGACGGATTAATACCTTTCCTAAGGGTATTTACGCGTAAGTGAATGCAATGAATTCAGCTGGAATTCGAAATCGGCTCCCCGATTTCTCGTTCCGAGCCGATATCCAATGCACCACAACGCACATCCTATAATTCTACATTGCCGAAAATCCATACAATTTCGAAATGGTGAAGAATGGATTAAAAAAGGCAAATTTGATGTGCCACAAGGCACATTTGATAGAGCCAAAATTTGAGAATTGATTGAAATGCACATTCTAAGTTAAATCAATGAAATAATCCACACAGACAACGACGGATTATACAGTATGACGGATTAATTATAGTACTGGACAACAAAGGAGATAATGATAAAATAAGAAAAATGCTTTACAAACTTTATAAAGAAATATTAGTTGAAACAATAATAATAAATATAGTAGTAAATATTTTAATGTAGAATTCAAGTTACAAATTGGCAGTGTCTCTCCATGTATGACAATACACATGAGTATGTAAACACAATATCTAGCCATACAACAAGCATAATCAAACAATTCCATAAAGACATAAGGTACAGGTTATCAAACATCTGGCTATAAAAACAATTTAGAATACAAACCTCAGCCAAACAAAAAAACGAAAAACAATAATAGAAATGGAAATTTTATTTGGTTCAGCGCACTGTATAACTCAAAAGTAAAAACCAAGATAGGACAAATATTTTTAAATTATTCAATAAAGCAGTTGCTAGAAAAAAATCAGAATTAAACAACATTTTCAATGTGAATTCAATCAAATTAGTGTATTCTACGTATTCTGTGTATTTCAGTATTATGTATTCAGTATCTAAACGTTTCTAAACAGTTATGCAATACCAGCCCTCCTATATGGCAGTGAATGCTGGGCAATCTCCTTACAGATTAAGAAGAGACTTGAAGCAACAGAAACAGAGAAAGCAGTACTGAACTGTTATGTAACATCAGTCCTTCTATATGGCAGTGAATGCTGGACAATCTCCTCACAGATGAAGGAGACGATTATCTCAAAGATAAAAATAAGACTTTAAGCAACAGAAACAAGGAAAGAGTATTGAATTTTTATATAATATCAGTTCTTCTGTATGGCAGTAAATGCTTAAAAATATCCTCAAAGAAAAAGAAGAGCCTTGAAGCAATAGAACCAAAGAGAAGGGTACTGAAATGTAATGTAATATTAGTCCTCCTATATGGAAATAAATGCTGAACGATCACCTTAGAGATGAAGAACAGACTTGAAGCAACAGAAACAAGAAAAAACTAGTGAAGTTATGTAATATCAGTCCTCCTATATGGCAATGAATGATGGATAATCTCCTTACCGATGAAGAAGAGACTTGAAGCAACAGAAACAAAAAAAAAATAGTGAACTGTTATGTAATATCAGTCCTTCTATATGGCAATGAATGATGGATAATCTCCTTACCGATGAATAAGAGACTTGAAGCAACAGAAACAAAAAAAAACTAGTGAACTGTTATGTCATATCAGTCCTCCTATATGGCAATGAATGATGGATAATCTCCTTACCGATGAAGAAGAGACTTGAAGCAACAGAAACAAGAAAAAACTAGTGAAGTTATGTAATATCAGTCCTCCTATATGGCAATGAATGATGGATAATCTCCTTACCGATGAAGAAGAGACTTGAAGCAACAGAAACAAAAAAAAAATAGTGAACTGTTATGTAATATCAGTCCTTCTATATGGCAATGAATGATGGATAATCTCCTTACCGATGAATAAGAGACTTGAAGCAACAGAAACAAAAAAAAATAGTGAACTGTTATGTAATATCAGTCCTCCTATATGGCAATGAATGATGGATAATCTCCTTACCGATGAAGAAGAGACTTGAAGCAACAGAAACAAAAAAAAACTAGTGAACTGTTATGTCATATCAGTCCTCCTATATGGCAATGAATGATGGATAATCTCCTTACCGATGAAGAAGAGACTTGAAGCAACAGAAACAAAAAAACTAGTGAACTGTTATGTAATATCAGTCCTCCTATATGGCAGTGAATGCTGGATAATCACCTCACAGATGAAAAGGATACTTGATGCAACAGAACCAAAGAGAAGAGTACTGAACTGTTATGTAACATCAGCCCTCCTATATGGAAATAAATGCTGAACGATCTCCTCAGAGATGAAGAAGAGACCTGAAGCAACAAAAACAAGGAAAGGCTATTAAACTGTTATATATTATTCGTCCTCCTATATGGCAGTGAATCCTGGAAAACTTTCTGACATATAAAGAAGCAATTGAAACATTAGAAACAATGAAAAGTGTATTGAATTGTTATGTAATATCACTCCTCCTATAAAAGACTAAATGCTTGCCAATCTACGAGGGTCATTCAATAAACAAGGTGAAGTTTTCCGTATAAGGACTTCTACGAATGTCATTCAATAAATAACGTGAATTTTTTGTTTAAAAACTTCTACGAGGATCATTCAATAAATAAGGTGAATTCTTCATTTAAAAGACTTCTACGAGGGTCATTCAATAAATAAGGTGAAGTTTTTGGTATAAGGACTTCTACGAATGTCATTCAATAAATAAGGTGAATTTTTTGTTAAAAAGACTTCTACGAGGGTCATTCAATAAATAAGGTGAATTTTACATTAAAAAGACTTCTACGAATGTCATTCAATAAATAAGGTGAAGTTTTCGATATAAGAACTTCTAATACAGATAAAAATTTACTTTTTTTATTTTTTTCCTTTACTTCTTTTTCAATGGGAGTAAATGAATGGCGGAACAAGTATTAAAAAATAAGAAAAAGACAAAAGTCATTAAGAGCTACAAAAGATAAGAAATAGTGAAGAACCGTGATCGACAACTTCTTGAAGGGACACAAAACATAGGAGAACAATCTTGCATAGATGCATGATGAAAGAAGGTTTAGGAGAGAGATAACAAGACAACAAAGTTTTTTAAGAGCTACAAAGAACAGGAAATAGTGGAGTGCTATGATTGCTATCATCCTGAAAAGCCACGGTATATAGTAAAGAAGTTAGATTTTGAGTAGATGGATGGCGGTACAAGGTTTGAGAGAAATAACCAAAGACAACGTTTATTTAAAACTAAAAGGACAGGAAATAGTGGAGAGACATGACCGCCATCATCCTGAAAAGACATGGCATGTAGAAGAAGAAGAAAAAGAATTTGAGTAAATGAATGGCGGAACGAGGTTTAGGAAAGATAAAAAGACAAAGTTAATTAACAGCTACAAAGAACAGGAAATAGTGGAGTGCCTTAATCTCAATCATCCTGAAAAGACACAGAAGAAGAAGAAGAAGAAGAAGAAAAAAGTTTTAGTAAATGGCTAACGGAACAAGGTTTGGGCGAGATAACAAAATACAATGTTAATTAAAAGCTACAACGGACTGGAAATAGTGGAGAGACATGACCGCCATCATCCTGAAAAGACATGGCATGGAGAAGACGAAGAAGAAGAAAAGAAGTTGAAGAAAGAATTTGAATAATTGGATATCGGAACAAGGCTTAAGAGAGATAAAAAGAGAACGTTTATTAAAGGTAACAAAGGACAGGAAAGAGTGGAGAACCATGATCGTTAACGTTGCGTTAACACGGTGCGTTATATAAGAAGAACGTAATTGGAAGAGCCGGAATTTAAATTCGGTTTTTCTATTCCCGTTTCAGTGCCGCGTTACACACACATTTATAAGCCCCAAACGTTTTATAGCTACAAATTTAGCGATAACGTAAGCCTATTGAAAAAAAAAGAAGGTATATCTATAAAAAGTATAATAAATAAACGGACTTCATTACCGATCGTTTGTCTGTAGACAATATAATTATTTTAAAAATCGTTATTTTCTTATCAGCGACATAACAGAACTTTTTAATGGCTTCCCTATCTTGAAATGGCCACTTAATTCACAAAGAGAGAGAGAGAATAAATATACCCCACTATCCCCAAGAAGTGAATGCTCTTAAACTTTGAAATCTATGCATATTCAATCTGCTGTTTCTTTAACTCTATCAAAGGTAATAAAGCCACTAAGACGAATTGTCGGGCCATGAATTTTTTTTCTGCCTGAATCTATCTTGAACATATACAAATTAACCATCCGTCCGTGCATGGAATACTGCTGTCATATCTGGTCAGACGCTCCTGCTGTTTATCTCAGTGTTCTCGACAGGCTCCAAGGAGAATATGTAATGTGATAGACCCCGACTTGGAGGCTCGACTCCAGCCACTTTCTCACCGGCGGGATGTGGCTTCCCTCTGTCTATTCTACAAATATTTTCACGCTTCTGCTCCGACGAATTTAAGTCACTCGTGCTCCCACCATAAGAATTTACTCGTGCAACCAGACTGGCAACAAAGCAACACCCCTTTTATAGTCAAACAACGAAATGCAGCGGCTGTTTCTATATCTCATTGGGTGCTTTTGTTATTCATCTCTAGGTTCTCATGAAAATCCGTGTCAGACATTTATAAATCTACTATTCGCTCGTGCATACTGTTGACACATGCATGTGTATGTGTGTGTACGTGTGTGTGTGTGTGTGTGTGTGTGTGTGTGTACAACATGCTTTCATCCGAGCGTGTTTCATTGAATAATATACATATATATTTTATTATAATATTTTCTAGTTTTCTACTTAGCTACTTGATGTTAAGTTGAAATTCATGAAAGGGCTCCGCAGTTTTTATTAACCCAAGCACTTTCGAGATTTTTTAATATCACCCTCAGAGGGAAGTTATGAAGACAACATTATTGTAATTGTAACTGCGATCGTTGTTTTGCTGATTTTTGTAAAAACGCATGAATACCCATTGTTATTATTATTTTAAAATTTCATATTCATCCGTTGTAGCTATGTTATTTTTCTACATCCTTCCCAATATAAAACATATAATTACTAAAAGTGCAAAGTGCAAGTTAAACATTGGTCAAATGCATTTTAAAACGATGCCGCTACACTGTTGAGTTTGATATCAATTTAAATGTCCTTCGACAGATTGTGCGTGCGACAAGAAGACATATACTGTTAACAGATCACAAATATTTTCTTTGTTTCTGTTGCTTTAAGTGACTTCTTCATCTGTGAAGAGATTGTCCAGCATTCATTGCCATATAGGAGGACTGATATTGCATTACAGTTCAGTAGTTTTTTCTTTGTTTCAGTTGCTTCAAGTCTCTTCTTCATCTGTGAGGAGATTATCCAGCATTCACTGCCATATAGGAGGACTGATATTACATTACAGTTCATTAATTTTTTCTTTGTTTCTGTTGCTTCAAGTCTCTTCTTTTGATATTAAATGACACTATTAATAACCTTGTCCAGATTTAGCCGGCCGCATCTAACAATGTTCGAATTCCCCGTCTATCATAGTGTAGTTTCTTCGACACGTAATGAGAAAAGAAGTTTCAGAGAGTCCGATAGACACAGAGCGGATAGAGGGAGTGGAAAAACAGCGAGGTGAGCTTAGCAAGGCTGGATTTTCATGTTTTTATCATTCATTTCTCAATGTTCCCAAGTGCTTTCAATCTCCTTCCGAGTTCATATTTAGTAACAAAAATAACCGCAGAACTGTTTTGCTGTAAATTTTGTCCACTTCAAATATAACGCTTATAAATATGATCTCGGAAAGATGTTCAAAGTACTTGTTGACATCTAGAAATGAATATTAAAATCATCTATCAACGTTACAACTCATGCAGAACATCTTTCAATTATAATACGCGAAAGATTATCCGTAATTAAGAACAGATTTTATTAAATGCTACCAGACAAAATGTTTGCAATTTACTTAAATCTGACACATATATATGTATACACAAAAATATATATGTACATATATTAGTCATCCACATACAAGAATGTTTTGCTGTATCACAGCTCATCAGTGTTGCTAGACGCATCCACTTGCTTCTGGCCGGGATCGAAGCTCGACTGATTTGGTGTCAGTCGGAGTCACTACTCCCTAAGTCATCGACGCATGGAATAAGAGAAGGGAAATTTTAACGTGTTGTATAGAAGCAGTGTATACACACGCCAGTAACCGAGAGAACTCGATTCATTTCTGAAGAGTCACGCATATAGCAGAAGTGGAACTTGTTTTCAAAATTATCTTCTCCAGAGAGCTCAATCATAATGAGAGCATAATATATATATATATATATATATATATATATATATATATATATATATATATATCGTTTTAATGCACATGAAATATATCTGACCCAAAATAAAAATTAACCGCAAATCACAACATACCTTAAGACTATCTCTTTGCTGATTTTTTCTTCCTTTCATTTTTCTCTTGGTCTCTGAAAAATATTTAATATCATTAAAACGTACGTTTCTATTTTTCCTTTTTCTGTATTCTATGATTCATATATATATATATATATAGATTTGTATATATGACAGACACTTATGAGGGAAAAACAAAAAACAGCTACGAAGTCCGCGTGAACCTGCTCAGTTAAGTGACAAATTATTTACAATAAAACTATATATATATATATATATATATATATATATATATATTGTCATTTACATACAAGACTATTACGCTGCATCACAGCTCATCTGTGGGATTAGACATCTATTTGGTCCTGGCCGGAAACGAAACTCTACCAATTTGGTGTCAGTCTCTACTCCCTTAGTCATAGGCGCATAGAATTAGAGAAGGCAAATTTTAGCGTGTTATATGTAAGCGGTGTATACACACGCCAGTCACCGAAAGAACTCAATTCATTGCTGAAGTGTAACGCGTAAATCGCAGAAGTGGTAAATGTTTCAAAAAATTTCATCTCTCTCTCTCTCTCTCTCTCTCTCTCTCTCTCTCTCTCTATAATTTGATATATATATATATAATATATATATATATATAGATAGATAGATAGATAGAGAGAGAGAGAGAGAGAGAGAGAGAGAGAGAGATGAAATTTTTTGAAACATTTACCACTTCTGCGATTTACGCGTTACACTTTAGCAATGAATTGAGTTCTTTTGGTGACTGGCGTGTGTATATATATATATATATATATATATATATATATATACATATATATATATATATATATTCTTTCGATATATATATATATATATATATATGTAAACAAATAC
Source organism: Ascarosepion bandense (assembly GCA_037127315.1). NCBI lineage: Eukaryota > Metazoa > Mollusca > Cephalopoda > Sepiida > Sepiidae > Ascarosepion > Ascarosepion bandense. Next base: position 233,897 of record JBBBDQ010002429.1, read on the forward strand.
ACACACACATATATAAATACACCTTTCTCGTACAGGTTTTTTCTTTATTATTTCTTATAACAGATCTTCAGTAACATATTCATCTTCTTGGATAACATAAATATTTTGATGTTTTTTCTCATATATTGAAAAATATTTCATCTTAAATCTGATACGATGTTTTACTTTTTTGTTTCATAAATATATCGACAATAAATACGTTCAGCATCGATTAGTATCCATCTTCTCTTTCAAATTGATCGCATTTACGCACACTTGCTCTTCCTCTCCCAATTCTTTATCTCTCTCTCTCTCTCTCTCTCTCTCTCTCCATATATATATATATATATATATATATCACACATTATATCTTTTTGTCTCTCTCCATTTCTCTATCACTTATCCAACTCATAATTTCTCTTTATTCATAGTTTTCTCCACTTCATCCTGATTCTCCCACCTCTTTTCGACACATCATTTTTTTTATGATAGGTCCCAATCAGAGATTGTTAGATCTTGACTTGAAAGATTAGACAAAGTTCGTAAAATTCCTACTGTTTAAAGTCAACCGTTATCTATCTTATATAATGTAATTTCTTACTTCTTATCTCTTACAACAACCATATTCTATCTTGTGTGGCTCTTAGGCTTTAGATTGTGTGAACAATGATTTGCAAATATAAGTCTGTTTCGTTTTTTTTTGTAACAATTACGTAAAACGTATCGAACATCTGAGCCACGACGAAGCTTAAGATAAAATAGAAACTAAAAAGAGAACCTACTTAACATCCGTAAGAGACAGTTAACATTGCAAAAACTTTTACAAAGACACTGAATGAAAGCGAGAAGAAAGGACTAAGCACCTATTGTAAGAAGACAGAATAAATGGTTGTTAGCAAAAGGATGAGACCAAAATGCAAATTACAAATTGGACATACCAAACTCAAAGATGTAGAAAAAATAATTTTCTGGGAAACTTTTAAGATGAGAGTAAAAGAGCGACCCTGAAATCCGAAGACAAAAAGGGGCTTCCAAGAACTAACCAGAAGAAACATTAAGAAACAGAAAAATTTGGTTCGAAACAAAGAGCATTGCACCGATTATCAACCTTGCGTTGCACAGGTCTTTGGTTATTCGAACCTCCAGTAACTTTTAGATTCTCTAGTTTTCTCAACAACAGGCGTATCTCTCAAAATAAAAGCTTTCTACCTCCTCGTTCTGTCTTTACAAACTCCATGATGACGACTGAAGGACTTAGAAAGAATGTTCTAAAGAAAGTTGAATAGGAGCTTGAACTTAGAAAAAATTAAATCGTTGACCAATTGTTGTGTCTGGAAATTGTCTGTTGGCGAATTGCCTTTCGGCTGTCTTTTGGCGAACTGTCTACGTTAGGCGTATTTTGTGTGCGTATTATAGAATTCTAATGTATGACTACAAATAAATTGCAAGAAAACCGAATGTATGGTCATCAGCAAACAGAGGAGCCCAAAATTCCATTTACAGGTTTGGGATACTAAAATCAAGCAACTACAAACATTAAGCACTTGGAAAGTGTTCTAACGGAAGACGGAAATCCGAAGAGCTCTGAAGGCAAATTGGAATAACCAAGGACACATTTCAGAAGCTGAGCAGAGTATTAAGAGAGACGAAAATTTTGTTAGAAACAAAGAAGAGAGTACTAGATTGCTATGTGATGGCTGTCCTTCAATATGGCAATGAATGCTGGACAATAACATCAAAGATGAATGATAAACTTGAAGCAACTGGAATGTGGTTCTAATGCCTTGTTTGAGATGAAACGATTAAAAAAAGAATTTTCAAGCGGAGTTATGCGAGGGCATTTCAATAATTCTAAAAATTTTTACATTTAAAATTTCGCTAGAAACAAAGAAAAGAATTCTGGATTGCTATGTGACGTCAGTTCTTCAATATGGGTGGACAATCTCAACAAAGATTAAAGAAAAAGTTGAAGCAACTGATGTGGTGCTACAGAAGGATGCTGCGGATGTCATGGATCCAGCATGTAAGCAATGATGAGGTTTTAGAAAGGATGGAAACTAAGGAAATTAATACTGAGCATCAGAAAGAGATAGCTAAAGTTCCTGAGACATGTAATAAAGAAGGAAGGCTTAGAGATTTTGATACTCACAGGTCAAATAGAGGTAAAAAGAGACAGCGGAAAGCGGTGGATATATTTGAAGAGCCTGAGCAGGTGGATGGCAGAGTGGGATTTGGGTGAGGTAACAGGAGAAGGCGTGCTAAGAGCCACCAGGCATAGGGAAACGTGGAAAGCCATAATCTGAAGGGACATGGCATATGGAAGAATAATTCTAATGTATATTTAATTTCTAATCCAGGATATCGGCTCGGAATGAGCAATAGAAGAGCCGAGTTTGGAATTCTAATTGAATTCTTTAAATTCACTTACGAGCCAAATACCCGTAAGAAAAGTATTAATTTGTCGGTTCTTGCTCCAGCTATGGGTTAAACTGAAGGACAGTTTGGATTCAATAGTCTTGGTTGACTACCAGTCTACTGGGAAAGCAATGACAAACTAATGCAGGAAGATCGTCAGCCCAGCTAGTCATTACTCTTTCGAGACATGATCACCCATGCGTGTATCACGTATGGCACTTAACTGACTGAGGGAAACGTCAGTCATGGAACGAAAGAGGCATGCTCGCCTAAGCGTGTATCACGTATGACACTTAACTGACTGTGGAAAACATCAGTTATGTCTCTTTCAAGACATGATCGCTCAAGTGTGTGTCACGTATGGCACTTAACTGACTGACAATGAGAAAAATCTTCTGCCTAGTCAGCCATAGGTTCTATCGCTTTAGTTGGCAACCTGTCTACTGGATAAAAAAGGACAACATACTCCAAAAAAATCTTCTGTCTAGCCATTCATGTATCGAAAAAGACATGATCGCCCAAGCGGGTATCACGTATGGCACTTAACTAACTGATCTGGATAAAATAATTAAACAGCAGGACAGATTGGTCTCCATAACCTTGGTTTGCAACCAGTCTACCGTGGAAACAAATAATAACCTACTGCGAGAAAATTTTCTGCCCTGTCAGTCGTGTCCATTTTGAGACATGATCGCCGAAACGGGCATCACGTATGGCATTTAACTGACTGACAGTGGGAAAAATCTTCTGCCCAGTCAGTCATGGATCGAAAGAGACATGATCGCCTAAGCGTGTATCATGTATGGTAATTAACTGATTGATCTGCATAAAAAGATTGAATAGCAGGACAGAATGAGTTCTATCGCCTTGGTTAGCAACCAGTTTACCGGATAAAGAAAAGGCAACATACTCCAAGAAAATCTTCTGTCTAGTCAGTCATGTATCAAAAAAGACATGATCGACCAAGGTACTTAACTGACTAATTGAATGTATTTTTGTGTATCTGTTCCTCTATCTCTAATCGAGAATGATTTTGGTTTCTTGTTCTAGTTCTACTTGAAGTCTGGACTGAGTTTTTTCAAGACACCTGATAGAGGGGGTCGCCCTTGACAGAACATTCGCTTATCACGATTGGCGAAAGTCTTAGGTCCAATCGGCGATGGTGGAGTTGGGCTTTTAGTCACATGTCTTCAATATTAGTTTCTGCGCGGTCCAGAATCTCAAGTTAACCCTGCCAGAAATCTGTTTTGAAAATAATTACTTTTATAATAACTTCACTCCAAGCAAGGCGAAAAAGCCACTAAGACGTAAATAAGTAGGAAAGAATATGAGCAAAAGAGAAATATTATGTTTCGATATTTTCAATCGAGAATGATTTCGGTCTCTCGTTCTCTCTCAAATTTACGACAACACAACTTTTCACAATCGGATTACGCCATCTTAAAGTGAATCGGATGAAATACATATTTTTTTAAGAGAAAAGAAAGAGAGCAAAGGATTCTGGGTAATTTCAAAGAGAAAGCAAGGAAGATAGAACGAATAGTTTTATTTTTATTTTTAATGGTGCGAGAGGAATAAGAAAATATTTCATAAAAAACTGGGCGTCAAATATGCCTCTAACTTAGTACACTAGGCTTTTTTTGTGAACATTTATAAAGTTTAAAGTTGACTGACTTTTCCAAGGTTAGACATTTCTAGCTGGATTTTACCAGATTATGTACGAAAGAAAAAACAAAAAATAAATAAACGGTGGGAATTTTGGATAAACGATACTCAAAAACAAATTTCTAGCAAGAGTTTAATTCGAAAAAGATTCTAGATAAAATTGATTCTAGAAACAATTGATTATGGTGGAAATTTGATTTTAAAAATGATTCTAGAGAAAACTTCTGATTCAAGTAAGAATGTATTTCCAGTAAAAAAAAAATACTGATTCTAAAGGGCGCCCCATGAAAACAAGAAATGTTAGATTAACTATCGATAAAAATAATTAACTAATATATTTTAAAAATATATAATTTGAACTCCACATCTGACAATTGTGCTTTTGTTCTAAGTTATTTTAAGCTACTAAATTTTTATCTTGGTATTTTGTTTCAAATAACTGTAACCAAAATTCTAACAATTAAATAGATTGTAGCTGTTTCTTAGCTTTTCTGTAGAAAAAAAACTGGTTCTCTTAAAAAAAATATCTAAGAAAATTTATTCTAGAAAATGATGTTAGTAAAAATATTTGATTCTTGTAAAAGGATTGATTTTAGTTAAAAATTATTCCAATAAATATTTGATTCTAAGAAAATGATTCTAGTGAAAATATTTGATTCAAATAAAGATCTGTCTATTAAAAACAGATTCTCGGAAAAAACCTGATTCTCGTAAAAATATTCTAGTAAAAACTTGCTTCTAGAAAATGACTCTAGCAAAAAGATTGATTTTAATATAAATTTGTCTAGAAAAGAAACTGATTTTAGTAAAAAGATTCTAGCAAAAATTTGATTCCAAAAAAGTTTCAAGCGAAAAATTGATTCAAGTAAAAACGTGTGTCTAGTAAAATCTTTTTCATTTATGTGCCTTGTCTCTTCAGGACGTAGGCGATCATGGCCTTCCACTTTTCCCTATCACTCGTGGCTCTGAGTACGCCTTCTCTCGTTACACCACGCAATTCTAGTTCGGTCATTCACCTGATTAGGTCCTTCAAATATGTTATCCGTTGCTTTCCTCTGTCTCTTTTTCCCTCTATCTGGCCTGTTAGGATCAGATTCTCCAATCCCTCCTTCCTCATTGCGTGTCCCAGGAATTTCAGCTGTCTCTTCCTGATGCTCAGTATTAATTTACTTTTTGTTTCCATCATTTCCAAGACCTCATCATTGCTCACATGCTCGATCCATGTTATTCGTAGCATCCTTCTGTAGAACCACATTTCAGTTGCTTCAAGTCTTTCCTTCATCTTTGATGGTATTGTCCAGCATTCACTGCCATATTGAAGGACTGATAGCACGTAGTAATCCAGTATTCTCTTCCTAGTTTCTAGCGAAATTGTTGTTTCTTACTACCTTACTCAACTTCTGGAATGCTTCCTTTGCCATGCCAATTCGCCTTCGGATCTCTGTGTCGCACTTTCCGTCTTCTGTTATAACGCTTCCCAGGTATTTAAAATTTTGTGCCTGCTTGATTCTGGTATCCCCGACCTGTATTTTGCATTTTGTGCTGCCCTTTTTACTGATGACCATGCATTCGGTTTTCGTTCAGTTTATTTCTAGTCCTTTCTTATTTCTTTCTTCTGCTACCTTCTGTAGGAGGTCTTGTAGCTTACTGATTCGTACAAAAGAACTGATACGAGTAAAAACATAATTCAAGGAAAAATGATTTTAGAATAAAAGAACAGATGTTAGTAAACATATAATTCTAGAAAACAATTCTAGAAAAACAATTCTAGAAAAACAAAACACATTCTATTAATAATTGTACTAAAAGTAATATTCATTCGAGTAAAGATTTGATTCCTGAAAATAATTCTAGGTAAATATTTCCTGTTTGATGATTTGAAGTAACCGAAATTTGGTGCTACAGAAAGATGGTGGGGATACCATGGACCGAACATGGGAGCAATGAGGTTTTGGAGAGGATGGAAAAGGAAAGAAAACTGATATTGAACATCAGAAAATGAGATGAAGTTTCTGGGACATGTAATGAGGAAAGAGGGCTTGGAGAATCTGATACTCACGGGACGGATAGAAGGAAAGAGAGACAGTGGCAAGTAGAATGAGATACACTTGATTGTCTTGAGCAAGTGGATGGCAGAGCAGGGTTTGAGAAAAATATTAAGAGAAAAAGTGTTAAGTGAAGATCGATGATAGTCTACGTCCTGAAAGGACACGGCTCACTAAGAAAAGGAAAGTTCTTGCAAAAAAATATCCCACTAAAATTTTATATATTTTAATATTTAAAATTGATTCTCCAAAAAGGCTGTTTTAAAGAAACTGTTTTTTGCAAAACTAGAAAATATCATTTAGTTGAAAAATTGATTCTAATGAAAATTGAACTCAACAATTAATACTAGAAAAATGAATTAACCTAAAAACTGTATTTTAACAAAAATATTTCAGTAAAATCCGATAGAAATGATTTAACGAACACTTATCAGAGGAAATTTATTCTCACAAATTTTTAATTCTGGTGAAAATCTGATGCAAATAAATAATTTTTGGAAAAATTTATTTTAGAAAAAAATAATTCTAGTTAAATGACTCAAAGAAATTCTATTGTTACAAAAATTTTATATGAGTAAAAATTGATTATCGTAAGCTTTTGATTCGAAAAAACAACTTCTAGAAAATATTCTAGAATATATATTAATTCTACAAAAAAGATTTGGGAAGTAATTGTTCGAGAAAAACTGATTAGATAGATAGATAGATAGATAGATAGATAGATAGATAGATAGATAGATAGATAGAAGGAGAGGGAAGAGAGAGAATTTCGGTGAAATTTTCTACGATATATATATAAATTCTATTAAAACTGATTCGAATAACTGCTTATTTTTAAAAACCTTTTCATTTCGATAATTAACTGGTCAATATCAGCATTTCAAAATGTCTCCTCCTAAAAGCATGTGCATCAATAGACTATAGTTATAATTAATTGTCAAAAAAATATTTATTTTGGTGGGAGGCTGAACATTTAGACACTCGGTGTGGGTCGAGTTAACGACGAATATATTGAGAGAAAAGGACAACAGGCAAGTAACCTTCAAAATGGATTTGCTTTATTCCTTTGGGGATTATCTCGCAATAAAGCTAGCGATAAGTAATCAAATTTCGAAAATATTACAAATCCTGTTGTTGGATTTTCCCTACGAATTTTTAAATTTTTATTCAGATACAAGATTTACTGGAAAGCTAATAACCAAAAACGATTATTCTTTTTTTCTTTTTTCTCATATAAAACCTGCATACGTGGGTGTGTTGGGAAAATTAACAATTATAAAATAAGGGCTTGACGAATCAAACGCAATTTCAAGGGCACTTTCATATTTGACGCCATTTATAGTCGTTTGAAGCGTACAGATTGGAGCTTCTTTTCTCAAATAGAACAAAAAAGGCACACACACATAAACTCACACTGGTGCGATGGATAAATCGTCATCTAAATGAAACTAAGACTGACATCTCATTTTAATCTTTATATGATGGATGAATTGTTGTTTAAATGACGCCAAAATAAAAATATAAAATGATATATAATTTTTACAAATATATTTACCAAATTACCAAATTTACAAAAAAGATATCTTGAAAATATTAAATAATAAATCTTTGTTGCCATTTGAACGTCGTTTCGGCCGTTGTACGCTCAGGCTTCTTCACTATCTCTTCAAGGCATGTATTGTAAGCGTCTGTGTTGAGTCTGAGGCTCTGTAGAAAGATGAACGGAGACATAAGGTCGAGATAACTTCAAATATATGATATGAAGTGCATATCGTCCAAACCTTTCTAAATCCTCTGCACTGTTCTCAGATAAACAACCAAACAACTCCAAAATGTTCGTATTGGCGATTCAGGTGCAAATGCCAAGCAGTAAAGGATGCTGTTTGCAAATTTCTGACTGGATAAAATGAATCATGGTGTACTTTGTCTCAAAGACGGTGCACAACTAACCCTACCATATTGTGCAAACAACACGCATGCGTAAATTAAAAATATAAATAATTGACACCATTTATCCATTGCCCCGGCAGATAGATAGATAGATAGATAGATAGATAGATAGATAGATAGATAGATAGATAGATATGTGTTAATTGAGCAAAAATTAGATAGATAGATAGATAGATAGATAGATAGATAGATAGATAGATAGATAGATATGTGTTAATTGGAGCAAAAATTAGATAGATAGATAGATAGATAGATAGATAGATAGATAGATAGATAGATAGATATGTGTTAATTGGAGCAAAAATTAGATAGATAGATAGATAGATAGATAGATAGATAGATAGATAGATAGATAGATAGATATGTGTTAATTGGAGCAAAAATTAGATAGATAGATAGATAGATAGATAGATAGATAACGACATATGTGATAGATACATGTGAACAGATTGAGATATAGAAACACGCAGAGAGATTCATGCACACACACACACACACACATATATATATATATGCGTGTGTGTGAATCTGTGTGAGTGCGTATATATATATATATACACTATAAAACTATGTGGCTTACTATTTGAGAAATCTCTTTTACGAACTATATATATATATATATATACATATATATATACATATATTGTTCTACAGGAGATTTCTCAAATAGCAAGCCATATAGTTTAAAACTAGCATAGTTTTTACTTTTTAGTTTACAGCGTGCGCACACACACACACGTGTGTTTGAATTATTTTCACTCGTTGCTGATGAAGGGAGAATTTTCACGCTGAAATGGCCATTCAACAAATTTAAATCTCGGAATGTTTTTACGTACTATATATATTTGTCTCCGTAAATAGATAACACTATTTACATCGAGCCCTTCATCGAGCCTTTGATCAGTTTTAATATTAATAAAATTAATAATAATAGGACCTGCTTTTTGAGATTTAGCCTTTTGCTCATGCTCATACTTTTTGTATTTAATATATTTTCATATATATATATATATAACAGGTATGGAATATGGATGGAATAAAATTGTGTATTAAAAAACACACTCTTCTTAAGTGCTCAATACAAAGTAGAGCTAATAATATTTATTTAGAATCTATGTTATAAATTCTAAATAAATAAATGTATATATAATATACTAGCAGTATAGCCCGGCGTGCTCGGGTGTAATGAAAGCTTTAAAAGTAATCCATGGTCCTGGAGCCGAGACTCAGCCGCAAGAATATTTGTGTGAAGTTTGGTGAGAATCGGATAAAAATTGTGGATTTGTATAAAGGACATACAGACAGATAAACAGACATACACACAAACATCTTGCCTTATATATATATATATATATATATATATATATATATATATATATATGTTATAGGAAAGTGAAAGAATACGTAGATTAAAGCCCACTGTTGAAGTATTTGCTTTTATAAAGTGTGCTTGATACATAGTACAGCTTAATATTGTAATGTTGTTATTACAATAGTTTATAAAAGCATTATATCACTATACAAAAAGTTTTATGTTTCAGAACAATACAGTTCTTTTTAGATGATATATATATAATGGCTTTACACTTGTATTTGAGGATAGCTCTCTAACAGGACAGTTAGCTAATCCTTACTGCAGATGCCTGCTCATGCACACTTGCGTTTGTTCAATACTCACAGAGCCCACCTGTGTTTTATACTGCATGAATCTATTCTGAGTGAACCCACTACAAACACGTGGACAAAAACAATGACATTAATATTTTTATACAATAATATCTACATTGGCCACACCACAAATTCGCTCTCACGGCGTCTGACGTTGCACTTAAATAAAAATTCAAATATATTCCGTCATTTAGAACAACACGGTTATCAACGCACACTTCTGAGAAAAACGCTTGTTGATAACACGTACATACTCAAACAAGAAAATAATAAGCAGAAACTAAAAATCCTCGAAGCACTCTACATTAAACAATTTAAACCTGGTTTGAATACAATCAATTTTGATATTTCCAATAACGTACTCAAATGTCTGTAATCAGACCAGGGACCACAACGCCACTATTTTGTCACTGTCTTCGGCCATCCGCCACGGTAGGGATGGACTTATATTTTCAATTCAATTATCTTTATTGTTAATTGTTCTATGTTTACTGTGTGTTAATATTTACTCTTTGATAATGGCTTATGTGAGCCGAAAGCTTCGACCCGAAACTTCAGTTCGCAACATCATCCGAGATTATGCAACACCGACCAATTCAAACAAGAAAATTAAATCTATTATCTATTATAAAAAATTCAAAACTGCCAACCTCGTCATCAATTCCAAAGCCTTTATACTTTCGAGCGCTTTCGGCTATACTTTTAACCATTATCAAGAATTAATTGTGTTTTACTTATAAATAAACGCGTGGAAACACTTTGAAATAAACACTTATCAACAACGGCTTTCTAAATTTTTTATTGACTACCATATTAAACTTTTTCTTCGTAACGTAACCACTGGCAACCACAAACACGTAGACAAAAACAATAACATTAATATTTTTTTACAAAAATCAAATAAACAATAACTACAGACAGGATGAATCTTCACTTTGCAATATTATCCGAGATTATGAAACATGGACCAATTCAAACAAGGAAATTAAATCTATTATCTATTATAAAAATTATATTATAATTATATTATAATATTATAATATTATAATATATTATAATTCAAAACTGCCAACCTCGTCATCAATAATAATAATTCATCTTCAAAATCTAAACTGCAGAGAACCAGTGTCGTTTACTATTTTACATGTCCTTTGAAGAACTGTCTTTCTCAACTATCCAAATCCTTTAAACAATTAAATTGGCTATACCAGCACAAAACTGACGAGAAGATTGACTTTATGCCTTTTCCACAACATTTCTATCTGATCTCATTTAAGACACATATCGATAACTTCCGAGACCTACCCGTGATATCCTCGTAGATAATACATACATAATAGCATCATCCACATGCAAAAGAAGATTTAAAATAATGCAGACATTACTAACAAAAAAAGAGAAATCCCACATCATCCGAGATTATGCAACACCGACCAATTAATTATTTATTAAAAAATATTAAAAGCTGCCAACTTCATCGTCAATAATAACAATTCACCTATAAAATCTAAACTGCAGAGGACCAGAGTCGTTTACGAATTTATGTCCTTTGAACAACTGTGTTCCTCAACGATCTAAACCCGTAAACAATTACATTGGCTATATCACCATAAAATGGACAGGAAGATTGACATTGCACCTTTCTCACAACAGTTCCACCCGATCTCATCGATATCTTCCATGACCTATCCGTGAGATATATATATATATAATAGCATCATTCTAGAAGATTAAAAATAATGGAGGCATTACTAATAAAAAAGAGAAATCCTACAGTGTATAACATCAATTATGAACACGGTAACAATGTGTTTGCCGTGTTCAGAATTTAACATACACAAAACACTATAAATATAAAATTTACACCTTCTGCTCCAACGAACTTAAGTCACTGGTGCCTCTGCAACAGGTGTTTACTCGTGCAACCAGATTGGCAACTGGGTCCCACCCATTCACAGTCAGATTAACCAAATGGAGACGACAATTTTACTGCTGCAGCTTCTTATCTCGCACTTTGTGGAACTCGCTTCCATATTCTTGCTTTCCTGACGGCTACAACCGCCAGGAATTTAAATGCAATGTCAATACTCATCTATTAACCACTTGACTCTCGTTCTTTCACCACCCCGTATATCCTTTCCTTTCTCTCCACTTTTGCAACTGTCATCACACCTCTATTCCCATCCTTCTCTTACTACTTTCTAACTGGTTCGTCTTCCTCTTCACTCGCTTCTAATTAATCTTTTTACTCTTATGTAGTCCCCTGAACATCAGTGACATTACCGCCTTGCTCGGGGTGATACGATGAAAAAAATTTTTATTAACAAAAATAATCATAATAATAATTCTTGATAATGATTAAAACTAAAGCCGAAAGTGCTCGAAAGTACAAAATCTTTGGACAGTTCTTATATAATTTGAGTTCTGAACAGAAAAAGATCATAAGAACATGAACAATTCTATAAAAACTAAATGATAATGCATTGTCTGTGAGTTTTGATGAAACCTGCATAAAAGAGAGATTGTTGCCCAAATGCACAATATATATATATATATATATATATATATATATATATAATTACAAATCTAAAATTTAATAGAAAAAACATATTCCCTAAATCCAAAGTTAAGATTAAATATGCAAACTTACATTAATTAAAAACACTGCTTAAATAAAAATAAATAAAAATATCCACGCCAACTACTATCGGCTCTTCTAAGAAATCCATAAGTCACTAGATAATTAAAACTTACAACTGTCTAGAAATCAAAAACTCCCATTAAACAACCACTTAAGAAACACCCTCTCCATAAATTCTAACGGTCACAGACTTATTCCCCTATCACTAACCCTCAACAACACCTCTAACAAAACTAAAAATATATAAAGAAAAAGGATTTCCAGTACTTTACACACCGCCTGATGAAACATTGAAGTTTCAATGCCGAAACAAACGTACCTTCGTAGCGGATATATATATATATATATAATAATAATAATAATAAAATCGACTCTGTACGTATCCAAATCTTAAAATCTTACACAAGTAATTTTTTAGGACCACGAATAACCGGCAGAATCTAACTCCGTTATTGTCCGCCGCTATAAAGCTTTGGACAATGAGGGGAAAAAAAAAGAAAACTGCGGAGCACCGACAATACATACAGTACTTCACAGCAAAGAAAACGAACGAACGAACCACAAAGAAAGAAAAGTGCTCGATACAAAACTAACCAAAAAGGATTAACCAAGAGGCAGTGACGTAGGTCTTGGCGATCTTGCGATTTTTTCTCGTGTATATATATATATATATATATGTGTATGTATTAATATATATATATATATATATATATATATATATATATATATGTATGTATATATATATATATATATATATATATATATATATATATATATGTATGTATTATAATTTATAATAAATATTCACAGCTCTATATAATATATATCGAGCACTGTTTTAAATTAATGTTTTGGACGTTGTAAAATTTCTTCGTGCTGTATTCACTCGGATATATATATATATATATATATATATATATATATATATATATATATATATTGGCTATCATTCAAATTTCTATCGTCTTCCTTTGAAGACTACCAACGATGGTCTAAAATTCTTACAAGCTAACACATAATTTCGGCAACTTAATTTATGTTTCCACTTGACATCAAACTACTTTTGACTGACATTAGCAAACACCACGTAAAACGTGCCAAATGTAAAATGAAACATGAAAAGACGCAATAAAAAACAAAAATAAACCAAAAAAAATATCAAACCAAAAAAAAAAAAAAAGACATACACCCACTTACACAAAAAAGTTCTTAGTGACTCAAAAATATCATTCAAAGTAACGGTTTTGCTATAAGTTCCTGAGTGCTGGTTGGTTTGTTAGTATAAAGGGTGCGGCAAAGTAACGGCGTTTTGGGGTTTATTTTTTTAATTTTTTTATTAACATTTATTGAACAAAAATAAATTGCAGTAGTTTAAGACGGGCTAAGATTAACTTTGGTTTACACGTTCATACACTGAATTTCAAGCTTGCTTATAGATGCACGCAGTTCTAGGAATGCCATCTGTTAGAAAATGGCGTTAACTTATTCAAGGTTCTGATAGATAGATAGATAGATAGATAGATAGATAGATAGATAGATATACACAGACTAAGATAAATAAATAGATAGATATGAACAGACTGAGATAGATAGATAGATAGATAGATAGATAGATAGATAGATAGATAGATATGAACAGACAGTGATAGATAGATAGATAGATAGATAGATAGATAGATAGATAGATAGATAGATGTGAACAGAATGAGAGATAGATAGATAGATAGATAGATAGATAGATAGATGTGAATAGATAGATAGATAGATAGATAGATAGATGTGAACAGAATGAGAGATAGATAGATAGATAGATAGATAGATAGATAGATAGATAGATAGATAGATAGATATGAACAGACATGAACAGACAGTGATAGATAGATAGATAGATAGATAGATAGATAGATATATATGAACAGACATGAACAGACAGTGATAGATAGATAGATAGATAGATAGATAGATAGATATGAACAGACATGAACAGACAGTGATAGATAGATAGATAGATAGATAGATAGATAGATAGATAGATAGATATGAACAGACATGAACAGACAGTGATAGATAGATAGATAGATAGATGTGAACAGAATGAGAGACAGATAGATAGATAGATAGATAGATAGATAGATAGATAGATAGATAGATAGATATGAATAGACTGATTGATATACTGATAGACTAGTAAGCGATGCTTTGGGTAAATTGTCACCCATGTGCGATGTTTGTTTCTGTTTTCTCGACTGCAAAAGTAGTAGGATCAGTTCATCTCCGTCTGTTCTGTGAGGAAAAAAAAAAAAATTCAAACCGCAATTTTCTCCGCGAGGAATTTGGAAACGGCATGCTGTTTCTTGGAATTTTCGGCTGTAGCACCAGCACAAATATTTCTAAAGAGACTTTGTTGCCCGAATACACAATTTCAGAGTGTTTGGGTGTCCATCTAAGGACAGTGCAGTGGATTCAGAAAGAGTTGGATGGTATATCCAGATATTATCATGACGTTTGGAGCAATCACTTCTAATGGCCATGTTATATACTAATTATTATTTATTATTATTATTGCATACTGCAACTTGATAACTATAAAGTTTCGGTGTTAAAACATCATCATCAGGCAATATTATCATAATTATTACCATATATTTATGCTCTACATTTTTATAGAGCAATTTTTACAGTAAATATCTACCTGTGGAATATATATCCGTTAGTAACCATTACTTATATATATATATATATATATATATATATATATATATATATATATTGTATTACAATATCAAGCTCTACGCTTAAATCGAGCACTATTTATAAAAGTAACTGCATGAACAACAGGTTAAAAAACCTACGAGTTCTACAACTTTGTTACAATGTATATATATATATATATATATATATATATATATATAGTGGGAGCAAATAATTTTCTAAACATATATGAATGTCTATTATGTTTAATCATGGGCTGTTCTAAACGTCGTATTTTGGCTTTAATTTCAGGTGAAAATAAGGAGAAAAATTCTCAACATTTGGATAATTTTTATTATGTTGGTTCTAAGCTTTTGGCTCACATGACCCATCTTCAGAGAGGTTATAAGGACGGTAACACAAAAACATCCACCATCAGCGACGATTTTATCTTGTGTTGACATAAAACTCCGCTAAGCAACGGCAATAGTTACCAAAAATAACAAACGCAGTTCTCAAATTTGCAATGCGGTTCCATGATGTCACACCACGTGATAGCAGTGTGACGTCATAGAACAAAATTATTATAGACAAAAATTATCCAAATGTTGGAGAATTTTTGTCTTTATTTTCAACTGAAATTAAAACCAAAATACGACATTTAGAATGTATATAACTATTGTCTCTTATATTTAACAGTATATATACATATATATATATATATATATATATATATATACATTGTGTATTTTTTACGTTTGATAAGTTACTGCAGTTAGGTTTTTTTTTTCTTGGTTCTAATATTTTTTTCTTTTCTGGGCATAATGTATGTAGAAATTGTCTGAATAATTCTGTTTCACCCAGCGGTATTTTAGCTATTATCAAGAGTGATTTTACTTTCACTTTTAACTAGACGTCTGGAATTTTTACGCAAGTATCTAGAGGTATAGTAATATTTTATTTTCCAAATACTTAAATGAAATGATGTAATTTGTACCTTAAAATCGAGTTTCACTGGCTGCTCGGTTAGTCAATAACAAATGTTTCCTGATAAGGAAATTATTATTATGATCATTACCATTAGAGATGAGGAGAACAGTTACTACATTTTGATCTCAGATGTCCAAATGTTACGAATGCGTAATTCAAATAGCGACAGATTCTCTGTCATGGTGCCCTCCTACGAGGAATGAACTCTTCCTCTTTTAATATATAATTACTTGCGTAACTTCCAGAAGAGGCAGTTAAGTATGACAGTTTCTGTTGTACCTTGCACATTGTCGAACTCTCTGCCTTCAGGCGGAGAGTAATAACCCAGTGGAGAGTCGAAAAATTGGAAATTTTTGGTCGGGCTATATGGCCTGGATTGCCCAACTTAAAAAGGCCTTGTGACACTTTTTGCCTTAAATGGGAAGGCAATTAAATACCGCAGTTGATTACGAAAGGTAGTACGCAGTTGAGTACGACAGGTAGTACACAGTTAAAATTAGCTACGATTCAGGCAATAAGCAGCGTAACTGTACCGTTCCGACTTACTTATTTCTAGTCACTTCTTATTAACCCTCTAGGGCCATTCGTATCATATTTGATACAGTATGAAAACAAGCCTTGAAAGAAATATTTTCCTGAAAATTTTTTTAAGAGAAATATTTTATAAATTTCAAATGAAAGCAGTACTGACTGCTCAGTCAATGAATACCAAATGTTTCCTTATAAGGAAATACCAAATGTTTCCTTATAGGGAAATACTGTATCAAATATGATACGAATGGCCCTAGAGGGTTAACGCTAATTTGTATATATATATATATATATATATGTGTGTGTGTGTGTGTGTGTGTGTGTGTGTGTGTGTGTGTGTGTGTGTGTGTGTGTGTGTGTTCTTTTTATACTAATACACTGTTTTGAACCTACCTTCTGTTATCCGTCTCTTACTTCCAGCACAAATCGGTCACAACAAATTGACGACGAAGATTTGCCTTAAGATTTGCCACAACAAAGTGGCGACGAAAATCCACAACATGCTCGGTCAAAGAATTTTGAATGTCCGTTATAAGGAAAGAGCTACTATGACCCTAACCCTTACAATTATCAAAAACAGACGACTATAAATGCGAGCACTTGAACGCAGATAGATAAAATTTGAAATCTCTTCAGGAGAGTATTAACTTTACCGCCTAAGGAAATTGGGATTAGCTGATAATTTGAAATGAACGTGACTTTACCCGGGATCAGAGAGGAAACAACATGATGGTTTGAGGTGAACGGAAAACTGGCACAAGTCTTGGTCATAGGTTATTGCTGTAAATGACAGCGGCAATAATCCAGAATTATTCAGAGCAGTTAAGCCTTTAACCCTTCTTTCATCCTCCTCCTCATCATCATCATCATCATCAACAGCGTGTGGCTCTTCATTTTAAGCGACTTTGTAAATATCTCTATTCAAACCATCCTAAACTTCAATGCCTTCTGCTATCTAACAAAATTAATTCAGGTTTTTTGGTTCTTATGACGAAATATGACGAAATATATTTTTAATATCCTGAGTATCACGATAAACTACCTCCAGCAGCAACGATCGAAAGATTGGATGTCCTGAGGAGCGTAGAATGATCTCTTAATTTATGTTGCTTCCAAATTCACACTAACCTTAGGTGGTAGCACCTTTTAGGGTCCCAGCATTGGGAAAATAAGGAACTTCCAAACAAAACATGGAAGTATAAAAATACCAATTTTATAGTAATAATATCAATAACCCTGCTGTTCATCTGAGGGTTCTCGACAGGCTTCAAAGGAAAAATCTGTAACGTGATCGGTCCCAACCTGACAGCTCGACTCCAGCCACTTTCTCACCGGTGGGATGTGGCTTTCCCCCGTCTCTTCTACAAATATTTTCATGGCTTCTGCTCCGATGAGCTTACGTCACTAGTGCCCCCTGCACAAGAATTTACTCGAGCAACCAGACTAGGAACAAGGTTCTATCATTTTACAGTTTAATCTACCAAATGCAGCCGACAGTTCTACTCCTGCAGCTTCTTTTCCTGCTATTCCCTCCTGTGCAACTCCCTTTCATATACTTGCTTTCCTGACGACTACAACCTCCAGGAATTTAAATGCAATGTCAATTCCCATCTCTAATCCACTTGACTCCAGTCCTTTCTACATCTCCCTGTATATCTTGTTCTTTTTCCTTTCTCTCTGCATTCGCAACAGTCTTCACAACTGTGTTCCCATATTCCTCTTGCCCTTTCTTTGACACCCTCTGTAACTGGTTCGTCTTTCTCTTCACTCTTCTCTTGCCTAAAGATTTACTCTCTTATGTAGCCACCTGCGCGTCAGTGGCGGTACTTCCTTGATTGAGGTGAAACGATTAAAAAAATAATAATAGATTTTTATTAAAAAAAAAATAGCGACTATACCCAGAGTAAAATTAACAACAATACATTTTATATGAGGAGCGAAATAGCACATGTTAATTGATGTCAGTGCCTCAGCTATGGATAAATAACGAACTCCGAAACAAGCATCAATAATACAAAAAAATTAAAAAACATTCATTTACTATGATAGTATAAAATTATGTACAATATATGTGTATTTGAAAACGTACAATTGTGTTCAAAATATTTTGACGTTGGCATTAAATAGCCCATAGTGATGTTGATATACTACTAAGCAAAATCTACCAAACAACCAACACGAAAGAACTCTTTCATGACATTCTTCTTCTTCTGTGTGTCCTGTCTTTTCAGGACGTAGGCGATCATGGTTCTCCACGTCTCCCTATCTCTTTCGGCTCTTAGTATGCTTGCTCCTGTTACACCTCGCAACCCTCGTTCCGTCATCCACCTGATCAGGCCCTGCAAATATGTTATCCGCTGCCTTCCTCTGTCTCTTTTTCCTTCTATCTGGCCTCTCAGTATCAGGTTCTTCCTTATTGCATGTCCCAGGAACTTCAGCTGTTTCTTCCTGATGCTCAGTATTAATTTCCTTTTTGTTGCCATTCTTTCCAACACCTCCTCGTTGCTTGCATTCTCAGTCCACGATATCCGCAGCATCCTTCTCTAGAACCTTCCAGTTTTGTCCTCATTTTCGATTATATTGTCCAGCATTCACTGCCGTATTGAAGAACTGACATCACATAGCAATCCAGTACTCTTTTCTTTGCACCTAGTGAAATTTTCCTGTGTGTTAGTACTTTACTCAGCTTCTGCAATGCGTCCTTTGCGAAGCCAATTCGCCTTCGGATCTCTGTGTCGCACTTTCCATCTCCTGTTAAATTTTTGTACTTGCTTGATTCTGGTATCCCCCACCTGCATTTGGCATTTTGGGTTACAACTTTTGCTGATGACCATGAATTCAGTTTTCTTAAAGTTTATTTGTAGTCCTTTTTGTCACTATCCACCGATACCTTCTGTAGGAGGTCTTGTAGTTTCCTTTCTGTGTCTGCAATCAGCACTGTATCATCTGCATACCTTATGTTGTTCAAGTTGTGCCCTCCAATAACAAATCCTGGCGTGTCATCTAGGGTCCTCAAAATATTCTCACTGTACAAGTTGAACAGATTCGGTGAAAAGATACATCTTTGTCTTAATGACAAAGATGTGTCATTAAGACACTATAAAAAAAGTGTCATTAAGACACAATAAAAAAAGAAATATAACTGTATTCCATTATATAACTGCAACATAAAACACACATATCACCGCTTTTAGTAATTATGGCCACACAAATATGTATATGCAAAAAAGCCGAGTATCATCTACCATGTATTCAGTTGTGAAGGCAGAATAACATATATCGTATTTTTATGAGCCATTTCATGAGCCATTTCTTAAATTTATTCCAAAATACAAAAGCTTAGTATCATGAACTCAATTGTGAAAGCAAAATACCATGTGTCATATTTTTATTACTGCAAAACTACCTACAGCATTAAATGTCGGATATTAAATGACCCATGAGGAGTTGAGATGCCGTCGTTGACTAAATCAATCAATCATTAATATCACTGTTTATTGTGTACGGTCGTTCGGCTAATGTTTATGGATGTTATTCATCCATTGGATATTGATTAGAAAACCATTCACAAAATATTTACTGTCTGTTCCTAAATTTATCCTGGCTCTCAGACTATCAAAATCTCAAATTCTCCTTTTATTTTGGTTTTGTAGAGGCAGCACAAATCAACATTACTGCTACCATCATCCCGAAGAAATAATTTCTTTTCTTTTTTCAAAAGTCTACTAGTATTAAATGGAAGCTGTGGGCATCAACACCGAGTCATGGGAGAGCGTAGCAGTCAACCGGTTCAGATGGAGAGGAAATCTGGCGTAACAACTTAAATCAAGGGAGGAACAACTAACACAAGTCGCCATGGAGAGGCGGGTTCGCAGGAAGCAAAATGACAGCTCCGACAGACCAGAAACAAAACATAAATGCAGCCTCTGCAACAAAGACTGTCACTCCCCAATCGATTTCTACAGTCATAGACGCCGATACTCCAGTCAAGCAGACAACTAGGATGCTTCCTATGGTCAAACCTGACCGACGGAGGCCTACTACTAGCATTAAATGTCCCGATTATAAAAGTCTTTGAATTTAATTTTTTTTTTTTTAATCATTTTACCCCGAGCAAGGCGGAAACGCCACTGATGTGCAGATAAATGTAAAAAGATTAATTAGAAAAGAGTGAGGAGTACAAGCTAGTTAGAAAGGAACAATAGAAAGCTGAGAAAGCAGGTGCGATGACAGATACATAGGTGGAGAGAAAGGGAAGGTTATACAGGGGAGGGGAGAGAGCTAGAGTCCAGTGGTTAGTAGATGAGTATTGACTTTGCATTTAAATTTCTGGAGGTTGTAGCCGTCAGGAAAGCAAGAATACGGGAGCGAGTTCAACAGGCGGGAAGTACAAGAGAGGAAGCTGCAGGAGTAGAATTGTCGTCTACATTTGGCTAACGTGACTGTGAATGGGTGGGACCCAGTTGCCAGTCTGGTTTTACGAGTAAACACCTGTTGAGGAGGCATCAGTGACTTAAGCTCGTCAGAGCAGAAGCCATGAAAGTATTTATAGAAGAGACAAAGGGAGGCCACATTTCGACGATGGGGAAATGGCTGCAGTCGAGTCGCCAGATCAGTACCTATCACATTACAGACTCTCCTTTGGAGCCTGTCAAGAACACTGAGGAGAACGGCAGGGGCACCTGACCATAAATGGCAGCAGTACTCCATGCACGGACGGATGGTTGACTTGTATATATGCAGGATGGATTCAGGTGGAAAAAAACATCCTGGATCGACATAGTGACCCAATCTTCTGAGCAGTAGATTTTGCTATGGATTCAATATAGTGGTTCCATTTGAGGTCTGAGGACAGGGTAAGTCCGAGGTAGGCGTAGTGTATTACTCTCAGGGAGAATCACTTGGTCCATGCTTATGGGAGGCAGAAGAGGTTGCCTGTAATGGTTGACAGACAACAGCTTGGTATTGAAGACATTTACAATGTTTTAACTACTAGAATGTTCTATTCATGGTATCCTTAGCCTCCTTCTATTGAACCAAATTTGTGTTACATCAAGTCTCTTTCATCTTTGAGGAGATCTAATTGCCATTGGAATTTCGTTTTTTTTTCTTGTTTCTAGGAAAGTTTTTTTTTAATTTCTTACTTTTACTAATTGTTTACGTCTTAGCTTTTCATGTTTCGTTGGCTATTCCATTCTTCTTTTATGTGCCATGTCCTTTCAGGACGTAGGCGATCATGTCTTTCCACATCTCCCTGTCCCTGGTGGCTCTTAGCACGCTTTCTCCTGTTGCACCATGCAAGCCTCGTTCCGTCATTCACCTGATCAGGCCCTTTAAACATGTTAGCCGCTGCTTTCCCCTGTCTCTTTTTCCCTATATCTGGCCTGTTAGTATCAGGTTCTCCAAGCCCTTTTTCCTCATTGCATGTCCCAGGAACTTTAGCTGTCTCTTCCTGATGCTCAGTATTTATTTCATTTTCATCTCCATCGTTTCCAAATCCTCGTCATTGCTCACATTCTCGGTCCATAATATCCGCAGCATCCTTCTGTAGAACCGCATTTCACAGTTGCTTCAAGTTTGATGATATTGTCTAACATTCTTTGATGATATTGTCCAACATTCACAGCCATATTGAAGTTCCGACATCACATGGCAATCCAGTACTCTCCTATTCCATTACACTTTAGGATTTCAGGTTCTTAGACACAATGATGTAATTTATTCCTTGTTTCTCACTTCAAAATCACAGATTCCTAATAAACATAAGAAAACACAGTTTTGGTTTTGTCATCAAAAATTTAGTTTCTTCATCAATATTTTTTTGTTTATAATCATATCGCCCCAAGCAAGGCATTTTACTACCACTGTTTTGCAGGGGGCTACATAGGAGGAAAGTTATGAGAAAAGGTTATAGGGTGTGTCAGGAAGCGGGTAAGAGAAAGATGGATGTGGCCATAAAGTGAGGGATCAATTTATATATTGGTTGTAATGTAAAATTGATCCACCACTTTATATATACATAATAATTTCTTGTCATGTGATAAACCGTAGAAAACGAATCAATCAGTCAATGAAATACTGATTAGCTACACATGCATGTCTTTTAGATTTATTTACATCCTCTGGAATATAAATGCATAGAAGTTTTTTTTATAATCATATAGCCCCAAGCAAGGCATTTTACTCCCACTGTTTTGCAGGGGCTTACATAGGAGGAAAGTTATGAGAAAGTGACATGTTATAGGGGGTGTCAGGAAGTGGGTAACAGAAGGATGAGAATACTGATGAGAGTGGAGTGGACGGAGAAAGGAGCATGAGAGAGAGGATGCAGGTTAGTGAGATAGGAGATGACTATTGACTTTATATTTAAATTCTTAGATTTTGTAGATCTCGAGAAAGCAAGTAAATGGAATGGTATTCCACAGGCGGGAAGTGCGAGAAAAGAAACTGTTGGAGTAGAATTTGCGTTTACAATTTATTGATTACACAGTAAAAGGGTGGGACCGAGTTGCTAATCTTGTTGCTCGAGTAAATTTATATATAGGAGGCACCAATGAGCTAAGTTCATCGGAGCAGAAGCCGTGAAAGTATTTGTAGAAGAGGCACAGGGAAGCCACATTGCGCCGGTGAGAAAGTGACTGCATCTGAGCTGCGAAGTCGGGATCTATTACACAACAGATTCTCCGTTGAATTTTGTGAAGGACACCTAGATGGATAGCAGGAGCACCCGACCAGATATGGCAGCAGTATTACAACACACGGGTAAATTATATATATATATATATATATATATATATATATATATATATATATATTCTTGAAAAATAAATAAGCAGCTGTTTAAACAATTGTTAATTGTAAACATAAAACACAGTATTTGATATGTTGGTAATATTTGTTTTTTCTTCCTTTTTAATGAAAGACAATTTATTTCTATTTTCATAGTTTTTAATAGTTGGATATTTTTTTAACCTAGTCAGCCAGCCGGTTAAGTGTCATACATGAAACACGCTTGGGCGATTACGTCTCGAAAGAGACATTTCTGTCTGGGCAGAAGATTATTCCTCAGTAGTTGACCATTGCTTTCTGCGGTAGACTGGTCGCCAGCCAAGACTACAGAACCCAATCTGTCCTGTTAGTTAACCCATAACTGTTAGGAAGAGACGGATTAATACCTTTCCCAAGTGTATTTGCGCGAAAATATTTTGAGGACCCTAGAAGTTATGCCTGAATTCGTAATCAGAGGTGAAAATTTAAACAACCTAAGGTACGCAGATGATACAGTGCTGAAAGCAGACACAGAAAGAAAAAATACAAGACCTCCCACAGAAGGTTGCAGAAGAAATATAACAAGAAAGAACTAGAAATAAACTGCAAGAAAACCGAATGCATGGTCATCAGTAAAAAGGACAGCACAAACTGCCAAATACAGGTCGAGGATACCAGAATCAAGCAGGTACAAAAATTGAAATGCCTGGGAAGCGTTATAATAAAAGACGGAAAGTGCGACACAGACATCCGAAGGCGAATTTGCATGGCGAAGGAAGCATTCCAGAAGTTGAGTTAGGTATTAAGAAACAGGACAATTTCGCTAGGAAGAGAGTACTGGATTGCTACGTGCTGTCCGTCCTTCAATATGGCAAGGAATGCTGGACAATATCATCAAAGATGAAGGAAAAACGTGAAGCAACTGAAATGTGGTTCTACAGAAGGATGCTGCGAATATCATGGATCGAGCATGTGAACAATGATGAGATCTTAGAAATGATGGAAACAAAAAGTAAATTAATACTGAGCATCAGGAAGAGACAGCTGAAGTTCCTGGGACACGCAATGAGGAAGGAAGGCTTGGAGAATCTGATACTAACAGGCCAGATAGTGGTAAAAAGAGACAGGGGAAAGCAACGGATAACATATTTGAAGAACCTAATCAGATGGATGACGGAACGATGATTGCATTGTGTAACAAGAGATGGCATGCTCAGAGCCACCAGCCATAAGGAAACGTGGAAGGCCATGATCGCCTACGTCCTGAAGGGACAGGGCCCATAGAAGAAGAAGAAGAACGCTTCAAATATTTGTGTAGATATGTATGGTGGAGAAATGTATTGAACTGAAAACTCTCTTGGATTAACTCACTGGTTTTAATCAACGCTTTTATTTACTGGACATATGCGTTTGACTTTTTTCATAAAGTATTACGTAACTATGTGCTATTTTAATCATTAAATTTTAAATTACCTTGTAATCTTGGTTGATGACATCACAACGTTTTGACCAAGTGTTCAAGTGTTGTGAAATCAATTATAATTCTTTCATGCAGGAATTGTTCTCTCACTACCAAGTCCAAGAATCGACATACTAACACATGTATAACCAACTCCTATATCCACTACGCCACTGTCCCGAAGGACTTAAGGGGTGTATTTTGGAGCCTTTATTCAGTGTCAGATGGATTTTGACAACTGGATTATGTTAGTGGATTCGTGAAGTATTTTGTATGCTAGATAATAAAAATTCTAATAAAAAATAATAATGAAAATTTATTGTAGTAAGCTACGCACCATAGTAAAGCTGTATTTTGTATTTCTTAACCTGTTTGCATTTCTTGCCAAAATTGGTCAATAGGGGAGCTATTTTAGGGGGTGTGACAGACTAACAAACTAACAGAAGTTACAGAATTTTATACATAGATACATAGATACATAGATAGATATGAACAAATTGAGTTAGATAGATAGATAGAAAGGAAGAGATAGATAGATAGATAGATAGATAGATAGATAGATAGATAGATGGAGAGAGAGAGAGAGAGAGAGAGAGAGAGAGAGAGAGAGTCCGGTACTTGTTGAAGTGATACAGGGAGCAGCTCATTTCCACTAAACCTTAATCGTTGGTTTGTATATAAAAGTCCCACGAGATTGGGTTTGAGTTTGAGGCTCAATATTTGTTCTATACCAATCTATATAAAATAATAGGATGTTTCTATCCTCTTGGATGTGCGTTGTGGTGCAGTGGATATCGGCTCGGATCGAGAAATCGGGGAACCGAGTTCTAATTTCAGTTGAATTCATTGCATTCACTTCCGCGCAAATAACCTTGGGAAATGTATTAATCCGTCTCTTCCTTCCAGTTATGGGTTAAATAACAGGACAGATTAGGTTCTATAGCCTTGGCTGGCAACCAGTCTACCGCAGAAAGCAATTGCAACCTAATGTGGCATAATCTTCTGCCCAGCCAATCATCAATGATCGTCCAAGTGTGTTTCACGTATGGCACTTAAATGACTGACTGACTGACTATCCTCTTAAATACGAGACCACTATTTGAGTAGAGTGATTATCCTTGATCCAGACTCTCTCTTGTTCATCTCTTTTTCCGAGTAGAGAGGGACCGAAGCGAGGCTCCGCCGAAAGGTAAAGTCTTTTTTAGAGTGAAAAAACAAGAGCCTGACCCAGTCTTTAGCTGGGTTTACGGGATAATTTTAACAGTGTTTAAGAGCTCAGAATCCCCACTTTAATTGACATTGTACCTCATCAGCCTTGGTGGGAATGTGGCAAATGCCGAGTCATCATTCTGATCCAAACGCTCCTGTTCAACTCTCTCCCTTCGCGCGGAGAGGAACCCAGACTAGGCACTGCTGAATGGTCTGGGGTGAATAAAGAACCCGACCCGACTAAGCTGGGTCTACGGGATATTTTTCGCTGAGGTTAAGGGCTTGGAATCCCCATTTTAATTCACTGCGTGTCATATTCGTCTTTTTGAGAAGTTGGTAAATACCGAGTTATTTTTACTGACCAGCAGTTCACTAGCAGTGTATCTACTTCACACAGCGAGCGAGTCTTGTATTTATCGATATACTATTATTCCCAACATCCGTTTTGGTGATTACTCACGCTTTTAGAGTTACAATATTTTCTCAAGGCACGATGTTTCCTCGAATGGACATTCGTTCATCGTGACTAAGGGTAGTCTGGTATCTAATCGGCGCAGTATTCGCTTTCGAATCATTGAATTTAACCAGCCAGTGTTTTTCCTGGCTGGGAAGTTAATGTTAGATCAAACGTGAGGTCAGCTGTCAATCACTGATCGCCAAGAGTTTTAAAGTTGCACCCGTATATCGTGGTATCACTGGCAAATAATCGGGTTACATACTTAAGCTGATAATTTATGCAGATCAGAAAGATGATTGGTCCGAGATGTGGTTCCTGGGGGACGCCTGCGTTGACCGCTAGGGTCTTGGAAGGCTGGCCATTAATAACTATGAGGGATTATATAATTGAGAAAATGTGTAAACTATTGTTGTTCGACCAGGAGCCATTTTGTATTGATAATAACCTTTTACTCGAGGTTCCGGAGAAATTAATACCCATACGCCATGTTGAAGACAACAGAAAGTGAATCCGAGAATAATACCTGACAAGATTCTGTAAATAGATGACAGAAGAGGGATCGTAAAAGATTGAAGGTACTTCGAGTAAGGAAGTTGTAGAGGGCCATGGATGCAGATAGATAAATAAACAATATTATTTCTGCATATCTTAGGTTACTTTAATCGTTTACAAGAAATACCCGTGAAAATTACGAGGTTTTCTTTCTTAAAATTTCTGATTAAACTTAATTCTTCAGTTCAGGTGGATGACAGAACGAGGATTGCACAGTGTAATAGGAGGGATAGGGAAACGTAGAAAGCCATAATCGCCTACGTCCTGAAGGGACAGGGCACATAGAAGAAGAATATATGCCATGTGTTTATGAGAAATTATAATGGGGATATAAAGTGAGGAATCAAATCTATATCATAATCAGTATATAAACAGATCCCTCATTTTGTGGCCATGCTAGTTTCTATACATTTATAGTCTAGATTTATGAGCTTGAGCCAGTTTGACATCTTAAAAAACAACTGGATATTGCTATTATTATTATTATTATATTGTTATTATTTCTCCTCTTTACCTTACTACAACTACTACTACTATTAATAATAATAATAATAATAATAATAATAATAATGACAAAAAATTCCCGTAACACTTTCACAGTTTCCATATTTAAATTTTCTAATAAATCTTAATTCTTTATTTCAGTCAATTAGTTTAGTGTCTTACGTTACAGTTAGGCCGATCATGTCTCGAAAAAGACATGACTGACTGAGCAGAAGATTATCCCGCAGTAGGTTGCTGTTGCTTTCTGCGGTAGACTGTTTGCCCGCCAAGGCTATAAATCCTAATCTGTTTTATTATTTAACCCATAACTGGAGGGGAGAGATGGATTAATACCTTTCCCAAGGGTATTTGCGCGTAAGTGAATGCAAGGAATTCAACTGGAATTCGAACTCGGCTCTCCGATTTCTCGTTCCGAGCCGATATCCACTGCATTAAAACTTCTCTTATTGATCGAATAAGCCAATGCCAAGTTCCGCGACAATAAAATATCCATAGGAATTCCGCGATCTCTTCGTTAAATACTTGAGCTTAACAACTGTAACAAAATATAGCAATAACAATCATAAACATGAATAGTGGTCGTTATTTTAAGAAGTAAGGGGATACAAATGAAAAAAAAATTGAAACTGACAACTTTTTCTATTTCACTGGAACAGATCTGAAGACTATTTACATTATTCGGACTTATGCCCCCATCTCTGTTGTCATTTGTACGACGTTTCGGCCGTTGTACGCCTTCTGCAGGTGCTACGATTTTTCGAACCGATCCTTTTATTACAATCACGGGGGTATATTCTCATCTTTTGCGTAGAGCTGTTATTGGTAGTCATGAGTTATCTCCCTCTTGTTTCCCCTCTGCTGTAGTCTGGTATTAAACTTACAACTTTGAACAAGTAACTTAGAGGGTTAGAGGGAGATAACTCATGACTACGAATAGAGGCAATAGTCCGAATAATGCGAATAGTGTAATTAATACCTCATCTCAAAAATATAAATAAATCTGAAGACATCTATTTTCCTTACTTTATTTCTTACTGAAACCAAGTAGCGTCTTTCATATGTCTTTTTCACACGGTCCAAATAAAATAGTCCGTTATTTATGGGGTGACATTAAAATTGTCTTTCTTTCTTTCTTTCTTTCTTTCTTTCATTCTTTTGTTCGTTCGTTCTTTTTTATTTTTCTTTCATTTTGTCACTGAAATGAAGTAGCATTTCTAATATGCCATTTTCGTTTTGTAAACATTTTTTCAGTTTCTTTCATTCTTGGTAGCTTTCTTTCATTTTATCCTGCTTCTATTCATTCATTTTTTCTTCTTTCTTTCTCTCACGCCTTTAATTTCTTTCTTTCTTCTTGTCAGTGTCCCTTTCTTTATTTCCTTTTTTCTCTTTTGTTCTTTCGTTTTTCTTCTTGTAATCATCCCTTTCTTCCTTTCTTCTTCTCATCATGACTGTCTTCCTTTCTTTCTTGACTAATATTTCTTTCTTTCTTTTTTTCTTTCTTTCTTTCTTTTATTGTCCCTTTCTTTCTTTACTTGTTTTTATATTTCTTCTTGTCATCGTCTTTCCTTCCTTTGGTTATTCTTTCTTTCACCCTTCTTCTTTCTTTTTTTTACTTTTTCTTTCTTTCTTTCTTTCTTTCTTTCTTTCTTTCTTTCTTTCTTTCTTTTTCCCTGTGGTCGCTTTTTCATCTTTTCTTACTTTACTTTTCATACTTTATCATTTTTCCCTCCATGGAAATTATCTTTCTTTCT
This sequence comes from Ascarosepion bandense, assembly GCA_037127315.1. Taxonomy (NCBI): domain Eukaryota; kingdom Metazoa; phylum Mollusca; class Cephalopoda; order Sepiida; family Sepiidae; genus Ascarosepion; species Ascarosepion bandense. The sequence continues at coordinate 263,172 of JBBBDQ010002429.1, forward strand.
TTCTTTCTTTCTTTCTTTCTTTCTTTCTTTCTTTCTTTCTTTCACGTTCAATCTCTTGATTTTTTTACCAGTTTCTATTTTTTTTTATTTGGTCATCGTCCCTTTCTTTCTTTCTTTCTTTCTTTCTTTCTTTCTTTCTTTCTTTCACGTTCAATCTGTTGACTTTTTATTACCAGTATCTCCTTTTATTATTTGGTCATTGTCCCTTTCTTTCTTTCTTTCTTTCTTTCTTTCTTTCTTTCTTTCTTTCTTTCACGTTAAATCTCTTGACTTCTTTTATACCAGTCTATTTTTTAATTTCTTTCTTTCTTTCTTTCTTTCTTTCTTTCTTTCTTTCTTTCACGTTCAATCTCTTGATTTTTTTACCAGTTTCTATTTTTTTTTATTTGGTCATCGTCCCTTTCTTTCTTTCTTTCTTTCTTTCTTTCTTTCTTTCACGTTCAATCTGTTGACTTTTTATTACCAGTATCTCTTTTTATTATTTGGTCATTGTTTCCCTTTCTTTCTTTCTTTCTTTCTTTCTTTCTTTCTTTCTTTCTTTCTTTCTTTCACGTTAAATCTCTTGACTTCTTTTATACCAGTCTATTTTTTAATTTCTTTCTTTCTTTCTTTCTTTCTTTCTTTCTCCATTAAAAACCTTTCTTTCTTTCTTTCTTTCTTTCTCCATTAAAAACCTTTCTTTCTTTCTTTCTTTCTCTATTAAAAACCTTTCTTTCTTTCTTTCTTTCTTTCTTTCTTCTTGTCACCATCCCTTTTTCTTTCCCTTCTTTCTCTCTCTTTTTTTCTTTTTTTCTGTTTTTTCTTCTTTCATTTTTCTCTAATTATCTTTCTTTCTTTCCGATTCGACTTGCTGTCGTTTTTTTTTCTTTCTTTCTTTCTTTCTTTCTTTCTTTCTTTCTTTCTTTCTTTTCTTCCACCTTTAGACTTTTCATTCTTCTTGTGATCATCTCTTTTTCTTCCTTTCTTTCTCTTTCTTTCTTTCTTTTTTCTCCTTTGAAAATCTTTCTTTCTTTCTTCTTGTCACCATCCCTTTTTCTTTCCATTCTTTCTCTTTCTTTTTTCTTTCTTTTTCTGTTTTTCTTCTTTCTTTCTTTTTTCTCTAAAAATCTTTCTTTCTTTCCGATTCGACTTGCTACCGTCTTTCTTTTTCTCTTTCTTTCTTTTTTTCTTTCTCCATTAAATTTTTAATTCTTCTTGTCATCATATCTTTTTCTTCCTTTCTTTCTTTCTCTTTATTTCTTTATTTATTTCTTTCTTTCTTTCTCTGAAAATTTTTCTTTCCAATTCCACTTGCTAAATCTTTCTTTATTTTCATAATTTCTTTCTTACCAGTTCAACGTATTGACCCCCTTTTTCATTCTTTCTTTTACTGTCTTTGTTTCTTTCATCCTTTCTTTCACGAAAAATCTTTCTTTTCGATTCGACTTGCTGAAGTCTTTCTTTCTTTCCTTGTTTCTTTCTGGTTCGACGTGTTCGCCTCTTTTATTTATTCCTTCTTTCTCTTTCTTTCTTTCTTTCTTTTAAGTTCAAAATCTTGACGTCTTTCATCGCAGCCTGGCTTTATTCATCTGGTAATAGTTCGTTACTTTCTTTCTTTTTTCTTTCATCAACCCACTGATGATCCTTTTTTCCTTCACTTCTTTCTTTCTTTCTTTCTTTCTTTCTTTAGTTTAATTACTTGCCTTCTTTCCTTTCAGCATGTTAGCATTCATTTTTTCACAAGCAATTTCTTTCATTTTGTCTCTCTCTTTCTCTTTCTCTTTCTTTCTGTCTCGTTCAATCTCTTGACTTTTTTTTTATCAGTCTATCTTTTTTTTCTTCATCTGGTCATCGTCCCTTTCTTTGTGTTTCTTTCTTTGTTTCTTTGTTTGTTTGTTTCTTTCTTTCTTTCTTTCACGTTCAATCTCTTGACTTTTTATTACCAGTCTCTCTTTTATTATTTGGTCATTGTCCCTTTCTTTCTTTCTCTCTCTCTTTCTTTCTTTCTTTCTTTCTTTCTTTCTTTCTTTCTTTCTTTCACGTTAAATCTCTTGACTTCTTTTATACCAGTCTATTTTTTACTTTCTTTCTTTCTTTCTGTCTTTCTTTCTTTCTTTCTTTCTTTCTTTCTTTCTTTCTTTCACGTTCAATCTCTTGATTTTTTTACCAGTTTCTATTTTTTTTTATTTGGTCATCGTCCCTTTCTTTCTTTCTTTCTTTGTTTCTTTGTTTCTTTGTTTCTTTCTTTCTTTCTTTCTTTCTTTCTTTCTTTCACGTTCAATCTGTTGACTTTTTATTACCAGTATCTCTTTTTATTATTTGGTCATTGTCACTTTCTCTCTTTCTTTCTTTCTTTCTTTCTTTCTTTCTTTCTTTCTTTCACGTTAAATCTCTTGACTTCTTTTATACCAGTCTATTTTTTAATTTATTTCTTTCTTTCTTTCTTTCTTTCTTTCTTTCTTTCACGTTCAATCTCTTGATTTTTTTACCAGTTTCTATTTTTTTTATTTGGTCATCGTCCCTTTCTTTCTTTCTTTCTTTCTTTCTTTCTTTCTTTCTTTCTTTCTTTGTCTTTCTTCCTTTTCATTTCATTCCCAATAATAATCTGATTTTGCCAACTTCCATTCCTGCTATTTGTTTTCCATGGCAACAGGCTGCACAAAATAAGGGATGAGTCAGTTCGATGGTGCATCAGTGGATATTTATCAAATTTAAGATCATTTCCAATGGATCGAAAATAATCTTTTCACGCCTCAACTAGTGGCATCGATTGAAAAAACGACTCTCTGGGACACTTTCTTAATATCTATTTTCATATATATATATATATATATATATATATATATATATATATATATGTTCCTTTCTATTTAGGTACGTCTGTTCATATATTAATTCTTTATCCATTTACATACACACTACTCCCGGCACACCAACGCACTACTCACAAACACACAAATATATTTGTATGTGTGAAACATTCAGATACAAATAAATGTATACACAATAATCGATCCTAACTTGGCATCTCGACTTAAGTCACATTCTCATCGACGTGACGTGGCTTCCCTCTGTCTTTTCTACAAATATTTTCAAGGCAACTGCTCTGATGAGCTTTTCATCCCAAATGTCATGACCAGCCTTTGAGATTTCACTCGTCCGATCGACTCAGTCGATTAAAAACTTAATTGGGCGATTAAAGTTTATTGCTTTACTCGCCCGCGGTCGATTAAAAATCTCGCAATGAAACATGTCCCTTCAAATATAGAAAAATCCAACTCGACTTTTACAACCCAAAAATATGCCATTAAAGATTCACAAGCTACTTGGAATGACCTACAATCGCATTATTGAACTGTTTGGTCTCGGTTTTATCATCCCCGTCAGTGTAAACATTCGTTTAATTAATGCTTCCAGACTGGAGCCAAAATGTCTCTGTCGCCCAGATTGTTTACGAAAATTAAAAACAAACATTTGAAAGAAAGAAAAAAATACGCATACATCTTTCAACCACGCATCGAAAAACAAATTAAGTAAATAATCTTTTTATAGAAAATCGTTGAGAAAATCAGATTTGTTATTTTTTGTCATCTATAAGATGGGGGCTGTAGTCAAACAGAAGAAAGAAACTACGAATTGAGGTACCTCCACTCAATTACCAAAAAAAAAACAGCATATCATGACGTTAAAACTTAGTGAAAACAATGTTTTATCATCAAAATGTTTATGCTATTATTAAGAAGAAAGATCAAATTTTGTTGTTATTATTTTAATTTTTTATTAAATCCTTTCTAAAACGTTCAAAATTTTAAATAAAATTTCATTTTTTGTTTTCCGTCACACTATGTAAGGCGACTATTAAGAAAATAGAGTCGGTCGAGTAAAACGATTTTGGGGCGAGTAAATTTTCATTCGCTCTTGACCGCCGGTCGAGTGATTTCTTTTTCAAATCTCAAAGGCTGGTCACAACCACATAAATTTTAGCGAGCCACTAGATTGGCATCTAGCTACCACCATTTTACCGTTGAAAAAGTTAAATATAACCTCCTCTTGTACTCGAATAGTTCTTTTTCTTGCATTCCCGCCTGTGGAATTTCCTTTTATTTACCCGCTTCCTTAACAGCTTCTTCTTCTTCTATGTGCCCTGTCCCTTCAGGACGTAGGCGATCATGGCTCTCCACATCTCCCTATCCCTTGTGGCTCTTAGTATGTTTGTTCCTGTTACCCCTGGCAACCCCCGTTCCGTCATCCACCTGACCAGACTCTGCAAATATGTTATCCGCTGCCTTCCTCTGTCTCTCCTTCCTTCTATCTGGCCAGTCAATATCAGGTTCTCCAGGCTCTCCTTCCTCATTGCATGTCCCAGGAACTTCAGTTGTCTCTTCATGATGCTCAGCATCAATTTCCTTTTTGTTGCCATTCTTTCTAACACCTCATCGTTGCTTGTATGCTCAGTCCACGATATACGTAGCATCCTTCTGTAGAACCACATTTCCGCTGCTTCCAGTTTTGTCCTCATTTTCGATGATATTGTCCAGCATTCACTGCCGTATTGAAGAAGTGACATCACGTTTCTATTGAATCTCCGAAAATTTAAATGCAACGTCAGTTGTTATCTTCTATTTTCTTGAATCCCGTTCAGCTTTTATTCTTTTCTTGATACTCTATGTTACTAGGATTTTCTCTCACTCTTTTCATGGCTTCCCTTCTGATTTGCTTTTTATCCCTAATATCCCGACTACATCAATATAAATATGCTACTAGATTGGTAATTAGGTCCTACTGTTTTACACTTGGACTAGTCAGATACAATCACAGTTCTACTCTAACAGTTTCTTTTCTCGCACATCCCACGATATTTTCTTGATGCAAAATGTGACACCAAAATCCAAATACCTTTTCTTCTTCTTCTTCTTCTTCTTCTTCTTCTTCTTCTTCTATATACCTTGACCATGGCCCTCCGCATCTCCCTATCCTTTCTAGCTCTTAAAACCCTTTCTCTTTTTCCCTTCCCAAACCCTTTTCTGCAATTCACTTGCTAAAGCCAAAAAGTTTAGAATATATACGTATAGAACCTAGCATGGCAAAAAGTGGGGGATCTGTTTATATGTTGATTATAATATAGAATTAATCCCCTAATTTTTATGTAGATTATAATTTTTTATTTGTTTATCAAGTTCTGATCAGGTATGAATTCACTTATTCTCAAGACTGATTAGCTACGCAGGCATGTCTTTTAAATTTATTTCTTCTTCTTCTATGTGCCGTGTGCCTTCGGGCATAGGCGATCATGGCCCTCCACATCTCCCTATCCCTATCAGCTTTTAACACCATTTCTCTTGTTACCCCTCCCAAACCCTGCTCTGCCATCCATTTTCTCAAGCTCATAAATCTAGAGTATAAATGCATAGAAACTAATATGGCCACAAAGTGAGGGATCAGTTTATATAATGATTATAGTATAAAATTGATCCCCCACTTTATTTTACTGGAATATTAATCAATAAGTTTTCTACGTCTGGGGAGGAGGATTCTTTTTCTTCTATGCGCCGTGTCCTAAAGGGACACGGCCTATAGAAGAAAAAGGCGATCATGGCCATCCACATCTCCCTATCCATTGTAGCTCTTAACTCCCTGTTACCCCTCTCAAACCGATTTCTCAGCTTTCCTAATTATGACAGTTTATGGATTCGACTTTTTAATAAGTTTTCAAATCCTTGAATTGTGTGATGTGCGTTGTGGTGCTGTGGATATCGGCCCGGAACGAGAAATTGGGAGCCGAGTTCGAGTTCGAGTTTCAGTTGATATCCCTGCATTCACTTACGCACAAATACCATTGTATTAATCCCTCTCTTCCCTTTAATAATGGGTTAATTAACAGGGCAGATTGGGTTCTATAGCCTTGGCTAGCAACCAGTCTACCGCAGAAAGTAATGGCAACCACCTACGGGATAATCTTCTGTCCAGATCATCTCTCTTTCGGGACATGATCACCTCACGTACGGCACTTAACTGACTGACTGAATCCTGGAATTATTGTTATTAGATCTTTGAAATTTCACCCTGTACAAGGCTCGAGAATAACTCGAGAGGAAGGAGGCCAGTTTATGATTATGATAGAAAAGATGACGGTTAAGACTAGATTTGTACAGGTTAAAACAGTCAGTCACTCAGTTAAGTGCCATACGTGAAACACGCTTGGGCGATCATGTCTCGAAAGAGACATGACTGACTGGGCAGAAGATTATCCCGCAGTAGGTTGCCATTGCTTTCTGCCGTAGACTGGTTGCTAGCCAAGGCTATAGAACCCAATCTGTTCTATTATTTGACTCATAGCTAGAATGGAAAGAGATACATTATATAATTAAGTAGTAATTAGTGGGGGGGGGTCAGTTTATTACTTCATGACAATAGAAAACCGACCACCCACTTTATGCCAGCCATAATCATGTTTTCAGCTATTATATTCAGTTAGTCAGTTAAGTGCCATACGTGAAACACGCTTGGGCGATCATGTCTCGAAAGAGGCATAACTGACTGGGAAGAAGATTATCCCGCAATAGGTTGCTATTGCTTTCTGCGGTAGACTGGTTGCCTGTCAAGGCTATAGAACCCAATCTGTCCTGTTATTTAATCCATAACTGGGAGGAAGAGACGGATTAATACCTTTCCCAAGGGTGTTTGCGCGTAAGTGAATGCAAGGAATTCAACTGGAATTTGAACTCGGCTCCCCGATTTCTCGTTCCGAGCCGATATCCACTGCACCACAACGCATATTTGTAAAACTGTAGTTATTGTAAAGGCATTTTCTTGGTATTCCGTTCCGTATAGCAGTGGTTCACGGGAAGAACTTTCTTCTTCTTCTTCTTCTTCTTCTTCTTTTTCTTCTTCTTCTTCTTCTTCTATGTGCCCTGTCCTCTCAGGACGTAGTTGATCATGGTTCTCCACGTCTCCCTATCACTTGTGGCTCCCAGTATGTTTCTATCAACCCCGCTCCGTCAACCAGGCAAAGCTATAGAACCCACTCTGTCCTATTATTTAACCCATAACTGGAGAGAAGAGATGGATTAATACCTTTCCCAAGAGTATTTGTCTGTAAGTGAATGCGAGGAATATCAACTGGAATTCAAACTCGACTCTCCAATTTGTCGGTCCGTGTCGATATAGACTATACCACAATGCACATCTACTCTTTGGGATTCTTCTTCTTCTATGTGCCCTGTCCCTTCAGGACGTAGGCGATGATGGTTCTCCACGTCTCCCTATCCCTTGTGGCTCCCAGTATGTTTTCTCCCGTTACTCCAGTCAACCCCCGCTCCGTCAACCACCCCATCAGGCCCTGCAAATATGTTATCCGCTGCCTTCCTCTGTCTCTCCTTCCTTCTATCTGTCCAGCAGTCAGTATCAGGTTCTCCAAGCTCTCCTTCCTCATTGCGTGTCCCAGGAACTTCAGTTGTCTCTTCCTGATGTTCAGTATTATTTTAGTATTATTTTCCTTTTTGTTGCCATTCTTTCCAACACCTCATCGTTGCTTGCATGCTCAGTCCACGATATCCTCAGCATCCTTCTGTAGAACCACATTTCCGCTGCTTCCAGTTTTGTCATCATTTTCGATGATATTGTCCAGCATTCGCTGCCGTATTGAAGAACTGACATATTTGAGTTAAATCTACGTCTCACCAATGGAATACGGAGGGAATCAGGGTAGTTAAGGCACCTAGACATTATGGACTTAAACGAAGTAATATATTGGGGAAGGTCTCATCAATTTACTGTCGTATTGGCCAGATCCAACCGCAAGTTCCTTGTCAATAGTTTTTTCTCCCTCACTTCTCTCTTTTGTCTTTTTTTTCTTTTAGGAACGTCATTTCGGTTCCATGGTTTCCAGTTAACTTTCATCTGCAATCATTTAATTCAATCGTTATTTACTGTCTTCTTGATTCCTCTTCTTTTATTGTTTTCTCTTCTCTATTATGTATTCCTTTTCATATTATTATAAGTTCTATGCTAATAGTTTCTTCAATCGCCTGTGGGACACTCTTCCGGCTTCCTGCTTCCCAGACAACTTTAATCTTCAAAAATTTAAATGCAATGTCAATTGTTATCTTCTGTCTTCTTGATTCCTCTTCTTTTATTGTTCTCTCTCTCCTTAATTATGTTTCCTTCTTCTCATATTATTATAAGTTCTATGCTATCAGTTTCTTCTCTCGCCTGTGGAACTCTCTTCCGGCTTCTTCCTTCCCAGACAACTTTGATCTTTAAAAATTTAAATGCAATGTCAACCGTTATTTACTTTCTTCTTTTATTGTTCTCTCTCTCCTTAATTATGTTTTCTTCTTCTCATATTATTATAAGTTCTATGCTGACAGTTTCTTCTCTCGCTTGTGGCACGTACTTCCGGCTTCTTGCTTTCCACTCAACTTTGGTCTTCTATGATTTAAATGCAATATCAATCGTTATTTAATGTCTTCTTAATTCCTCTTCTTTTGTTGTTCTCTCTCCTTAATTATGTTTTCTTCTTCTCATATTATTATAAGTCCTATGCTAACAGTTTCTTCTCTCGCTTGTGGAACTCTCTTCCGGCTTCTTGCTTCCCAGTCAACTTTGATCTTCTAAGATTTAAATACATTGACAATGGTTATTTACTGTCTTCTTGATTCCTCTTTTTAATATTGTCCTCTCTCCTTAATTATGTTTTCTTCTTCTCATATTATTATAAGTCCTATGCTAACAGTTTCTTCTCTTGCTTGTGGAACTCTCTTCCGGCTTCTTGCTTTCCACTCAACTTTGATCTTCTAAGATTTAAATGCAATGTCAATCGTTATTTACCTGTCTCCTTGATTCCTCTTCTTTTATTGTTCTTTCTCCTCTGTTATGCTTTCATCTTATTATATTATTATAAGTCCTATGCTATTGGTTTCTTCTCTCGTTTGTGTAACTCTCTTCGGATTCTCGCTTTGCAGTCAACTTTGATCTTCAAAGATTTGAATACATTGTCAATCGTTATTTACCTGTCTTCTTGATTCCTTTTCTATTGTTTTTGCTCCTTAATTATGATCCACTTTATTTTCTTATTTTTTCACACTCAGTAGTACCTTCTGTCTTAATGGATGTATTGCCTTGCATGGGGTGAATTGATTAAAAAAATAATTTTAATATTTCTCAGATGTTTTGTGGTAATTTGTCTTTCAAATTAAATTACGAAAGAACAAATTATTTGTTTTTTCTTATTTTTAAGAAACTTTATAATTATTGTAGGATTTGATTTTGTCGTTGTTCTGAAAAAAAGATTCCACTCAAATATATATATATATATATATATATATATATATATTACTTGATATAATGTATTTTCTCTCTTTCTATTTCGCCTATATGTTTCACTCTTTATCTTTCTCTTTCCACTATTATGTCTTACTCTCTCTTACCCTCTCTCTTTCTCTCTCTATCTTTGTCTTTATTTTTCATCTTTCTATCATTCTTTCTGTCTCTCTCGTTCTATTTCTATTTCTGTCTCTCTTACTCTTTCGACAGTTCATTCCCTCTCCTCCTCGCTGCAATTTCTTCTTATTTCTCTTTCTGTCACCTTCTTTCCTTTTCCTTCTTTCTCTCTATCTTTTTCAATTTCTGCTTCCTATTCTATTTATCTATCTATATATATATTTGCTCATTGCTTTCTATTCTATCTTTTTGTACTTTTTTCACTTCTTTTCATTTTTCTTTTTCTCTTCTCTTTCGCCTTTTCTAATTCTGTCCTTTTCTTTTTTAAAATTTGCATTTCTTTCTTTCTTTCGTTATTTCTTTTTCTCTCTCTCCCTCCCTTTCTCTCGCTCACCATTACGCTCTCTTTTTTATTTCCCACTCTTTTTACTCACTCTCTTTCAAATTCTCTGTCTCTTTTCCTGTTATTGTCCTTGACCCCCTTTCTCTCTACCTATCTCTCTGTCTCTGTCTCTGTCTCTGTCTCTTTCTCTCTCATTCACACTTACAGAGAGAAAAGTTTTGTATTGCAATCTGGCCATCAAATTCCGTAAAACAGAAGTGAACAAGACATCCATGTTGCACGAAACATCCAACAAATCACGCAAAATCACGCAAAATAACGCTGAATCACGTCCGCGCGCCATTTTTCTTCGCTTCATTGCCTGATTATAAAACAAAATGGCGCCGACACCGACGTTTTTTTTCTTTCATGATGTTTGGAAGGAATCTTCTCATCGATCCGTTGTTGGGAAGAACGCGACTATTGTTGGCTCGCGATGTTGAAGGTGGTGGGTATGATGAGAAAATATTTAATAATTTAGGTCGAATATGATTCGACGATTTCATATTTTATTGACAATTGTTTGAAATTCATTTTCAAAATTCGGAAAAAGGAACTACAATGTTTTTCCTCGTTTGCTTATTTTGAAGATGCTTTGGTAAATGACTGGTTCGATGACAGATTTTTGTAAAAGAAATATATAAATAAATAAAGAAATAAAGAAAGAAAGAAAGAAAGAAAGAAAGGAACGATGGTCAGTAGAAAGAAAGAAAGGTTGAAAAGGAAGACGAACCGAACAGAAAAAAAGAAAGAAAGAACACAAGAGCACAAATAGAGTATCGACATTGAGCGAGAACAATGATGTCAGTTTTCAAGCCGTTTCGTTTCGTTTCTTCATGATAACGGCAAGCGTGATCATTGCGGTCACGTGACACTCCTCGCCAAATTACTTTCCCGTTCTTTTTCTTTGGCCCGACTTTGCCAACCTCGGCTAATCATTTAACATCTGACTCCCTGTTTTTTTTGTTTTTTTTTGTTTTGGCTTTTTCTCCCAAGTGACCTTACTGACTTGCCCAATGTGGAGATTGTCGAGATAAAAACGAAATGTGCGTGTTAGAGTGGGGGATTATGAAACATAAACAGTGGCGGGAAAATAGATCCAAAAACTGAAGTATGTCCATTCATATGGTGTCAAGTGACATTTTACGTGTCGCCATTTTGGAAAGTTTTGGTCGTCGTGATTTAAGGAATGATTTAAAAATCATTTTCACCCCACCCAAGGCAGTAAAGCCACTAAAATACAAAGGATTACTGCTAGGAAGGTTGGGTCACTGTGAAGGGCCAAAAAGTTTTTCTCCTTCGAATACTTCTTGTGTATTAATAAATCTACCATTCCTCCGAGCATTGAATACTGATGCTATATTTAGTCAGATTTCCCTGTTCTTCCTCTGGCGGTTCTTGACAAAATCCAGAGAAGGATCTGCAATGTAATCGGTCCTGTCTTGGCATCTCGACTTCAGTCACTTCCTCACCGACCTACCGTGGCTTCCCTCTGTCTTCTCTACAAATATTTCTAATTTTTCTTTCTGTTTGATTTGTTTTGCTGACCTCTGACTAGCTTTTTTCCCTACTACCCCTGAAATATTCTTTCCACAAATATTCATCCCTGAAATATTCTTTCCACAAATATTCATCCCTGAAATATTCTTTCCACAAATATTCTTCCCTGAAATATTCTTTCCACAAATATTCATCCCTGAAATATTCTTCCCACAAATATTCTTCCCTGAAATATTCTTTCCACAAATATTCTTCCCTGAAATATTCTTTCCACAAATATTCTTCCCTGAAATATTCTTTCCACAAATATTCATCCCTGAAATATTCTTTCCACAAATATTCTTCCCTGAAATAGTCTTTCCACAAATATTCTTCCCTGAAATAGTCTTTCCACAAATATTCTTCCCTGAAATAGTCTTTCCACAAATATTCTTCCCTGAAATAGTCTTTCCACAAATATTCTTCCCTGAAATAGTCTTTCCACAAATATTCATCCCTGAAATATTCTTTCCACAAATATTCTTCCCTGAAATATTCTTTCCACAAATATTCTTCCCTGAAATATTCTTTCCACAAATATTCTTCCCTGAAATATTCTCCCCACAAATATTCTTCCCTGAAATATTCTTTCCACAAATATTCTTCCCTGAAATAGTCTTTCCACAAATATTCATCCCTGAAATATTCTTTCCACAAATATTCTTCCCTGAAATATTCTTTCCACAAATATTCTTCCCTGAAATAGTCTTTCCACAAATATTCTTCCCTGAAATAGTCTTTCCACAAATATTCTTCCCTGAAATATTCTTTCCACAAATATTCTTCCCTGAAATAGTCTTTCCACAAATATTCATCCCTGAAATATTCTTTCCACAAATATTCTTCCCTGAAATATTCTTTCCACAAATATTCTTCCCTGAAATATTCTTTCCACAAATATTCTTCCCTGAAATATTCTCCCCACAAATATTCTTCCCTGAAATATTCTTTCCACAAATATTCTTCCCTGAAATATTCTTTCCACAAATATTCTTCCCTGAAATATTCTTTCCACAAATATTCTTCCCTGAAATATTCTTTCCACAAATATTCTTCCCTGAAATATTCTTTCCACAAATATTCTTCCCTGAAATATTCTTTCCACAAATATTCTTCCCTGAAATATTCTTTCCACAAATATTCTTCCCTGAAATATTCTTTCCACAAATATTCATCCCTGAAATATTCTTTCCACAAATATTCTTCCCTGAAATATTCTTTCCACAAATATTCATCCCTGAAATATACTTCCCAAAATATTCTTTCCTGAAATATTCTCTCCTTAAATATTCTTCCGACAAATATACTTACCAACATATTCTTCCCACAAATATCCTTCCCTGAAATATTCTCCCCACAAATATTCTATCCTGAAATATTCTTCCCTGAAATACACACCCGATCAAAAATTTAAGACCACTTAAAAATCTTTAAAAAGAAAATTTTTACGGGTAGATTTTAAAATTCTCCCACTTAAGGTTGCTAATACTACAATCTAAAAGGTTATGGAAACAAAAAGCTACATTACAAACATTTTATTTAGAAATTTACATTTTTATAAAATGGGGCGATTTACACATGATCAAAATTATAAGACCAGGGGTATAAATTGTTAGATCTATGGCAATTCCAATCTTTTTAGTTCAGTTAGAGATTAGCAATCACTGGATAAAGGTGTTACCATGCCTAAAGCAAGCAAACTTACCGAAGTTGCGCGTTCTCGAATTCTAGAATTCCATAAGCAAGGTTTGTCACAGCGGGCGATCGCAGCTAAGGTAAATCGCAGTAAAACTGTGATTTGCATCTTTCTAAAGAACAGTGAGAATTATGGAAAAGCAAAATGCTCTGGTAGGCCCCAAAAAATTTCTCCTGCATTGAGTAGGAGAATAAGACGGGTTGTTATGAAAGACGAGGGACTTTCTTCTAGTAAAATTAAGGCAGTCACAGAAGCTGATTGCAGTACCGTAAACCATCAGACGACACTTACGACAAAAAGGCATGGTAAATAAAAGGTGTAAACAAATACCTCGGCTGCTTCCACGTCACAAGGTGAACCGCTTAAAGTTTGGTCGTGAATACCAAATATGGGACATTGAGAAGTAGAAGAAAGTCCTGTTTTCTGTTGAGAAAAAATTCAATCTAGATGGTCCTGATGGCTTACAGGGTAGGAGAATGATAAGGATAGTGTTGAGAGTGGGGTGGAAGATGAAAGAAGCATGAACGCAAGAGACGGGGGGATGCAATTTAGTGAAATAGTAGATGACTATTGACTTTACATTTGAATTCTTGAAGATTGTTGCTGTCGGGAAAGCAAGTAAACGGAAGGGAATTCCACAGGGTGGAAGTGCAAGAGAAGAAGCTGATGCTGTAGAATTTGCGTTTATTTATTGGTTTCACAGTAAAGTTTTCACAGTATTAGTTGCTAATCTTGTGGCTCGAGCAAATTCATGCATAGTGGGAACCAGAGAGCTAAGTTCATCTGAGCAGAAGCCGTGAAAGTACTTGTAGAAAAGTATTAGGGCGCCGCTCCTATTTGACTACATAATGGACTGTTCCCATTGCTATATATAGCAATGGTGGATTCTCTACAGGGAGAGTCGTACGGAGTCACTAGACTGACGACTCTACGACACTGTCAGCTCTCTGCCTTCGGGTAGAGGGCGCTCTCTGCTTCCGAGCAGAGAGCAATAACCCAGTCGTGGTTCCGCCAAAGGGTAGAAGCACGACTGGGCAAAAATAGACAGACATTTTTTGGCCGGGCCATATAGCCCGGAAATCCCAGATATAAACTGACCATGTGTCATATGTTGCCCTTACTGGGAGGGACGACTAAATAATGAGTCGTACAGAGTCACTAGACTGACGACTCTACGACACTGTCAGCCCTCTGCCTTCGGGTAGAGGGCGCTCTCTGCTTCCGAGCAGAGAGCAATAACCCAGTCGTGGTTCCGCCGAAGGGTAGAAGCACGACTGGGTAAAAATAGACAGACATTTTTTGGCCGGGTGATATGGCCCGGAAATCCCAGTTAAACTGACCATGTGTCACATGTTGCCCTTACTGGGAGGGACAACTAAATAATGAGTCGTACAGAGTCACTAGACTGACGACTCTACGACACTGTCAGCCCTCTGCCTTCGGGTAGAGGGCGCTCTCTGCTTCCGAGCAGAGAGCAATAACCCAGTCGTGGTTCCGCCGAAGGGTAGAAGCACGACTGGGCAAAAATAGACAGACATTTTTTGGCCGGGCCATATAGCCCGGAAATCCCAGATATAAACTGACCATGTGTCATATGTTGCCCTTACTGGGAGGGACGACTAAATAATGAGTCGTACCGAGTCACTAGACTGACGACTCTACGACACTGTCAGCACTCTGCCTTCGGGTAGATGGCGGCTCTCTCCTTCCGAGCAGAGAGCAATAACCCAGTCGTGGTTCCGCCAAAGGGTAGAAGCACGACTGGGCAAAAATAGACAGACATTTTTTGGCCGGGCCATATAGCCCGGAAATCCCAGATATAAACTGACCATGTGTCATATGTTGCCCTTACTGGGAGGGACGACTAAATAATGAGTCGTACCGAGTCACTAGACTGACGACTCTACGACACTGTCAGCACTCTGCCTTCGGGTAGAGGGCGCTCTCTGCTTCCGAGCAGAGAGCAATAACCCAGTCGTGGTTCCGCCAAAGGGTAGAAGCACGACTGGGCAAAAATAGACAGACATTTTTTGGCCGGGCCATATAGCCCGGAAATCCCAGATATAAACTGACCATGTGTCATATGTTGCCCTTACTGGGAGGGACGACTAAATAATGAGTCGTACCGAGTCACTAGACTGACGACTCTACGACACTGTCAGCACTCTGCCTTCGGGTAGAGGGCGCTCTCTGCTTCCGAGCAGAGAGCAATGACCCAGTCGTTGTTCCGCCGAAGGGTAGAAGCACGACTGGGCAAAAATAGACAGACATTTTTTGGCCGGGCCATATAGCCCGGAAATCCCAGATATAAACTGACCATGTGTCATATGTTGCCCTTACTGGGAGGGACGACTAAATAATGAGTCGTACGGAGTCGTGGTGAGTCGTACAGAGTCGTAGAGAGTCACTTGAGAGTCAGTGCGAGAGTTAGTGACACTTCAGGTGGCGTACCGGAAGTAATCACGTATACACACGCCTTACGACGGATTGGACTCTTGTATCTTTTCTATTGTAAATATTACTAATCACTTCTGTACATACTAACCGTCTTTCCGAGGAATACAACTTATATTCTGATTCTGTTGTTGAGTTATTCCTTTATACTTGGCGACATAACAAAAAGACAGAGAGAAGCCACATTGCGCCGGTGAAAAAGTGACTGTATCTGAGCTGTCAGGTCGGTATCAATCATATTACAGATTCTAGGTTGGATTTTGCCAAGGACCTATAGGTGAATGCTCAAAAGAAAATGTTTACGGAATACATAGTGATACCACTATGAAATGAAACCACATTGCGTTGAAGTTTCGATGTTATACTAGTATAAGTTGGCCTCTGACTTAAAAATGCCTTTTTAAAAGTAGTGCATGTTTTACTTCAGATTAAGCTAAATCAGACTACGCACTCAGTGTCGTTGAGAGAAATCAGGTGAATTGGTGGGCTGATCTGAGAAATAAATACCCTAGCCACCAAGTACAGATTTGCGCTTCACCCGATCTCAGCTGCTGCCCCCAGCTGCACCTATAATGTGCGTACATGAGAAAAATCGGATTACAGGGAGATATATAAACATGTGCGTTGAGGTGTAGACGATATCGGAACGAGTAATTGGAAAGCCGAGTTCGAACCCCAGTTGAATTCGCTGCATTCTCTTAGCGCAATTAAGAGTGAAGAATTAAGAGTGAAGAATTCTATTAAGCTTTCAATTTTAGATTGGTAAATAAAGTTTTCACTTAGTAACTTAATAACGTAGAGATAGGGAGTGGAAAAATCCTTAAAAGATTCTTGGAACTTCGATTGATATTGCATTTAATTTTTGCGGATTAAAGTTAGCTGTAAAGCATGGAGCCAGAAGCGAGTACTACAAGTGATAAGTGCGAGAGAAGAAACTGTTAGCATAGAAATTATGACTACATTAAGTCATTTCAACCGTGATTTATAATTTTTTGTATATTTATATAATTTTATACTTGAAAAATTAAGTAATTAAAAGGACAGTAGATAGCGATTGACATTTATGTGGATTCAAGATGGCTGAAAAGCATGGAAACAGAAGAGAAGTTCAAGAGAAGGAACTGTTAGCACAGTACTTACGGCTACATCTAACCACGTCAACTGTGATTCATACTTTTTTGTATATTTCTATAATTTTATACTTGAAAAATTAAGTCATGTAACTTGAAGAAGAGAGACATATTCTTGAAATATTTTTTTAACATTGTCAAATACGGTGTTTTTTCTTTTCTTTTCTTTTTCTTAAATCGCAATCTTCTCTTAAACTGTTGAAAATATGAGTTATGTCATTCATTTTGTTTAATATTATTATTGTTATTATGTAATGTGCTAAAAATGTTGGTACCCGAAGAATATTTTCTTTATAAACAGTTTTGAGTTTAGGAAATTTGACTCGAGTTTTTCTTAGTTACATTGACAAGAATGTTTTATTAATTCTTAAATACTCAAAATAAAACGTTTACCAATTACATGATACGATGAAACCACTTTGTGTTAATGTTCCAGACTGCAGAAGATCGCAGTAAAACGTGAGATTTTTATTGATTCCTGTGTCCACACAGTCGATATATATATAAACACAGTCTAACGTATACATAAATAGACTAATATTTCTCTTATAAAGCGCTATCACCCCAGGCAAAGGAGTAAAGCCATTAAGACGCAATGTGTCACCGAGATGGGAAGAATTCGGAACAGACACAATAATGAAGAGCAATCAGAGAAAAAAGTAATTAAAAGGACAGTAGATAGCGATTGACATTTAAATTTTTGTGGATTCAAGACGGCTGAAAAGCATGGAAACAGAAGAGAAGTTCGAGAGAAGGAACCGTTAGCACAGTACTTACGGCTACATCTAACCACGTCAACTGTGATTCATACTTTTTTGTATATTTCTATAATATTATACTTTAAAAATAAAAAATATATTATGAAGAAAGTCATACTCTGGAAATACGGTTTTAAATTGTGAAATACGGGTTTTTTTCTTTTCCTTTTTTTAATCGATCTCTTTTTTAAACTGTTAAAAAATATTAGAAGAGGTACGTCATTGATTTCGCTTATTTGTATGTCATTTTTTAAGGCAGGTCGTGGTGTGTTGTTATGGCTCCATTTCATGTTTTATTTCCGTCTCCCTTAGCATCCCTAGCATTACATAGACAAAGTTCCCCTTAGTGTGTGGGCTGTACTTAACAAGACATTTTTTTTGTATTTCTCTTAAGCTGGGATTTTCAGGGATTCTTTCAATATGTTGTTTTGTTCCATTTTTTATTATACCAAGTGCCCCTACAATTACTGGTACTATTCTTATCACAATTTTCTTTTTCAATTTCCAGGTCTTTACCACATTTTTCTATTTCAATTTCCAGGTCCTTATATTTTATTTATTATTATTATTGTTATTATTATTGAATAGTAATCGACTGTAAAATAAAAGAATTTAAAAATATAAACAGATGATGTTATTCCTGTCTATGACTTCTAGCCTCCATTTTTTTCTGTGACCACTATTCTAAAATAAAAATCGATTTCAAAATATAAAAAAAACTTTAAAATATGGACAGATTATTAATATTATTAATATCATTATTATTATTGTTGTTATTTGGGTGGGATTGCCACATAATACTCTAATGATAGCCACCCCCACTGCACTCGTATTATTTGCGGTGGCGTCCGTCTCGTTTCGAAGTCCATGGCCTCTAAGATGACTCATGAAACCAGCACTCGATTTCCTACGTTTCAGGGATATATGACAGACAGATTCCGCATCCTTGATTGGGTTGATTGGATCTGCTTGGCTTACAAATCTCCTGTGTGTCATCATGTGCTTCTCAGATCAGATGACGATCTGCAAAACTTGATACAAGCAATATAGGTATTGTCGGTTAGAGGATGAGGCAGATTGGTAGCCTAGTCTTGCTTCTTGTTAGTATGATGACCTTTTCAAAGGGTCACATAACCTTCCCTCGACGTCAGCATTTGCATAGCATTTCCATTATCTTTCAGATTATCTTTAAACCTCTTATTAGGCTTGTGTTGTGAATGCTTTCCAGGCCTCATAGAAGAGCACATACATACATTAAAACACACACACACACACACGCACACACACACATATATATATATATATATATATATAGGGAGAGAGAGAGAGAACGTGCGAGAAAAAGATATATACATATAAACATTTGCATAGTAATTTTAACAAAAACTATCTCATTCACTTAAGAGGAGTCTATCTATCTATCTATCTATCTATCTATCTATCTATCTATCTATCTCATTCTGTTCTAATCTATCTATCTATCTATCTATCTATCTATCTATCTCATTCTGTTCGTTATCTATCTATCTATCTATCTATCTATCTATCTATCTATCTATCTATCTCATTCTGTTCATATCTATCTATCTATCTATCTATCTATCTATCTATCTATCTATCTATCTATCTATCTCATTCTGTTCGTTATCTATCTATCTATCTATCTATCTATCTATCTATCTATCTATCTCTCTCTCTCTCTCTATATATATATATATACCTATATATATATATATAATATATATATATATATATATATATATATATATATATATATATATATATATATATATACCTATATATATATATATATATATATATATATATATATATATATATATATATATATATATATATACCTATATATATATATACCTATATATATATATATACCTATATATATATATATATATATATATATATATATATATATATATATATATATATATATATATAATATATATATATATATATATATATATACTATATACATATATATTTTTAACGTTTGTTATATATATAGGATAAAGTGCTCAATTTCAGAGATAGAGCGTATGTAAATATATAAGTGAACCTCGAAGTCAACACTCAGAGGCGTCAGGTGTTAGGTGTTTTCTTAGCTATTTATATATAAGGATCAGTGGTGCATTGTGGGTATTCCTTCTAATGGTTATTTTATCGGGTGTGGTTTGTTTATTTTTTTGGATAAATTATTTTAATTGTTTTTATTTTTGTATTTATGATAATAAATAAAACAATGGCGAAAATAAAAGAATATACAAATACAAAGAATAAACAAATACATACCTATTTATATTTGTAATTAAAAAAAAATATATATATATATATATATATATATATATATCGTTCATTCAGCAATGAATTAGAACATCCTCAGCTATTGAGCGTGTGTATGATGATAATGTACATGCTAAAAAGTCTGTCTCCTTCTACCGAGCGCCCATAGCTCTGAGGTAGAATCGCCGACTGACGCCAATTCGGTCGGTTTTCAATCCTGGGTAAAAAGCAATCGGGTGTCTAACCCTGTGATGAGCCGTGATACAGCGAAACATATCTGTCTGCGGATGACTACATATATATATATATATATATATATATATATATATATATACAAAATGAAGAAGAACGAAGAAAATAATTACGACGTCCAAAACATTAATTTAAAACATTGCTCAATACAAATATATTTAGTGTCGAGTTATGATAATGTTCAGCGTCAAGACCGTTGGATTTATTATTTATTTTTGAGTTTTTTTTTTTTTTTTGGGGGGGGGGGGTCAGTAGTTTTGCTGATAATTTAATTTGGCTCGCAGTTTCTTCTAATCGTAATGTGATTGATGTGCATCGTGGTGCAATATATATCGGCCGGGAACGACAAATCGGGGAGCCGAGTTCGAATTCCAGTTGGATTCCTTACATTCACTTGTGCACAAATACCCTTTGGAAAGGTATTAATCCGTCTCTTCCCTCCAATTATGGGTTAAATAACAGAACAGATTGGGTTCTATAGCCTTGGCTGACAATCAGTCTACCGCAGAAAGCAATGGTAACCTACTGCAAGATAATCTTCTGCCCAGTCAGTTATGTCTCTTTCGAGACATGATCGCCAAAGCTTGTATCACGTATGGTACTTAACTGACTGACTGAATATAATAGTTGGAAACATGATTAAAGTTTCTACTGGGTATAAAGTGGGGGATTGGTTTTATATTGTTACGAAGTAATAAACTGATCCCCCACTAATTACTACTTAATAATATACATCTCTTCTCCCTCAAGCTATGAGTCAAATAACAGGACAGATTGGGTTCTACAGCCTTGGCTGGCAAGCAGTCTACCGCAGAAAGCAATGGTAACCTACTGCAAGATAATCTTCTGCCCAGTCAGTCATGTCTCTTTCGAGACATGATCGCCCAAAGCGTGTACACGTATGGCACTTAACTAAAGGTGATTGATATCAGAGTGGAGAGCGAGAAAGAGTGGGAGAGACTTTATTAAAATAAAACTAGCCCTGATGAGTGAGGACTCATAACAGTGTTCTCACGAAACTTTGAATTTGGAATGAACCAGCTCAGTTAAATTGACAAATCATTTACATTAAAATTATATATATATTAGAAATTGTTTATTTGGGCAGCAATGTTTTTTTGCAAGTTTCATTAAAAATAACAGACAAAGTGTGATGGTTAATTTTTTTTATATAATTTTTCATGTGATCTTATGATTTTTTTATTTTGAGGACATAAATGATTTAAAAATTGTCCAAATGTTGTTTTTTTTATAAGAGCGCTTTCGGCTATAATAAAGATAATGGAGGCCTTATTAATAAAAATGAAAAACCGAATACTTAATAACATCACTTACGAACACGCTAACAACATGGTTACCGTGTTCGGTACATAACACATACAACTACTCCACATTATACATAACATCACTTACATTCTGTTACCCGTAAAATAAAATTCATCCTGAAAATGGCTAAAAGTATTGCCGAAAGCGATCAGATAAACTAAACATTTGGACAATTTTTTTATAATTTATGTCCTCAAAAGAAAAAAATTATAAAATTACATAAAAAATTTAACCGTCACACCTTATCTTTCATTTTGAATGAAATTTGCACACACACACACACATCACACACACACAAATATATATATATATATATATATATATATATATATATAGTGATGATCATCCACGTATACTGTCTTAATATGTATAGGAAAGAATATTAATAAAAAGTTTTGAATTTAAAAATGTACTTTTTTTGAACAGTATTTGTTTATTTTTATTATATTTTATATTTCAGACCGCCCTCGGTCCTTCATCAGAAACAACTCAAAATAAAAAATAATAAAAATAAACAAATACTGTTCAAAAAAAGCACATTTTTAAATTCAAAACTTTTTATTAATATTCTTTCCTATATATATATATATATATATATATATATATATATATATATATATTGTGTATATTTTGGCAGCATTTTTTCATTAATGCAGGTTTCATTGAATAATATAGACAAGTTTTGTCTATTAATTTTGTGTAGGATCCGTTCATGCCATCAAGTATATCAGACGGTATGAACGGATCCTACACAAAATTAATAGACAAAACTTGTCTATATTATTCAATGAAACCTGCATTAATATATATATATATATATATATATATTATACTTTAGAACATAATAAATATTCATAGCTCTATTCCTATATTGAGCACTGTTTTAAATTAGTGTTTTAAACGTTGTTGATATTGTCTTCGTTTCTTATTCATTTGTATATATATATATATATATATATATATATATATATATATATTGATTGTTTAATACTTAGTTTATGATCCTAATAGGGTTAGACCAGTACACATTTGTATTAAAATGTGTTCTATACAATTATATTGTAGAACTTTTTAATATTTTCATTTTTAAACGAGTTATTTCGCTACCTTGGTTTCTACCATAAGTGGTGTCTTCAGCCGATTTTTAATGACTTCAAAATCGCCTGAAGGAACCACTCATGGTGGAAACCAAGGTAGTGAAATAACTCGTTTAAAAATGAAATATATACAGTCAGGTTAGCCAAACGCAGACAACAATTCTACTCCTGCAGCTTCCTCTCTCGCACTTTCCGCCTGTGGAACTCACTCCCGTATTCTTGCTTTCCTGACGGCTACAACCTCCAGAAATTTAAATGCAAAGTCAATACTGATCTACTAACCACTGGCCTCTAGCTCTCTCCCCTCCCCTGTATAACCTTCCCTTTCTCTCCACCTATGTATCTGTCATCGCACCTGCTTTCTCAGCTTTCTATTGTTCCTTTCTAACTAGTTTGTACTCCTCACTCTTTTCTAATTAATTTTTTTACATTTATGTAACCCCCTGCACATTAGTGGCGTTTCCGCCTTGCTCGGGGTGAAATGATTAAAATATATATATATATATATATATATATATATATATATATATATATATATATAAATAGCTATTTTTTTTCGACACTTATCACTTGTCTTATCAAGTGATGAGGCTTATTTCAAGTTGAAGGGTTTTGAAAGGTTAAACTCAAGCCAAACCCCCTTAATCAGGGAGGCATTGTTGCATAGACAGTCTGGACCAATCATAATCCAGTAACTTCTAATTTGAAGAATATGTGAGCAGACTCAAAAACAATTTTTGGGGGTATTAATATTAATATTTGATAAAATTCAGATCAGTATTATTAATTGACTACTAGATTCATTTTAATTTTATTGCGAATTTTAAATTCTAAGTTAAACAAATTATTAGATTTAGAAAGTTATTCATATATTAAACGAGGAAAAGACATGAACACACACATATAAACCTACAAACATCCACGCATGGACGAATAGACGAGTATACACACATACACTGGCAAACATACACATATACAGATTATACATAATTATCTTCCGATATACGGATGTATAGATCTATCTATCAGTCTGTGTAATATTCTTCAGATCTTGTTAGCTCGCTAGCTATTACGGTATTTCAATTATCTATCTATCCATCTATCTAACTAATTTTCTTGGGCACCTCGGCGTGGTGTAATTCTAGCTTGTCTCACTAGAACCTGTTATAACTAAGTAGTGAGTTCTATCTTCTCTGGGTGCCCCATGATTTCGGCCTTGTGCCACATCTAAGTGGTGCTTAGAAAATTTACTATCTATCTAATGTTCTTCAAAAGTAGCTAGGTATCAAGTTCTTTTAGTTATTGTCATCAGCAAAAATAACAACCCAAACTGCTAAATACAGGTAGGGTATACTAGAATCAAGCAAGTACAAAAATTTAAATACCTAGGAAGTGTTATAACAGGAGATGGAAAGTGCGACACAGAGATCCGAAGGCGTAATGGCATGGCGAAGGACGCGTTCCAGAAGCTGAGTAAAGTACTAACACACAGGAAAATTTCCCTAGAAACAAAGTGAGTACTAGATTGTTATGTAATGTCAGTTCTTTAATATGGCGGTGAATATTGGACAATATCATCGAAGATGAGGAAAAAACTTGAAGCAGAGGAAATGTGGTTTTACAGATGGATCTGCGGATATCATGGACCAAACATGTGAGCAATGATGAGATTTTGGAAAGAATGTAATTGAAAAGAAAACTAATAGTGAGCATCAGGAAGAGACAACTGAAGTTCCTGGGACATGCAATGAGGAAGAAGGACTTGGAGAACCTAATACTGACAGGCCAGATAGAAGGAAAAAGAGACAGAGGAAGGCAGCGGATAACATATTTGAAGGGCCTGATCAGGTGGATAACGGAACGGGGGTTGTGTGGAATAACAGAAGAAAACATTAAGATCCACCAGGGATAGGGAGACGTAGAAAGCCATGATCGCCTACATACTGAAAGGATAGGGCACATAGAAGGAGAAGATTTATTTAAAGAACGCCGTCTTCATTAACCCTCTAGGGCCATTCGTATCATATTTGATACAGTATTTCCCTATGAGGAAACATTTGGTATTTCCCAATGTGGAAACATTTGGTATTCATTGACTGAGCAGTCAGTACTGCTTTCATTTGAAATTTATAAAATATTTCTCTTAAAAAATTTTTCAGGAAAATATTTCTTTCAAGGCTTGTTTCATACTGTATCAAATATGATACGAATGGCCCTAGAGGGTTAATAATATAATATGATTAAGGCTTCTACTTGTCATAAAGTGGGGGATCAGTTCTATATTGTTCTGAAGTAATAAACAGATCCCCCACTAATATGATACGAATGGCCCTCGAGGGTTAAAAGGCAAATTAATTTATTAAGAGGGTAATATACAGAAATGGCACTTTTTTGGAACATTCCTTGCGTTTATTTATTTTTTCTTACAACACAGTGTATCACAACACTGACAAAATCTGTCACAATCGGCGATATTTAAAAACGAAAAACAAAACATTGAATGAGATTTTGGTCATTCCACATATATAAATCCATATGAATTTAGAATTTGAAACCTTTGACCTTAAAATCATAGAAAGCATTCTAATTACGTATTTTTCTTCTTTTTTAGGTGAGTACTATTCTGTTTTCAAGAGTACCCGTTAATTTTGGTAAGTTGAAAAATAATTTCTGCTTATAAATGCCATTGATGAATGTTTTTGTGTACGCATTTCGAAACAAACAGATTTGAGATTCTATTAATAAGAAAAGCTGATAACCCGTAATGATTGTATTAAGAAATACATAGGAGAAACCTCGAAAATTTTAAATAAAATGTTATTTAAACACAAAATCAATATTTTATAAAATAGTACACTCAAGTTGATCACCGTAATTAGTTTGACCAGAATTTTGATTTTAAATAATTTTAAATATAAAGATAAATTTTACTTTTTTTAAATATGTGTTCTAAGTGTATACCTTTCATGATCAACCTTTTTTGAACAGTGGGTCACATGACCTTTGACCCATCACAAGGCAGGAAACGCTACTAAAAACATTCACAATAATTTTTCGTAGTAGGTACCTCAGTAATTTTTACGACAGAAGGTACCTCAGTATGAACCACAGTTATTTTCACTACAGAAAGTACCTCATTAAGTACCTCAGTTATTTTCATTACAGAAGGCTCCTCAATAGGGACCTATGTTATTTTCACTAAAAAAGATACCTCAGTAGGTACCTCAGTAATTTTTACTAGAAAACACCATATACGTAAGCATATACCGTAGAAATGTGTAGGGTGTAGTTTTTTGGGGGGAGAAAATATTTTTTTTATAATTGAAAAATTAAATACAAAATAGAATTAAATCTGAATAAATCTTGAATAAAAAAGTGAATCAAATATCTTTTCTATGATTAAAAATTTGAATAAAATATTAATTAAGATATTATTTCTGTAATTAAAAAAGAGGTTTTGATACTATATTTTCATAGATGACAGTGGGATTCGTATTGTCGCTGCATAAGGTTTAATCTTTATTTATTTATTTGAAAATTTTAAAAAATATATTCCTTCTCAAGGAAATAAAAAAATATGAACATCTCCAGTTTCTAAAATAAAACATGTTTACATTTATGATCTTCCATACTGAAAAATCGCCACTGTTTTAAAACGAAGAGAATATTACTGTTGTAGAGCAGCTGACACCCATCTAGCGTTCTCAAAAATGGAATGGTATATGGGTGGAAATAGCTATATTAACAAAGATTAATAGCAGTCAGGAGTTCAGACTGTCATTGACAGAACGAGGGGATTGACTGCGTGCGTTGGTTGGTCACTTGGTCAGATTCTCTGCCGTCAGGAGGAGAGGAACCCAAACAGCGCTCCACCGAAAAGCAGAGTCTCATCTGGGGAAAAAGCAGACTAGAACCTTTTTCCGAGTCTACTTTGTAAATGAATTCAAAGAACTCAACTAGAATTCGAACTCGACTCCCCGATTTGTCGTTCCGAGTCGGTATCCACTGCACCAAAATGTACATCGAAAAGTATGGGGACGAATAGAAAAGTCTACAACTCCAACGAATGTCGAAGGGAGAGTGCATGACGATAACAATTTGCAGAAAACAGCCTCGGTCAATCTACCCTATGAGAAGGGGTTATCGGAGAAAATACAAAGAATCTGTAGTCCATATAACATCAGGACAACCTTCAGAAGTGGTTCTACATTTCGCAGGTACCTATCCTGAGTAAGACCCTCAATAAAGAAGAACATGTCTAAAGACTATGTACGCTATTCCATGTAGAAATTCATTCATAATCTTGTCAAATAGCTGAATACTTGACGCTTCGCCAGGGCTACCAAGGGTGTTTTTATTGTTACACCAACACTAGATGGGTTGCCTTTAGGCCCCATCCTGTTATTTAATCCATAACTGGAGGGAAGTGACGGATTAATACCTTTCCCAAGGGTACTAGTGCTTAAGTGAATGCAGGGTACTCAACTGGAATTCGAACTTGGCTCACCGATTTCTCTTTGCAAGCTGACATCCACTGCATCACAACGCACATCCATCACTGAACGCTTACAGCGCCTGGTCTTCTCAAGCGGTCACCCATCTAAGTACTGACCAGGCTCACGTTGCTTAACTTATCTGATCGAACGAGAACCGGTGTATTCAACGTGATACGCCGTAAGCAAGATTATGAATTTTGCTATAAACTGCGCCAGGGTTCCAAATGCACAGAGAATATTGGAGGGGTGTAGTGAGTTCTATCTCGGCCATGGCCGCAGGACGACGATTCCATGTAGCAATGGAAAGAAATATAAAAGACAGGTACATCCGGCTGTCGGTAAGGTAAAAAAAAAAAACTGACAACCCGCAATGACCCGGCAATGATGTTGACAGATACATCTGGCATAGATAGATAGATAGATAGATAGATAGATAGATAGATATGAACAGAAGATAGATAGATAGATAGATAGATAGATAGATAGATAGATAGATAGATAGATAGATAGATATGAACAGACAGGGATAGATAGATAGATAGATAGATAGATAGATAGATAGATAGATATGAACAGACAGGGATAGATAGATAGATAGATAGATAGATAGATAGATAGATAGATAGATAGAACAGACAGGGATAGATAGATAGATAGATAGATAGATAGATAGATAGATAGATATCAACTAATGTCAACAGAAATAGGTCATCCCAGATATATATATATATATATATATATATATATATATATATAGACATGGTTCTTTTAAAGTAGCTGTATACAGACAGGGTGAATATATACCAGAAAATTTATTTTTCGTTTGTTTGTTTTTTTTGTTTGTTTGTTTGTTTGTTTGGTTGGTTGGTTGGTTGTTTTTTTCTTTTGTTTTGTTTTTTGTTTTTTTGTTTTTTGTTTTGTTTTTTTTTTTTTTGTCCACAACTCCAAAATCCGGTTCCATCGACGATTCAAACCAAATACTTTTTTCTATAAAATCCGGTCTTCAATCTATCGTATCTTATCAAGATTAATTTCCAGGAAACTTTCATTTTTGGCTGTGCATTTCTTTGTTTTGTTTTGTTTTTTTCTTCTATTCTCTTTGTAAATATATTGCCTTTTGCTGAACAACATTCCCTCCGTCTAGAAATGCCCAAGTGCAGCAGTAGTGTCTGCAATTCTGACATTCGTCGTTTTGAATTTATCGACAAAGAATTCTTTTGTCTTGCAGCCGCCTACGAGCTGGGCTCAGCAGTCCTGAATTTTGTATTTCGTTCAATAAGCCTTTCTTGGTTGGAAATACTCTTTTCAAAGCTTCGGAGGTGGCGGCATGGGAGAGTGATAGAGAGACAGACAGACAGACAGACAGACAGAGAAAGATTGAGAGAGAGAGAGAAAGAGAGAGGGGGAGAGAGAAAGAGAGAAACAATATTTGCTGCAAACAATGTCAGATTGGAATATCTGATTTTTTTTATTTTAAGCATCGTCTTCACCAAAAACCATCATTATTTTTGGATCTGTTTATTAGCACCGAACAGAACAGGGATAACCGAAGCGAAAAACACAATCCTCGGTGTCACTCAAAACATTCCCAGAATAAAAATCGTCCAAAGATTTTAATAAATAAAACATTTCGAAAAATACACTCATTGGTACGCGTTAATTTCAATCATTTTCCCCAAAGCAAGGCAATAAAGCCACTAAAATGCAACTTTTTGGAAGAGAGAAAAAAATTCTTATGAGGACAATAAAAAACCAGGAATTGTGACCGAAGCCGAAATGCCAGGTCAGCACAAATATTATTGCAGATTTTTCGTTGGAGTCCTTTTCAAGAATTTCTAAACGTATAGCTAGAATATCAAAAGTGGCAGCAATGTTCGAAGCATGGACGAATGATAAACTTTATGATTTTGGTTTTTCAGCATATCAACATCGATGGATTAAATATAGCGAAAATCGAACAAAATTTTATGACTTTCACTGAGTTTGAAAGATTGTAAGAAATAGAAAAATAAGATGCGCCTTATATGCCGTCAAATAAGATAAAAAAAGCGCCTTATATGCCGTCAAATAAGTAAATGTTTAGAGATTAACATGACTCGGAAGCAAAAAGCCGGAAGAGAATTTCACAAATGGTCAGTCTAAATGAAGAAAGTATTATCATAGAACTTACGGTTACATATTTCAGCTATAGATGAATGAAAATGTGCCACCCATCTGTCATACGTGTGGAGAATCATGTCGCTTTCGATCGATGACTGACTAGGCAGAAGATTCCCTCGCATTAGGCTTCCATTTCATAATGTAGTAGACTGGCTGCCAATCAAGGCTATAGAACCAATCTGTCCTGGTATTCAGTCCTTTTTTCCTATCAGACAGTTATGTGCCATACGTGATATAAGCTTGGGCAATCACGTCTCTTTCTATCCATAACTGAAAAGCAGAATATTTTTCCGCAGTAGGTTAGCATTAAGATCTGCGGCAGACTGGTCAGCAACCAAGGCAATAGAGCCCAATATGCCCTGCTATTCAATTTGTTTTAATCCAGATCAGTCAGTTAATTACCATACGTGATACACGTCTGGATGATCATGTCTCTTTCAATCCATGTCTGATATTTTCCCGCATTAGGGTATTTTCCCGCATTAGATGGCCATTTCTTTCCGCAGTAGACTCGTTTCTAACCAAGATTAGAGAACCCAATTTGTCCTGATATTTAACCCATTGCAAGACGGAGAGGAGATGTATTATAATCTACCTCAATGGTATTTGCGCGTACGTAAATACAACGAATTCAGCAGGGATTTGAACTCAGCTTTACCTATTTCCAAGTCCGAAAAGATATCAATTAAACCACAACAGACACAACATTGCTTAAATTCATAAAGTCTAGTTACCTTTGCAAACCACCCCTAATTCCATTCGTAATCTACTGGTGAGAACTAGATTCCACTCAAGCAGATTCTTGCAGCGAATCGTTTCTCTGTGGAACCGACTCCCACCAGGATGCTTCCCTGATCAAAACAGCTTAACTGTTAAGCCTTGTATAGTGTGAAAACTAAAGAATCTAATAGCAATATTTCCTACATTATATATATATATCCGTAAATTCAGATAAAACTTAGAGGGGAAATAGCCATTTTCTACATGTCATTTTAAGAAATGCATTCTCTGCTCCATTTAAACAAAGCATGGGGCTGAGAATGCATGTCTTATATGACATGTTGAAAACGGCTATTTCTCCTCTAAGTTTTCTGAATTTACAGATAAATAAATAAATATCCGCTCTGTAATTTCCATCAATTTACATTGAGCTCTCTATTGGATCAGTTTCAATATTTTAACGATATTACTAGGATCCTCGTTAGATATTTACCAACCTTCTCCTAGATTATATATAATGATAAAACCGTGGTTGTCACAAAAGTGAAGTTGCCTACATGTAGTCAACATCTTTTTTTTTCTCTTTTCCAAATGATTAAATACAATGATAAAACGTGACACCGTTTTATCATTGTATTTAATCATATATATATATATATATATATATATATATATATAGGAAAGAATATTAATAAAAAGTTTTGAATTTAAAAATGTACTTTTTTTGAACAGTATTTGTTTATTTTTATTATATTTTATATTTCAGACCTGCTCGGTCCTTCATCAGAAATTTAAAAATCAGTTGTTTCTGATGAAGGACCGAGGGCGGTCTGAAATATAAAATATAATAAAAATAAACAAATACTGTTAAAAAAAAGTACATTTTTAAATTCAAAACTTTTTATTAATATTCTTTCCTATACATATTAAGACAGTATACGTGGATGATCATCACTATATATATATATATATATATATATGAGAAAAAAGTGCGAGAAACTGTAAACGTTTTGTTTAAAGTGCAGATTTATTATTATTATTATTATTATTATTATTATTATTATTATTATTGCTTTTTTATATAATATATTAAGTTCCTATAATGGTATTTGTGACGCTATAAGTGTTTCAAAGTCAAAAGCTGACTCTCCTCGGGCGGATAAACTTGTGATTTTACATATCGAGATCCGTTTGTTTTGTGAATATGTACACATAAAAATGAGCATTGGGGTCAACACGCAATCCTGACGATGTCTAGTTGCGTTTCAGCCGAAAATAAACTGTTGTGGCTGAGTGTTGACTTCAGTCTCTATGTATAGATATTTATGTTATAATTTCTGAATATATATATACTGGGTGTCCAAAAGGTCCGTGTGCACTTTAAAGAATATATAAATTTCTTTGTATTTATTATAGAAAAAATCTGTAAAAAATATTGTAAATTTTAATGTGCCTAGTTTTACGTACAGTTATTAAATAATTCTTTACCACAAAATTTGCAACAATTTTTAAATAAATAATCAGATGGATCGGAAGGGTTGTACCATTTTATTGGCCTCCACGTTCGCCATATTTTACTCCATTAGATTTTTATGGGGACACGTGAAAACAATTGTGTATGAAACCAAACCTAGTTCATCAGAAGATTTGAAAGCTAAAATAACTAATGTGATTTCAGGCATTAGTGTAAATCAGTTGGCAAATGTTTTCTGTGAACTGCAAAATCGTATTACCCTTTGTATTGCTAATGATGGAGGACATGTGGAAACTTAAATAAAATTTCAAAAATCCCTTAAAATATATAGATTTACTTCTTTCTAATCCTTTTTACAAATTATTTTTATCGCTATTACAAATAAAGTTATAATTTTTTTTAGGTGTACACGAATATTATGGACACTCTATATACATATATATATATATGTATATATATATATATATATATATATATATATATATGGGATATAGCTATTTCAACATGTCAGTTTGAAACGTGCATTGTCAACTCCGTTCAATCAAAGAATGGGGAAACATTCTTATGCCGGAAGCAGTGTCTAGTAAAGGAAGGGGTGGGGAATGTTGGTTAATGCCGAGAGAATCGTAAATTTCCGTTTAGTAGTGAGAAGCATGTGGTTTGAGCATTGCGTTATTAGGTAGGAGGGAAAAGGTTACTGATTCACCAAATTTTAAAATCTAATTTATATATAAAAGGTAAATTCTTTTATAAATAAATAGAAGAAGGAAATAATTATTGAAATTAAAATTTATTACGGTGACGACACATACTAATGATTTCTTTTCGTTTATTCAGATGTACATTCTGATATTGAAATATCAAAATCTTAATTTTTTTCCTGTTAAACATAGATTACATTAATTAACTAGGCTATTAAAAGTATGTGCCGTGCCTATCAGCTTCCACTTTATCTGTGGATTTGGGACATTGGCGCAGTGATATCCGCTTCGAACGAGAAATCGGGTAGCCGAGTTCGAATTCCAGCTGAATTCATTGCTTTCACTTACCCGCAAATACCCTTGGGAAAGTTATTAATTCGTCTCTTCCCTCCAGTTATGGGTTAAATAACAGGACAGATTGGGTTCTATAGCCTTGGTCGGCAACCAGTTTACCGCAGAAAGCAATGGCAACCTACTGCGGGATAATCTTCTGCCCAGTCAGTCATGTCTCTTTCGAGACATGATCGCCCAAGCGTGTATCATGTATGGCACTTAACTGACTGTCTGACTTTCAATTCCCAGTATTTTCGGGAGAGAGCTGTTATACACGATAACTGGAAATCGGTTCTCCGATTTTTCATTCTAATCAGATAGCCATTGCCCTACAACGTCTCGTCATGCTCTTGAAGTTATAACATTCAGATAACACAGACAAAAAAATACATCAGAACAATTTCTATGAAAGTAAATGGAGAAAAGAAATATGGAAACTGTCTTCATTTCTGTCTTTTACAGTTCGTTATCTGTCTTTTTCTCTATGGCTTTCTTCTGTAACCCTGTCTAGGATGTCCTATAATTTCTTTTTCGAGTTGACTATCAACATAGTGTCATCTTGCATTGTTAAGATCACGCCCACCGATAATAAATCCTGGTAGGGACCCAAAATCCCTTAGGATAGTCTCGCTGTAACGACTGAGTTCATCTGAGAAGACGAATTAATATCTCACGCCACTTCCTGTTTTCATATAGCCATTCAATTCATTTTCTGTCTCCGCTTTAGCAAATATCAGAAAAATAAACATTTAAGTATAGAAGACAAATGCAAAACAGGAACTTAGGAGAAAGACGTTAATAACTAATATTTATTAAAGTCCAAAGTTGACTGGGAATCAAGAAACCGGAAGAGAGATTCATAGGGATTCTTAGTGGATAAACTTAGTAAAGAAATCGTAAAATTATGAGAATTTGCCGCCAATCTAGTCCTGCGTTTAAATTCATAATGTATATTTTTAATGGCTATAATATTTAAACACATTCCATGTTTAATTACTTTGGGAAATAGATATAATTTAAATAATTCTGAATCCGGACAATTTCCTTACAGATGAAGAAGGTCTATAATATCAGTCCTCCTATATGGCAGTGAATACTGGACAATCTCCTCATAGATGAAGAACAGACTTAAAGCAACAGAAACAAAGAAAAGAGTAATGAACTGTGATGTAATATCAGTCCTCCTATATGGCAGTGAATGCTGGACAATCTCCTCATAGATGAAGAAGAGACTTAAAGCAACAGAAACAAAGAAAAGAGTAATGAACTGTGATGTAATATCAGTCCTCCTATATGGCAGTGAATGCTGGACAATCTCCTCATAGATGAAGAACAGACTTAAAGCAACAGAAACAAAGAAAAGAGTAATGAACTGTGATGTAATATCAGTCCTCCTATATGGCAGTGAATGCTGGACAATCTCCTCATAGATGAAGAACAGACTTAAAGCAACAGAAACAAAGAAAAGAGTAATGAACTGTGATGTAATATCAGTCCTCCTATATGGCAGTGAATGCTGGACAATCTCCTCATAGATGAAGAACAGACTTAAAGCAACAGAAACAAAGAAAAGAGTAATGAACTGTGATGTAATATCAGTCCTCCTATATGGCAGTGAATGCTGGACAATCTCCTCATAGATGAAGAACAGACTTAAAGCAACAGAAACAAAGAAAAGAGTAATGAACTGTGATGTAATATCAGTCCTCCTATATGGCAGTGAATGCTGGACAATCTCCTCATAGATGAAGAACAGACTTAAAGCAACAGAAACAAAGAAAAGAGTAATGAACTGTGATGTAATATCAGTCCTCCTATATGGCAGTGAATGCTGGACAATCTCCTCATAGATGAAGAACAGACTTAAAGCAACAGAAACAAAGAAAAGAGTAATGAACTGTGATGTAATATCAGTCCTCCTATATGGCAGTGAATGCTGGACAATCTCCTCATAGATGAAGAACAGACTTAAAGCAACAGAAACAAAGAAAAGAGTAATGAACTGTGATGTAATATCAGTCCTCCTATATGGCAGTGAATGCTGGACAATCTCCTCATAGATGAAGAACAGACTTAAAGCAACAGAAACAAAGAAAAGAGTAATGAACTGTTATGTAATATCAGTCCTCCTATATGACGGTGAATGCTGGACAATCTCCTCATAGATGAAGAAGAGACTTGAAGCAACCAAAGCAAAGAAAAGAGTACTGAACTGTTATGTAATGTCAGTTAATGCTGGACAATCTCTTCACAAAGGAAGAAGAGACTTGAAGTCACAGAAATGTCAGTCAGTCAGTTAAATGCCATACATGATAAACGCTTAGGGGGATCATGTCTCGAAACAAACATGACTGACTGGGCACGAGATCATCTCACAGTTGGTTACCATTACTTTCTGCGGTAAACTGGTTACCAGCTAAGGCTCTAGAACCCATTCTGTCCTGTTATTTAACCCATAACTGGAGGAAAGAGACAGATTAACACCTTTCCCAATTTTACTTGCGCGTAAGTGAATGCAAGTAATTTAACTGGAATTCGAACTCAGCTCCCCGATTTCTCGTTCGGAGCCGATATCCATTGTACCACAATGCGCATGCGTACGCAGAATACAGAGATTTAACTTTACAGAAAGATGCTGAGGAGACTATTGATCAAGCATAAGAAGAAAGACGATGTTTTTGAGAAAATTGAAAAAAAGGTAACTTATATTTAGCATCAAGAAGAACCAGTTGAAATGTCTAGGGCAAACGGAGAGAGAGGGCTTGGAGTATTTGACAGATCAATGGCAAGAGGGACAAAGGAAAACAATGTATAGCATAGATATTAATCTTGAGTAAATGAATGGCGGAAAAAGGTTTCGGAAAATAACAAACAAATAATGTTTTTTTAAAGTTACGAATTATAGAAAACTGTAGAGGACCATGATTACCTACGTCCTGACGTGACTCGGCACTTAGAAGAAGAACCTTCAGAATGTAATGCTTCTTTGAAGATCTTCAAAAACTATCAAAATACGAGAATCTGGAAAGGTGACATCAGTAATTCAAATTATGGTTGGAGCCATTTGTTTAATTTAGGTACATCCACTAAATCGCTAAAAAAACATCATAGTATAAATTTAAAAACATGTGCCAAACTTAATAAAAACGAACTTTTTCCAGTATATATGTATATATTATTGTATATATTAAGAAGAAATATATATATTATTAAGTAGATGTATATATTGTTATATCTATATAACAATATGTACATCTATGTACATATTGTTATATACATGTATATATGTATATATTATTAAGTATGTATATACTTATGTATATACTGTATGTATATGTATATATTATTAATGTATTATTAAGAAGAAAATTCAAAGTAATTTTTAATTATTTTTGAAAATTTTCTAATCGCTTGTTCGAAATTTTGGCAGAATATCTTGTTTAGCGGGTAACCAAAACGTTAAGACTGTTTACAATTGAAAACGAAATGATGACATCACCCACTTTTTTTTTTCCGGTGACAAACATATTAATTTGGAATATCTCACAAAAATCAAATAATTGTCGGATTTTAATGAAACTTTCAGTACTCATTCATAAATAAGTGAAATTATTTTGGAAATTATTATTTTTTTAAAATCTTAGTAAAAATATTCCTTTAATTCTGTTACCCCACCTTCACTTAACTCCATGAAAGTTTAATAAATTTTAATTTTTTGCGGTCTATAATTTTATTATTTAAACGTAGGACTCATTGGGTAATATAAATCGTCTTTTTTTTAAAATTTTGCTTCTGTATCCGAAAATCTGCTCCGAAGAGTAAAATAAAAAATGCAATAAAACTCTGATATTATTTAATTTGGTAAGCTTTTAATTGCTTGAATAAATAATAAAAATTAAGGATATTTAAATTAAGACTGAAGAAAAAAATCGATTACTAATTAAGTTTTAAAAGAATTACTTTCATTTTATTTGATTTTAATAATTTATAAAATTTCAGAAATATTTTTAAAATCATCAATGATTTGTTGCTTTTAAATTTTTTAGTTAAGAATTGAAGATTATATGACCAATCGAAAATTGAAAAGTTTAATAAAATTGTTTTGCCTTCATATTTTTAAAATAATTTTATTTTCTTTTTTGTATTTGGAGGTTTTTTCTTTTGTATGGTAATGTCCATGTGCAAATTAAAAGGTCAGAGTTTCCTCCCTTATCCGAAAATTTTTTTACAATTTTGTCACTTATAAACGCCATATCTTATCTCTAATCGGGAACTTGTCAACATGTTTTATATACGGCGGACAGGTCAAAAGTTCAAATCTCTGATTAAGAAATAGTTTTATTCTAAATTTCACGCTATAAATAAGTAATACTTGTGTAAATTAGATCAATTTAACATTAATTTGCTAATATTCCGAAAATATTGTGTCACAGATGTATATTTTATTGTTGCAAGATTTTTAAAACTGAGAATGAACGCTCAAAAATGGCAGCAAATTTCAAAAATGGAACAAAATATCTCAAACTTTTATAATCCAATCAATATAATTTCTGTTTGAAATCAACTAAAGAGTATTTAGCTTACTGGAAATAGTAAATTTAATCATTTAACTTTCAATTAAAACTAAATAAATGTTTCAAGAAAACTTTTTCATTTTAAAATTCAGTTTAAAAGTTAGATATCAAAAATGACTTGAGGTATCTAGTTTAATTGCAACATGCTCTAATAGAGTCATCGAACAGATCCATTTGAGATCATATCTTAAAGAAATAATAAAAATAATAATCATAAAACATTGTTTTTACAAGTACAGCTCACAAGATATGAAGGAATTCGTCAATATGAAATGTCTGTAATATTAGTATTATTGTTTACTTTTACGAAGATCTTCAGTAGAAAAATGTCTGGTGCCATTAATGACCCGGAAGGAAATGAAAAAGCAACCGAAAGGAAATGTTAATAAACAACAATAAAGCTATGATCGAAATGGAATTTTTAGGTGATGATATATGTGTAATCTGAATAGATTGCGAATTGTAAAAGCGATTAAATTAAAGCGAAGACTTCATGATATTTACAGACAGAATGCATCGGGTGCTCAAGTAGACGACCTACTGAGAGGAACCAGGTCCTCGAGGCAAAACAATATTTCCAGACAGTAAACTATGTTCCGAGTCATTAAGTATATTTTAACGATGGTACGATCATTCGAGATGCAAACCACTTTGAATATAATACACATACACTCATATATATATATATATATATATATATATATATATATATATATATATATAATAATAATAATAATAATAATAATAATACAATAACCTAGACACCGTAAGTTTGCACTAATCTAAATCTTCAAAAAAATGTGAACAAACAGAAGCTAAATCCGTTAAAATCCGGCGTAATATGTCGTCGGATAATGGGGGTGAAAAAAAAAAAGAAAAGAAACCAGCGGAACAAGAACAAAATGTCAAGCATCCGCAGGAAAGAAAAAAAACCCAAGACGGAACCTAAATACCAGAAAAAGTGCTCGATACGAAAGTACGAATATACAGTAGTAGAGCAAAAACACGATCCGTAGGGTGAAACCGCGGTAGGTTCTGGCTAACTTATAGATTTTTTTTCGTATATATATATATATATATATATATATATCGCGCATTGAATACTGCTGGCATATCTGGTCGGGTGCCACTGCTATCCACCTAGGGGCCCTTGACAAAATCAAACCGAGAATATGTAATCCTGACTTGGCAGCTCAGATGCAGTCACTTTCTCACCGGCGTAATGTGGCTTCTCTTTGTCTCTATTACAAATACTTTCACGGCTCTGCTTCGATGAACTTGGTTCTATCAGCTTCTTTCCTCGCACTTCCCGTCTGTAGAATTCCCTTCCGTTTACTTGCTTCCCCGACAGATACAATCTCCAAGAATTTAAATGTAAAATCAATAGTTATCTCCTATATCACTGACTTACATCCTCTCTCTCTCTCTCTCTCTCTCTCTCTCTCTCTATCTCTCTCTATCTCATGCTCCTTTCTTCCTCCACTCTACTCTCATCAGCATTCTCATCCTTCTCTTACCCACTTCCTGACACCCCCTATAACCTGTCACTCTTTCTCATAACTTTCCTCCTATGTAACCCCCTGCAAAACAGTGACAGTAAAATGCCTTGCTTGGGGCGATATGATTATTAAAAAAATATCTATACTATTATAATATGGATATAAAGTGGGGATCAATTCTACATTACAATGAATATATAAACTGATCCCTCACTTTATAGCTACAGTCTTCCTTCTCTTACCCACTTCCTGACACCTCCTATAACCTGTCACTTTTTCTCATGACTTTCCTCCTATGTAACCCCCTGCAAAACAGTGGCAGTAAAATGTCTTACTTGGGGCGATATGATTATAAAAAAAAATACTACGATTCTTTCTTTTCTCTTTCTTCTTTCTTTATCCCCTCTCT
This sequence comes from Ascarosepion bandense, assembly GCA_037127315.1. Classification (NCBI taxonomy): domain Eukaryota; kingdom Metazoa; phylum Mollusca; class Cephalopoda; order Sepiida; family Sepiidae; genus Ascarosepion; species Ascarosepion bandense. Next base: position 301,890 of record JBBBDQ010002429.1, read on the forward strand.
CTCTCTCTCTCTCTCTCTCTCTCTCTCTGTCATGCTCCTTTCTCCGTCCACTCCACTCTCATCAGTATTCTCATCCTTCTCTTACTCTGACACCCCCTATAACCGGTCACTCTTTCTCATAACTTTCTCTCGTGCTACATTCTCCGTCCACTCCACTCTCATCAGTATTTTCATCCTTCTCTTACCCACATCTTGACACCCCCTATAAGCTGTCACTCTTTCTCGAAACTTTACTCCTATGTAACCCCCGCAAAACAGTGGCCGTAAAATGAATTAAAGCCAAAATACGACGTTTAGAACGGCTCATGATTAAACATAATAGACATTCATTGTCTCTTATATTTAACAGTATATGTTTAAAAAATTATTTGCTGCCTCGATACACTATATATATATATATATATATATATATATATATGAGAGAATGGAAACCCGTGAAGACGGATATGATAATCCAAATAATCCAAAAGACGTTATCTAATTAATATAAATTATCAATTAGATAGTAGCAAAGAGCTCAATGTATATTATCTAAAGCAAATATTGAGAAGAAAGCGATATATATATATATATATATATATATATATATATATATATATATATATATAGGGTGAAAAGGATAAGTTGCAGTCTCAATTACGCAAAAATAAAAATTGCTTTGACATCTCTTTTTAACAGATATATTTATCAAAATCGACATGAATATTTTGCCATTATTTTTAACAGAGCGGGATCACTCATATAGTTTGATATATGTTCTATCCTAAGCCTAGAATAAACTAGATGTTTCATTGCAGCTGGTCGACTTCATGTTTCAGGTAATAAAATAGAATACTACCTTTTCTTTCTCTTTGCTTGCCTTCACGAATAAATATCTAGGAAGGGTGCTTATCCGCACCCGCCTCTTGACTGTTCAGTCGAATGTGGAATAGGTAGCTAGGTATATATATATAGAGAGAGAGAGAGAGACAGACAGACAGACAGACAGAGTGAGAAAGAGAGATCATGAACAGGCTTGCCTTCACGAATAAATATCTAGGAAGGGTTTATCTTGGCTGTTCAGTCGAATGTGGAATAGGTAGCTAGGTATATATATATATATATATATATATATATATATATATATATAGAGAGAGAGAGAGAGAGAGAGAGAGAAAGAGACAGACAGACAGACAGACAGAGTGAGAAAGAGAGATAATGAACAGGCTTGCCTTCACGAATAAATATCTAGGAAGGGTTTATCTTGGCTGTTCAGTCGAATGTGGAATAGGTAGCTAGGTATATATATATATATATATATATATATATATGTATATATATATATATATATATATATAGAGAGAGAGAGAGAGAGAGAGAGAGAGAAAGAGAAAGAGACAGACAGACAGACAGACAGAGTGAGAAAGAGAGATAATGAACAGGCTTGCCTTCACGAATAAATATCTAGGAAGGGTGTTTATCCGCGTCCGCCTCTTGGCTGTTCAGTCGAATGTGGAAGAGTCAGATACGTTCGCAACGGACGCAGAGGAAGGTTTGGTTTCGGCTTTTTGCCGTGAAGACATGGTTGACGGATTTTATACTATTTTTAGCCTCCTCTTCGAACGTTACGTCTGCGTTCATTCTTGGTGAAAGAGTCGGTTCGATGGCTGGTATGTCGCGAGGACTTTCTGTTTGCGGATGAACCAAACCGCTGACGATATTAAATGTACCAAGTAAAAAAAAAATAACCCTGCTGAAACATTATTCAACATAGGACCATTTTATACAATCATTTTTACTTAATATAGACAACTATTTTTTTAATAAGATTTTGATATTTCTAGTAATGGTTGATACAAATTCATGGGCGCATGGACCAGTTAATACAAGCGTTGGTTAGATCCAGTGACTTGACTCAAAGAGTGGCGAGTTCAATACCTGGCAACATCAGTGGTGATCAAATAACTTAAACAGTTGAGGTAAAGAGAAATAACTATGATATCTGGAAATGGGGTGACACAATATAAAGTAGGGATCGAATAAAGGGTTTTGGCTCGAAATTTCAATCACCTGATGAAGGCCGGATCTTACAAGGGCCGAAACGTCGTGAATATGATTATGCCAATCCGAATAATGTAAATAATACCTCATCTCAGAAGTATAGACAAATATTGATATGAACTCGCTTAACGAAAATCAGTCACGGGTTAACAATAATCAATAAAAATTGTCAAGTTAGACATACTGAAATTTAGTTACTATCATATCTCGATTTTTCTTTTTTCTTTTTTATACGGTGAGATTCACCTTGTACAAGGCACGTGGGCCACTCAAGGTAGAGAGTTACGTTAAAGTGCAGTTCATATAGATAGAAAAGGAAGATAAAAGTTAACGCTAGATATGAACAGGGTAAGATTTTCGTGATCGAGGAGGAGCATCCCCTCGGGAGTCTGTTCCACAGAGCTGTGATCCGTATGAATAAACTGCTTGAGTGGAATAAGGAAGGAATAAGGGTGGTTTGCATCGTAACTAAATTTTATTAATCGAAGCTCAGTATTAGATGAATTCTTTGCATTCATTTACGCGCAAATACCCATAGGAAAGGTATTAATCCGTGTTTTACCTCCAGTTATGAGGTAAAGAATAAGACAGATTGGATTCTGTAGCCTTGGCTGCCAACCAATCTACTACAGAAAGTAATGGCAGCCTATTCTTTTGAGACATGATCGCCTAAGCGTGTATCACGTATGGCACTTAACTGACTGACGAGATGGATTTTGTGACATAAAAGTGTAACTTTCCTGCTAAAAGTTTCTTCTCTCGCCTTTATCGTATGTAGAACTCGGTATAAAATCCGTTTGCCACACCAATAAATTCAATCGCAAATCTGTTAAGAACAGTACAGCAGGCAATGTAGTAACAAAAACGGCGTGAGATATCCAATCTTTGCTCGCAACAGCAGAAACACACTTTCCCTTATCACGAGACAGGTTTATGTCCTTCCTTTCACAGTTCTGAATTAGCTTCTTCCTAAAAGAGATAGTGGTGGGTATGTAAGAAATCCGTGTGCCAGCACCAAGTTCAATCGCAAATCTGTTGGGAAAGTCCAGCCGGCAACAAAGTAACAAAAACGTGGGTAGAAATCCAATCTTCCCCTTGCAACAGCCAAAACGAGCTTTCGCTCACCAAGCTTCAAAAATCAAAACTCCCGGTAAGCAAAAAAGAAACGGCTTTTATTCACCGAGTGATATTTCTGATTGGCCACGCCAGACATAGAGAAAAGAATCATTAGCATAATTTCTGATACTCATAGCAGCTTTTATTATGCAACTGATTTTATTTAGTTTTTCTTCTTCGCCACATTTTCCTCCGTAGAATACACAAGATACGCTGTCGCTTGGTTTGACGAGGTAATTCGTCGTTTTCTTTGCTACAGTTACTCAAGGGAATTAACTGAAAGATTACCAAAGAAAGGCATGTCACGTGGAATTAGAACAATCTGCCACCGTGAACTAAGTAAAGGGTTCAGTACAAAATTCCAAAGTATATCACCTTTCGATAATGTATCATGTTGTATATGTGAATGCAACGAATTCGACTGGAATTCGAACTTGGCTCTCCAGTTTCTCGTTCCAAGACGATATCCACTGTTCTGCAATTACTTAAAATATTTGTTAATTTATAAACATTAAAGCTGTGAGTAGAGAATATATTTAAAGCTTTTGATATGGCTATTTCTACTGTGTATCATCTCTTGCAGTGTCGATGTAAAGTCGAGGCTGGTGCCAGGTGAAATAGTATTACAACTGGCACTTTCTTTTTAGTAACCACCTAAATATTTTAAGCAATTGTGCAGCAGAAACCACCTTCCCTAAAAATGTCTGCTTCGAATGACGTCATATAAAAAGCACAGTTGTACCTCCTAATGTTTTCCAAAAAGTGTTTTAACTCTTAAGCGGTACCTAAAAGAAAACTCTTCAAAGGGTGTGGCGGATCTTTCAAAACAATGGAATCCTGAGTTTTCTCTCAAACAACCCCTTTCAGAAGTTTCTTCTTCAAATTCCTTGGCTTCAAAGTAACCGCAAACTTTAGACATGAAACCTATTGTCATTTCCTTCAAGAAGCGTAGTCATGCTCCGGTTTTATAATTAAAGGCAGCACGGCTCCACTGCTCCCAGGTTAGGACTGACCCACTCTGTTCTCTAGTTCTTCAAACCTGCCACATTTCTTGCCTTTGTTCAGAAGTTTCAGTGAGCAGCTCTCCGGGTTCTAACGGCTTGCAGTCTTTTAGGTTTTTGCTCAGAAGTCTCAACTTTCCTGCTAGCAATCCTCTTAGCTCTGGCAGCCTGAAATCTTTCCTCTATATTCTCAAATGTCTCAGCTGCTCGCAGAGAAGCTGAATTAGTTCTGGCTTACAGAAACTTTTCCTGTCTCTGATCTTCTGCACACCTCCTGGCTCATTCGGCTTGCAGGTTGTCTTTTATTTGTTATGATGTTTCAACTACCTGACGTAAAGAACTTTTTACACTTTCGGGTTGCAAATATGTTTCTCTCTGTGTTACGGTCCTTCATCGCTCTCCTTGGAGAACCCCATTCATTTGTTTTCTTTTGAGTTACTAAAAGCCTTGTTCAATATTATTTCTTCATGTTTTTTTATTTTACCACATATGTAATTTTTAAAATTATTTTAGCAGATTTAAATTAATATTGAGTTTAATGATCATTTTTACGAACAGATAGCGTTTTTTATTTATTCAAGAGTATATACCAGAGGAAGGTAACATTTTGGAGAGTAAGGGCCAAAAAGCTATGTAGATTCATTGAGGAGGGCCAAACAGTTATGGCTCTAGTGTCATGGAGGAGAACCATGTTATTAAATGTATGAATAAATTTTCTGTGTTTGAAGAAAGCAAGGATTCAAAATAATCGAATTGTATTTAAGCAATATCACTGTTTTTACTACAGGAATAACAAAGAAAAAAGAAAAAATTCAAACACATTTAACAAAAAAATCTTTATTTTATTGTTGGAATAAAACAAACTACTATCACAATCTACAACAAAAGCAAGTTCCTTGCTACAGACGAAATGCAATTAGAAACGCTAAGTGATTTAATAAGACACTTCTTTCTGCTTATTGTGCGATAGCATCTCAACATCAGGTGAAATATTTGTTGATGACAAGAGCAAAACATATTCCAGGTGTTCGTCAGACTCTGTAGTCTGCATGAGTCACACCATAGCAGAAATAGGTGTAAATTGTTAAACATTTGCACATTTACTAGAAAAATACTTTTTAAAAATAACCTTGTTGTATTTTTTAAACCGCTAAAACATTTTCTTATTTCATAAATTTTATGATAATGTTTGTTTAACCAAGTTGCAGAAATATTTTCGTATGTCGAAAATTTTCATAATAAAAATAATTACATTCAAATCGTGTGAACGTAATTTCCAGGCCTCCCCCGCACCCCCCAAAATATAAGGGTACGTTAACTAAAAGTAAAAAAAATATATATAAAATGCATAAAAATTGATTTTATATACAATTTGGAAATAATTTGGAAATTATTTTTGATAACTTTTGCCTTGGAAAACGAATTTCGATTTTTTTTTAAATTTTTTTTATTTACAAAAAAAGGAACTCTACCAGGAAGCGAAAAATTTCAGAGTTGCAGAAAGTATTTCACCTCTTTCTCAATCCAATAAAAAAACAGGTTCTAAAGCATAAAAAAAGAAAATATCTGACGGGAATTTTGTTAAAAAATATATGACATGTTAAAAATAAATGCTTCATAAATCAGTATTGAAAAAAAAGATTGCATTAAAATCAATTGAAAACACTGTTTTATAGTCATTTAAAAGTGCTCGGTTATGGAAGCGTTATTTTTAAATGTATATCCATGAAAAATGTTTCAAGTATTAAATTAAAATGTTGGATTAATAAATGAAAAAAATACATTCCTAAAAGTTGTCTTTGTTCATGTTAGGGTGCAAAAATGTCTATTTCAAGAATCGAGAAAGGTCTGTTTAAAAGCACTATTCGAGTTTTGCTTTTACTGGTAGGTTCTTCATGGCCAAGAGGTCAAAAGCAGGTCAGATCTTATGATGGTTTCCTCTAGAGCAGGGGGTTGGCAACCTTTTGGATAGTGAGCACCAAAAAGCTACATAGTCATGGAGGAGGGCCAAACAGCTATGGCTCTTAGTGTCATGGAGGAGAACAATGTTATTAAATATGTGAATACAATTTTGAAATGATTTGGAAATTATTTTCAATAACTTTTGCCTTGGAAAACGTATTTTCATTTTTTATTGTTTTTATTTACAAAAAATAGAACTCTACCAGGAAGCGAAAAATTTCAGAGTTGCAGAAAGTATTTCACTTCTTTCTCAATCTGATAAAAAAAAAACAGGTTTCTAAAGCATGAAAAAGAGAAAATATCTGACTGGAATTTTGTTAAAAAAATACTACATCTTAAAAATAAATTTAAAAAAAACTCCATTAAAATCGGTTAAAACACTATTTAATATTCATTTAAAATTGCCCGCTCACGAAAGAAATTTCACAGAAAAAGTGAAAGTGAGGCTGTGCGCTAATTTTGGTGATCTCTAAAAATAAGAAATAAAATTAAAACACATTCTCCAGGTAAAGAGAAATAATATTTTAAATTTCGACGCAATATATTCAGACTATCAACTGCCACTTTGGTTTGGTTTACCTATATTTATATCGTGTCCAGAGTTATATAGTGGGCCGGACAAGATTCACTTGAAGGCCGGACAAGATTCACTTGAGGGCCGGATGTGACCCCGGGGCAGGGGTTACCGATCGCTGGTATATACTGTTATCTATAATGTTTAAAATTATTTTTTAAGTATTAGTATGTGCGTTGTGGTGCAGTGGATAACGGCTCGGAACAAGAAATCTGGGAGCCGAGTTCGAATACCAGTTGTAATTACTTACATTCACTTACGCACGAATACTCTTGATAAAGGTAATAATCCGTCTCGTCTTTCCATTGATGGGTTAAATAGCAGAACAGATTGGGTTCTATAGCCTTGGCTGGCAACCAGTCTACCACAGAAACTAATGGAAACCTACTGAAGGGATAATCTTCTTCCAGTCAGTCATATTTCTTTCGAGACATGATCGCCCAAGCGTCTATCCCGGATGACACTTAACTGACGTTTATTACTCATGTATATGATTAATTAGCCTTTTTGAGTATATGGGGATATTCCCTAATATGCCTAAAAATGGAAAACAATTTAATTAAAAAATGAAAAATCTTTCTTTTTAGTTTTTATTCAAGCGTGAAGTAATTACTTTGTAAACCAAATTTATACTGATTGGATTAAACATTTTCCTTTGTTTTTATTAAAATCGATGCTGCTTGACATTTTCAGACATTTGTAAAGAAAAGTTAAATTATCTGTTTTAATAATCTCATGAAAAACATACATTTTTCAAACGTTATTTAAGTAAATTTAGAAAATTTAAAGTTTCCTTAATCTGATTTAAAACAGTTTTTATTTTTGTTATGACCTCGTCATTAAGTGGTTGGGGCCAGAAATAGAGACAGAATAATGTAAAAGAAATATATTAGAAAGACAGTATTACAAACATATACCAATGAGCGATTATTAGCGTGACTATTAGTCCGGCTGTCAGAGTTATCTGCTGGAACAGATTCCGCTCTCACTCTCTCTACCATTCTCATACTCTTACTCTTCTACAATGCCGAACTGCTAATTATATATTTTTGACGAGTTCATGTGTGATATGGGTGAGTTCCCATAACACTTTTTTAGCAGAAAAATATAGTAGAACATAAGAAAAGTGTTTCTTAACTACAGTGATTCATTTGTCAGGCGTTGATTGATGGCATTGACAAATGAGGTCAGAAAAAATCACCGGAGGGATGAACAGAAGTGACAAATTTTACGAATTTTAAATTAATTTATTTTACTGCGCAGTAATTTTTATAAATTAACAAATATTTTAAGCAATCGTGAAGCAGTGGATATCTGGTCGGAACAAGAACAACCGAGACCGAATTCCAGTTTTACGCACAAATACCCTTGGGAAAAGTATTAATCACTCTCTTCTTCTCCCAGTTATAGGTTAAATAGCATGACACACAGTGTTCTACAGCCTTGGTTGGCAACCAGTCTACACAAGAAAATAATGGTAATCTACTGCGGGAAAAATTTCTGTTTAGTCAGTGATGTCTCTTTTGATACATGATCGCCCAAGCGTGTATAACGGATGGAACTAAACTGATTAATCTGGATAAAAGGATTGAATAAAAGTAATGGCAAACTACTGCGGGAAAATCTTGCGCCTAGTCAGGCATGTCTCTTTCGAGACATGATCGCAGAAAAGCGTGTATCACGTATGACACTTAACTGAATAACTTTCAGATCTAACATAATATAAGAATTAACAGAACATAACATTTCATTGGAGCATCCTTCGACATTATGGCATCCCATCCAAATTGGTCCTCCTGATCAAGAGCTTTGACAACAACCTCAGATGCTCAGTAGGACATAACAACACCCTCTTTGACGTAAAAAACTGGAGTCAGATAAGGATGCGTGATGTCAGCAGTTCTCTTCATCTTGGCCATTGACTGGGTCATGCGGAGGACAACGGAGGAATTTCCGAGGGGAATCCGCTGGAACCTGTTCTCAACCTTGGAAGGTCTGGATTTTGCCGATGACCTGCCGCTGCTGTCCCATACTCACCAACATATACAGGACAAGACCAGCAGACTGGAAACCTTTGGGCAGCAGATAGGGTTCCGGATTAGCACTAAAAAGACTGAAATGATATCATTGAACGTGAACAGTCCTGCTCCTGTCAAAGTGAATGGAGAAGATCTACATTGTACAGACAAGTTCACTTACCTGGACAACATCAGATCCGAGTGTGGCAGGAAAGAGGATATTCAAAGCAGATCTCGCCAAACTTCAATCCTTTCACACCATATGCCTCCGACGAATACTGAGAATATTTTAGCCAGTGAAGACCTGTTGAGGAGATGCAAACAAGAGAACATGGGCACCATCATTACAAGAAGGCGGTGGAGATGGATTAGGTATGTGCTCCGGATGGCAAAAGAAAGAGGGGAAAACCAAGAACGACATGGAGAAGTATGGTGGAGAATGAGATGAAATCCATGCAGCACTCATAGGATTCATTGACTAGTCTGGTCCAAGATAGGCAGAGGTGGAGAAGCTTTGTTGCTGCCCTACACACCATTGGGTGAAACGGATGATGAATGAAAATGAATGAAAAAAATTAATTAGCAAAATTCAGATCCATATATCTCGTGACCCGTTAATGTCTTAGGGGGACTACATGTACAGCAGCCGCAGTAGAAGGGGTGTTTCTTTAAACACGACATCCTGACGGTGCACAGACACATCCAGGCTGGTTTTAAATTCATAGTTTTCCTTCTCCTACACCAGTTGCCACCCAGCTTTAGACCACTGTCTGTCCTGCGATTCAACCCATAACCGAGAAAATGAATTACAGTCTAATTTTGAAATCAGAGATTTCCTTCTTCTAGACCGGTTGCCATTCAAGGCTATAGAACCCAGTCTATTTTCCTTGTAGTTTTACCTCTAAATAAGAGAGGTACTTATAATTTCTATGTACGTCCCTGATTAAATTTCTTGGTATTGTATTTATTGTTAAACTTTTACAGTATCTCAATTTCAAACAACTCTTAAAACAGGTAACGTTTAATGATAATGCAATTTATGAAAAACCGAACAGAAATATATTTTCCATTTGTAAACGAGTTTTTACGCAACCCAGGTTTCTACCATGAGTGGTGTCTTCAGGTAATTTTACTGATTTTACCGTTTACAGTTTTTTTTGTAAACGCTCACGTAACTATATTATAATTTCTTGTAATTTAAAAAATTGCGCGTTCAAAAATTCCCTGCCACGTGAGCGTTCAAAATACTACCGTTACGTAAGCGTTCTTAAAAAAAAAGCAATAAAACAGTAAACGGTATAATCAATTATTGAAAATCGCCTGAAGACACCACTCATGGTAGACACCTGGGTCGCGTAATAACTCGTTTACAAATAGAAAATATTAAAAATTCTACAATATAATTTTATTTAACACTTTTTAATAAAAATGTACACCGGTCAAATTTTATTATGACCAGAAAATAAGTAATTATACAATCAATATATATATATATATATATATATATATATATATTTCGTTCATTCAGTAATGAATTACAACACTCTTAGCTACTGGCGTATGTTTGCATGCTAAAGGTGTGCTTTATCTACCGAGCGCTCGTAGCTCAGAGGTAGAATCGCCGACTGATGAAAATTACATCGGGTTTCAATCCTGGCTAAAAGCAATCGGATATCTGACGAGCTGCGAAACAGATGTGCCTGCGGATGACTATATATATATATACATATACATATATATATATCAGTATAGGTTTGCTATGGATGGAATAAAATTCCGATATTTAATAAAAACTATTTTTAAAAGAATGTTCAATACAGAGTAGAGCAAATACTATTCATTTTAAATTTACAAGACAAATATGTTGTAACCTGACAAAGTAGCTATTTTTTCAACACTTTTGTGTCTTTTGTATCGATTGCATCATCACAAGAAGTGTTGATGCAAAATAGCTACTTTGTAGTATTGTTATAAAATACTTACATTGTAAATTATATATATATATATATATATATATATATATATATATATATATTACATTTATTAACTTGTTTTATTTCTTATCATTGTTAATTATTTTTTAAACATTTAGCATTTTTATTCTCCAAAGATGCAGACAGATACGATATTTCTTTATATGTATTTAATTTCTGTTATTGCTGCTCAGACTTAGTGCTGCAATTTTACAAAAGCTAAAGATTATGTCAGCGTGAAACATGGATTACTACAAGACCCATATGTTTTCATAGTATATATATATATATATATATATATATATATATATATGTGTGTGTGTGTGTGTGTGTGTCTGTGTGTGTGTGTGTGTGTTTAAAAATATTCTCAGTTATGATCTGAGATTCAGCACAGTGTGGTTAAATATTAAGAAGACAAGAGGAAAGCTGTATTTAACTCGTCTACGCGTTTCGTCCTGTGATGGACTTTATCAAGGCAAAATGACGAAAGAAGCTTTATTCCAAATTACGAATCTATAAACAAACAGGATTGGCAACTGTAAAAAACACGCACAAATCATTCAAAAAGATTAACATTGCACTACACATGCAGGAATTGTAAAACTAAAAAATTTCTGTTAATCTTATTGAATGATTTGTGAGCGATGTTTATAGTTGCCAACACTGTTTATAGATACGTAATTTAGAATAAAACTCATTTCGTCTTTTTACCTTGATAAAAGTCCATCACAAGACGAAAAGCGTAAGCGAGTTAAATACAGTTTTCTCTTGTTTATTTATTTGACGATATATATATATATATATATATATATATATATAGCTTTAAGTTATGCTATATTTATGCGTTATATTGCTCGAAGTCAGTGATAGAGTATATGTAAATATAAAAAGGAACACTGGGTTCAAAACCCAAGAGCGACAGTCTGTTTATGCTTAAACGCAGTCCATACGCTATCAGATTGCGTTTAAATAGAAAACACTCTGTTGACTTTAATCTCATTATATATATATATATATATATATATATTAAATAAAAAAGGGACAGCATATCGTTAAAATCCCCAAAATCAGATCCTATTAATATCAATTTTATTAATATTAAAAATGATCCAGGTTGGGGGCTCGATGTATATAGCATTATTTATTTAGAGAGTCAAATATGTAAATTATATTCGAAAAACTCTACATGCGTTGCATGGCTAATTCAATGAGAAAAATCTACCTTCTTCAGCAACAATCAAAAATAAAAAATTATTATATCGAATATGCTAAAACATTCACACACCAGAAGGCGCCCTAAAATATATCCATACAAAGAAAGTTAATATATATATATATATATATATATATATATATATTAACTTTCTTTGTATGGATATATTTTAGGGCGCCTTCTGGTGTGTGAATGTTTTAGCATATTCGATATATAATAATATATATATATATATATATATATATATATATATATATATATCCGAGTGAAGAAGGAAAAAAATTTACAATGTCCAAAACATTAATTTAAAACAGTGCTCGATATATATTATAGAGCTATGAATGTTTATTATAAATTATATTTTAGAAGATTTGCTAATTTTTAGCCACTACAAAGTGTACATTTCGTTTCGACATTGAAATGACAATGTCTCATCAGGTGATGTGGAAAGGAATGGAAAGCCTCTTTTCTTATATTTGACAAGTTGTGTGTGTGATGTAGGTGGAGTTAGTGACAAGGGAATAAGTCTTGTAAATTTTCCGTTAGAAATTTGAAAACATATGTACTCAATGCGACGTGTATAAAAAGCGGCCATATTTTTTCCGAGTATTGGAGTTCAAAGCCGATTCTGGAGAGTGTCTGATTCGAGGGTGATGGTCTTTGACGTTGTTTCATTGAACGGATTACGTGCGGCGAGGATACTCTATATCCATATACTATGACGGACATGGTCAACAGATGCCAACAGGATACTCTATATCCAGGAAAGTTGTGACCTTCAATCCCTTACTTTGTGACCATCATGGACTGTTGTTACTATATAATATACATTCGGGAGATTGATTCTCTATTATAATCAATACATAAACTGATCCCTGAAATTAATCCATAAATTATGGCAAAATGTATCAAAAATACTAACGTCAATACTAGAAGGACTGTGTATTGATTTGCGCTGATATTTCCTTTGGCATTATTTCTAATTAACGTCTTCTTTCAGATATGAAAATATGACAATTATGTCTCTTTCCATCCCTAAAAACATGTCTGTTTCTATCTATCTGGTTGTTTTATTTTGTTTGTTTTTCTTTCAAAATGGTTTCCGTATGTGTCCTTCTTCTTCTTCTTCTTCTTCTTCTTCTTCTATGTGCCATGTCCATTCAGGATGTAGGCGATTATGGCTTTCCACATCTCCCTGTCTCTGATGGCTCTTAGCACGCTTTCTCCTGTTTCACCATGCAACCCTCGTTCTGTCATCCACCTGATCAGGTCCTTCAAATATGTTATCTGCTGCTTTCCTCTGTCTCTTTTTCCATCTATCTGGCCTGTTAGTAACAGGTTCTCCAAGCTCTCGTTCCTCATTGCATGTCCCAGGAACTATAGTTGTCTCTTCCAGATGCTCAGTATTAATTTCCTTTTCGTCTCCATCCTTTCCAAAACCTCGTCATTGCTCACATGTTCGGTCCATGATATCCGCAGCATCCTTCTGTAGAACTACATTTCAGTTGCTTCAAGTTTTTCCTTCATCTTCGAACATTCACTGCCATATTGAAGAACCGACATTCATAGCAATCCAGTACTCTCCTTTTTGTTTCTAGTGAAATTGTCCTGCTTCTTAATACTTTACTCAACTTCTGGAATGTTTCTTTCACCATGCCAATTCGCCTTCGGATCTCAGTGTCACACTGTCCGTCTTCTGTTAGAACACTTCATAGGTATTTAAATTTCTGTACCTGCTTGATTTTAGAGTCTGTAATTGACATTTTGGGCTGCCCTTTTTGCTGATGACTCTGCATTCGGTTTTCTTGCAGTTTATTTGTAGTCCTTTCTTGTCACTCTCTTCAGCTACCTTCTGTAGAAGGTCTTGTAGTTTCCTTTTTGTGTCTGCTATCAGCACTGTATCATCTGCGTACCTTATATTGTTTAAATTGTGGCCACCGATGACGAATCCTGGCATAACTTCTAGGATTCTCAGAATAGTCTCGCTGTATAAGTTGAATAGATCCGGTGAGAAGACTCATCTTTGTCTTACACCTCTTTCAATCTTAGTATAATTGCTGAATTTGTTGCCAGTCCGTATGCAGGCAGTTTGCTGCCAGTAGAGGATCTTGATTACTCTTAGGTCTTTCCCAAATATGTCGAGGTTGCAAAGCAACTCCATCAATTCTTTGTGGCTCATTTTGTCAAAGGTTTTTGCATAATCAATAAAGCACATTTATAAGTCCTTCTTCATTTGTATTGCCCTTTCAGAGACCATCCTAATTACAAATAAGGCGTTCCTTCTTCCAGTGTCTTTGACGAAACCGCAGTTCTCGTCCTATCTCTGGCCTCATGCTGCTTCTCGCTCTATTCATCAGGATAAGAAAATGCAGTGGGGAAAGTGCTGAGGATCAAATCTTACCAAAATTTTGATCAGTTTTATAAATTTTTGAAGCTGTTAAAAGTCATTTGGGGTGCCACCGAGGGACCAGTCAAAATTAGGAAGCAAGGGCTTGCCTTCTTCTGTCCCCTGTAGAATCACCACTGGTTATAATGTGCTTATAATTAGTAATTTTGTTTTAATCACACGAAGCATTTTAAGACGTAAAAAATGTTCTTTTTTAATTCGAGTGGCATTTGTAAAATCCACTTTGTAGCCAGTCTTGTTTATATATATTCCTTTTCTTCTTCTTCTTCTTCTTCTTCTTCTTCTTCTTCTTCTTCTTCTTCTTCTTCTTCTTCATGTGCCGTGTCCTTGCAGGACGTAGGCGATCATGGACTTATACTTGTCCCTAACCCTTGTCACTATTAATATTTATCTCTCCAAAACCTTGCTCCGCCATTTGCTCAAGCCCCTCAAGTATGTCTTGCGCTGCTTTCCCCTATCTCTGTTTCACACTAACCGCCCTGTGAATATTAGATTCTCCAAGCCCTACTTTCTTAAGTGTCCGAGAAACATCAACTGTCTCTTCCTGATGCTGAGCATAAGTTTCTTTTGTCTGCATCCTCTCCAAAACCTCGTCGTTGCTCACATGTTCAGTCCATGTTATCCTCAGCATTTTTCTGTAGAACCACATTTCTGTGGCTTCGAGTCTCTCCTTCATCTTTGAGGACATCATTTAGCATATAGTAGGACAGATATCACATATAAGTGATTTTAAATAATTGTCCAAACGTAGGCCTCTCTTGTGTTTAAAGATTCAAGCTTTTAGAGTTCGAGATGTCTCGCCAATGTAGTTGCGTCTACACTACAAACTGGTGTCTTTAGTGGTGTTGAATGCATTTTTATTTCAAATGATATCTCCAATTGTCTTGGACGTAATGTCAAATAGTTTATTTTTAAAGAGTTTGACTCTTTAACTGAGCAGATTCCAGCCGACTTCAAAGTTTAGTATGGACAGCGTTACGTGGTTCTTCAAAATAGGCATCAAACTTTAAAGTCGGCATGAATCTACTTTTGTACTTATCAATATTTTACCTCCAACCCGATATCGAGCACGTAAATATTTTACCTCCAAATATTTTACCTCCAAATATTTTACCTCCAAATATTTTACCTCCAAATATTTTACCTCCAAATATTTTACCTCCAACCCGATATCGAGCACGTAAATAATCTGCTTGACAAAATAAATTTCATAAGTAAAAACATTGAAAAAGCAACAACCTTAGCGCTAAACATTATCACAATTAAACACTGTATGTGTGTGATTCTGTGTCTGTGTGTCTCTGTGTCTATACGATTCTGTGGATCTCTGTGATGTATCTGCTGATGTACAGATAGCCATCTTTTCACTTTACGCATAGATAGATAGATAATTTACTAAGAGCAGCTTAGATGTGGCACAAGGCCAAAGATATGGGGTACCCAGTGAGGATCGAACTCAGTTGTAATACTAACTATTACACTACGTCGGGGTGTCCAAGATAGATAGATAGATAGATAGATAGATAGATAGATAGATAGATAGAACAGATTGATAGATAATGAATAGATGATAGATAGATAGATAGATAGATAGATAGATAGATAGATAGATAGATAGATAATGAACAGATTGAAATAGATAGATAGATAATGAACAGATTGAAATAGATAGATACATAATGAACAGATTGAAATAGATAGATAGATAGATAATGAACAGATTGAAATAGATAGATAGATAGATAATGAACAGATTGAAATAGATAGATAGATAGAAGATAGATAGATGATGAACAGATTGAAATAGATAGATAGATAGATAATGAACAGATTGAAATAGATAGATAGATAGATAATGAACAGATTGAAATAGATAGATAGATAATGAACAGATTGATAGATAGATAGATAGATAGATAGATAGATAGATAGATATGAAAAGTAGTTAGATAGATAGATAGATAGATAGATAGATAGATAGATAGATAGATAGATAGAAAAGATTAGATAGATAGATAGATAGATAGATAGATAGATAGATAGATAGAAAATGAATAGATAGATAGATAGATAGATAGATAGATAGATAGATAGATAGATAGATAGATAGCTGTATAGATAGATAGATAGATAGTTATGTACTGATTGATGGAAAAACATTAATAGAATGAAAAGAATAGATAGATAGATAGATAGATAGATAGATATGAACAGACTGAGATAGATAGATAGATAGATCGATAGATAGATAGATAGATAAATAGATAGATAGATATGAACAGCCTTAGATAGATAGATAGATAGATAGATAGATAGATAGATAGATAGATAGATAGATATGATAGATATGTACTGATTGATGGAAAAACATTAATAGAATGAAAAGAATAGATAGATAGATAGATAGATAGATAGATAGATATGAACAGACTGAGATAGATAGATAGATAGATAGATAGATAGATAGATAGATAGATATGAACAGACTGAGATAGATAGATAGATAGATAGATAGATAGATAGATAGATAGATAGATAGATAGATATGAACAGCCTGAGATAGATAGATAGATAGATAGATAGATAGATAGATAGATAGATAGATAGATATGTACTGATTGATGGAAAAACATTAATAGAATGAGAATAGATAGATAGATAGATAGATAGATAGATAGATAGATAGATAGATAGATAGATATGAACAGACTGAGATAGATAGATAGATAGATATGTACTGATTGATGGAAAAACATTAATAGAATTGAAAAGAATAGAATAGATAGATAGATAGATAGATAGATAGATAGATAGATAGATAGATAGATATGAACAGACTGAGATAGATAGATAGATAGATATGAACAGACTGAGATAGATAGATAGATAGATAGATAGATAGATAGATAGATAGATAGATATGTACTGATTGATGGAAAAACATTAATAGAATGAAATAGATTTAAAGAGTAAGAATATGAAAGAAAAGCCTGATGAGTCTAGTAACACATGCGCAGAGAAAATATAAACCAGAGTTAATCCACCCGGGCCCCTTTATTCTGATGCTGATATGATTTAAGCATCAATTTTTTTGTGAAAAACTATTCCATTTAGAAATTCCTATTAAATATATTTTATCCCCAAATTACATGTAAATTAGAAAAAAATATGTATTTTATCTAATCCTGAAAATAGATCATGAAATATTTATTTAACCTTGGTAATCGAATCTTACGAAGATTATAATAAAAATGTTGTACAGATGTTTTTCATTACCCATTCATCTTTCATTAGAATTGGAACAACATAACACATATGAAAGACAAATATGTTTGAATAAAATTTTACTTTGATATGGAATCATTGCTTCAGAGGAGAAATGAAACTGAATAGCATAGGAGAAGGAAATTACAGGAAAGTAATTGACACTCACCTGAAGTGAGCTGAATATATAATGCTCCTCATGCCAATGACATTTCCACTGAGCTTCTCTATGGCATATGACTTCATTGAATTTCTTTTAATGTGTTCCTCTCAAATTTATATTTAAATTTGGGGTCATCAGGAGAGAATGTGCATTTTTTTTTTCTTCAGAATATGATATCCTAAAATTATATTATTTATAAAATCAATTAAATGTTTATCTACTTTAAAATAGCGTAGTTTTAATGCATTTTTTATTTTACTTTTCAGAGCAGATTTTTGGAAATTAATTAAAAAAGTTACATGATTTATATTCTTCAATGAGTCCTGCATTTAACTCATAAATAAAAAAATTGGTATAGATAATGTATTTTTAGCAGTTTTCTGCAATTAATTGAAGAGGAGTGTAACAGATGTAAAAAAATGTTTTTACCAAGACTTTCTAAAAATAATAATTGCATAAATAATTTCATTTATTTGCGAATAAGTCCTGAAAGTTTCATTAAAACCAGACGATTAGTTGATTTTTGAAAGAATTATCAAATTAATGTCTTTCAATGCCAAAAAAATGACTTGCATAACTTTGTTTTGCTTAATAGTCACATTACGTAAACATAGTGCGACTTGCTGACAGGAAACAAAAACAAATTAATTGAAATTTCAAATGTGTTAGAAAGGATTAAAAAATTTTAAAAAATGACAACAAAATTTGATCTTTCCTCTTAATAATAGCATAAACATTTTGATGATAAAATTTTGTTTTTATTAAGTTTCAGCCCTTTTAACATCATGCTGTGCTGTTTTTTTTTTTTGCACTTGAGTGGAGGTACCTAAATAGTCTGTGTGTGTGTATATATATATATATATATATATATATATATATATATATATTAGTTAACAGGACACTAGCACCAGTTGGATTTAATCCTTGTGAGACAAACAGCCATTAAGAATGTTCTTCACACTTGTTCTTATCACAGTGTGGACTGTGACACAAACCATTCCCTAGTGTGCTGCAAGATCAAGCTCCAACCGAAGAGGTTACATGATGGCAAGAAGCAAGGGAATCCTCACATTAATGTCAATAAGATTAGACAACTAAACCTTGTAGAGCAGTTTGCTGAGAAATTTGAGAGCTAACTGAAAACCTCACGAACCAGGGACACTGCCACAGAGAAGTAGGCTACTTTACAGGACACCATACACCACACTGCCTTTGGCCATATTTGGGAGAAAGACCTTGAAGTCACATGATTGGTTTGAGTTAAAGTCCACCAAGACGACTCCCGTCATTAAAGCCAAGCACACCACTCTAATGGAGTACATGCGGTCACCCAACAAAAGAAACCTACAGATTTTTCGGGCTGCCAGGAACAAAGCTCAGCAAACTATCAGACACTGTGCCAACGAGTACTGGACAGAGCTTGGTGAAAAAATTTAGACAGCAGCAGTCACGGGGAATCTCAGAGGAATGTATGATGGCATCAAGACAGCAATGGGACCAGTGCAGAACAAAACAGCTCCTCTCAAATCCACAACTGGAGTAGTCATCACAGACAAATGATGGAGAGATGGGTGGGACACTATTCCAACCTCTACTCTCTGCAGCCTCTTAATAATAGCATGAACATTTTGATGATAAAACTTTGTTTTTATTAAGTTTCAGCCCTTTTAACATCATGCTGTGCTGGGTTTTTTTTTTTTGCACTTGGGTGGAGGTACCTAAATAGTGTGTGTGTGTGTGTGTGTGTGTGTGTGTGTGTGTGTGTGTGTGTGTGTGTGTGTTAAATATTTAATGATAATATAAAGAAGAAGGAAACTACTGGAAAGTAATTGACACTCACCTGGAGCGAACTGAATATATAATGCTTCTTATGCCAATAACATTTCCACCGAACTTCTCTATGGCATATGACTTCATTGCATTTCTTTTCATCCTTTCGAATTTATATTTAAACTAGCAGTATATCCCGGCGTTAATCAGGTGTAATGAAAGCTTTAAAACTAATTCATGGTCCTGGAGCGCAGACTCAGCCTAAAGAATATGTGTGTGAAGTTTGGTGAGAATCGGATAAAATTATGGATTAAAATTATGGATTAAAATTAAAGGACATACAGACAGATAAAAAGACACACACACAAACATCTTGCCTTATATATATATATTATCGATTTTCTGCACTATTGTAAGAACTGCAACTTTGAAACCTCTGAATATCGTTTCTTATGTCTTTGTCTATGAGTGTATCAAATTTGATTAAAATCCGACCACTCCTTCTATAACCCGATTTTTTCGATTATCGATTTTCGATATTTATCTGGGGTACCACGACACAAAACCTAGCTAAGAACAATCGCAGACGCTTTTAGTACAACTGTGTAAATTTTCAAGAAAATCGGTTCAGCCGTTTCGGAGTCTATAGGTAACGGACACACACACAGACAAAGTTCCATTTATAAATAAGTTTAGATTTACTAATATTTATTATTGTCAGTCAGTTGAGTGCCATACGTGATATAAATTTGGGCGATCATCTCTCAAAAGAGACATGACTGACTGGACAGAAGATTATCCCGCGGTAGGTTGCCATTGTTATCTGCAATAGACTCGTTGCCAACCAAGGCTATAGAACCCAATCTGTCCTGTTATTTAACCCATAACTGGAGGGAAGAGACGCATTAATACCTTTTCCAAGGGTATTTGCGCGTAAGTGAATTCAAGAAATTCAACTGGAATTCGAAGTCGGTTCCCCGATTTCTCGTTCCGAGCCGATATCCACTGAACCACAAATTGTTCATATTGCTCAGTTGTAATATTGTAATGATTTAGTATGATAATTTATGTTTATTAATACTTAATTATGTTATTGTAATAATTTTAATATCTAGATATTTTGTATTTTATTATTTCATTAAAAGATTCTAACCCTTAACATATTTTTTTTCTAAAATTTATTCAGGTACCGCCACTTATTTTCGATAACTAACTTTTAAATTGAATTTTTAAAAATAAAAATAAAACCTATTTTAGTTTTAATTGAAAGCTAAATGATTAAATTTACTATTTCTAGTAAGAAAAATACGCTGGTGTCTTTCAAACAGAAATTATATTGATTGGAATCTAAAATTTTTAATTTTTTCTTTTATCTTTCAGTTTTATTTTGGCCATTTTAAAGCGATCGACACATTTGTAAACAAAAGTTAATTCACGTTTTAAAAATCTTGCAAAAGTAAAATATACATCTGTGACACATTATTTTTTTAAAATTATCAAATTTAATGTTAGATTAATCTGATTTATACAAGTGGTATTTATTTATAGCGTGAAATTTAGAACAAGAACATTTCTTAAACACAGACTTCAACTTTCTAAACTTTTCGCACCGTATGTATTGACAGATTGACAGATCCGTGATAAGTTTATGGCGATCACAATTGACATAGTTGTACATTTTTTTTCTGAAAGAGGAAGAAACTCTGAAATACATGGCATTTTAATTCACACATAGAAATTCCCAAGAAAATTTCACATACACTAAATTTTTAAAATTAAAAATTATTTTAAAAATAGGAAGGCACGACGATTTCTATTCATTTTCAATTTGTAGATATAATCTTCTTTTAATTAAATTATAAACCCCAGCAAATCTTTAAAGTATTTTAAAAATATTTTTGAAACTTTATAAATTATAATAAAAAAATGAAAATAAATCTCTTCAAAATTCATTAGTTATCGAAAAATATTTTTCTGCCCTTGATTTATGTTATTTATTAAATTAATTAAGTGCTTATCAAATTAAATAATGTCATAGTTATATTGAATTTTTCATTTTACTATTAAGAGCAGATTTTCAGAAGTAGAGGCAAAATGTTTAAAAAAAATACTAGATGATTTAAATTTTCCAATGAATCCTACGTTTAACAAATAAAACGAATTTTCCCAACAAAATTAATTTCTTAAAATTTCAAGAATTTACGTGGATGGTGGGGAGTAACAGATGTAATAAATATATATATATTTTTTTATCAAGATTTTTTAAAAATAATGCTTTCAAAAATAATTTCATTCATTTGAGAATAAGTCCTGAAACTTTCATTAAAATCCGACAATTATTTGATTTTTGCAAGAATTTCCAAATGTTTGTCACCGGAAATAAATCCAAATTAATTTGTTTGTCACCGAAAAAAAAATTATGTAATATTAAGTTTTCCATTGTAAACTCTGGCAACGATTTTGTTAAACTCAAATCTAAACAAGATTTTTTACTAAAATTTCGAACGTGTTAGAAGGGATGAATTTTTTTTTTTTAAATTAAAAAATATTTTGATCTTTCCTCTTAATAATAATATAAACAGTTTGATGGAAAAGTTCGTTTTTATTAAGTTTTATTTTTATTCATAATGTGCAGTTTTTCCGCGATTTAGTGGAGGTACCTTTATTTATTTATTTATTTATTTATAAAAAGTTCGCTAGAATTTTAAAGGAAATATATTTCGTTTTTATGATTCCAGACTCTCATACGCACACATCATACATGATTCTCTCATACACACATACATTCATACATGATTTTCTCAGGTTATTTAGAATAGAAAATCGTTTCCTCACTTGACAGGTGTATACCTTATTTCACAAATTAATTTTGCTGACTCATAAACGCACACATTCACACATGATTTCTCTCAACACATACATTCATAAATGATTCACGCATTTTATTTTAAAAAAAGATCATTCCATCACATGTATACAATAATAGCTACATATTTTAAAAGGAAATATATTTCGTCACTGTCATCCACACATTACCGACATATACTCACACTTTATTCGTCTAAAGTTCAAATACGATTGACACACATTATTTTCGCTTACATATACATACATTCGTAACAAACATCTAATGTCTTATTACTCCTGAGGATATGCGTTGTGGTGAAGGATGTCCGTTGTGGTGATATGGCTATCGGCTCGGAACGAGAAATCGGGGAGCCGAGTTCAAATTCCTAATCGAATTCCTTGCATTCACTTACGCACAAATAACTTTGGGAAATGTATTAATCCGTCTCTTCCCTCCAGTTATGGGTTAAATAATAGAATAGATTGGGTTCTATGTATCCTTGGTTGGCAAGCAGTCTACCGCAGAAAGCAATGGCAACCTAGTGCGGGATAATCTTCTGCCCAGTCAGTCATGTCTCTTTCGGGACATGATCGCCCAAGCGTGTATCATGTATGGCACTTAACTGACACACACTTAAACAGACACAAGATTTTTCTTTTTCATTTAATTTGCATTGTCTTATCACACGTGACACGTATCTGACTAATGAAATCATACCTCAATTAACATACTGTCTCAGAGATTTTAAAATCATACGTCTTTAAAGAATCTCTGAAGAAACTTGTTAAAGTGAAACATGTTAGATTAAAAACACCTTTTTCGGACCTGTTCTTTACTTATATATATATATATATATATATATATATATATATATATATATAAAAACTTATTTATAAATGAAACTTTGTCTGTGTGTGTGTGTGTGTGTGTGTGTGTGTGTGTGTGTGTGTGTGTGTGTGTGTGTCCGTTACCTATAGACTCCGAAACGGGTGAACCGATATTCTTGAAAATTTACACAGTTGTACTATAAGCGTCTGCGAGTGTTCTTAGCTAGGTTTTGTGTCGTCGTACCCTCGATAAATATTGAAAATCGCTAATCGAAAAAATCGTGTTATAGAAATTGTGGTCGGATTTTAATCAAATTTGATACACTCATAGACAAAGACATAAGAAACGATATTCAGAAGTTTCAAGGTTGCAGTTCTTACAATAGTGCAGAAAATTTGACATTGATACCAGGAAAGCAAAATTTGACTTACATCCATTCATTTTTCTTTCAGTCTACGGTTTCGTTTTAACTGGAAACAACTATTGCTTTTTAGTCTTTCGTGCCAACGTTCAAAGAGTCTGAGCTCCAGGACCATGGATAAGTTTTAAAGCTTACGTTACACCCGAGCAACGCCGGGCTATACTGCTAGTATATATATATATATATATATATAATTAGTTTTTGCTCATAATTAAATTAGACCAGTACCCAGTTGTGTTATAAATTGTGTTCTACTCCTCAACTTCTTTTCTCGCATTTTCCGCATGTGGAACTCCCTTCCATATACTTGCTTTCCTAATGGCTACAACCTCCAGGAATTCACAGGCAATATTAATTCTCATCTCTTATCCGCTTGACACAAGTTCTTTCTACATCACCTTGTATATCTTTTCCCTCCTCTCTACCTTCGCAATTGTCTTCATACCTGTGTTCCCATCCTTCTCTTGCTCCTTTTCTGACACACCCTGTAACTGGTACGTCTTTCTCTTCACTTACCTCCTGTCTAAACTTTTACTCTCTTATGTAGCCCCCTGTGCATCAGTGGCGGTACCGCCTTGCTTGGGGTGAAACGATTAAAAAAATATTGTTTACTATTCGGTGGTAAAGGTTTTCATTTTTATAAGTCGACCGCAATGTTTTTCAATATTTTTTAGGATTGAAACTCGACTTGTATACTACAATATACAGTTTAAAAATGCAAATTATAATCCTATAAGACTTTGTCAGTCAGTTAGGTGCCATACGTGAAACACGCTTGGGCGATAATGTCTCGAAAGAGACATGACTAACTGGGCAGAAGATTATCCCGCAGTAGGTTGCCATTGCTTTCTGCGGTAGATTGGTTGCCAGAACCCAATCTATCCTGTTATTTAACCCATAACTGGAAGGAAGAGGCGGATTAATACCTTTCCCAAGGGTATTTGTGCGCATGTGAATGCAGTGAATTCAACTGGAATTTGAACTCGGCTCCCCGATTTCTCGTTCCGAGCCGATATCCACTGCACCACAACGCACATCCTTTGTAGTGAGCCTAAATGTAGAAAAATATGAAAATAAAACATAAACGAGAGCATCCAAATTAAAACAAAAGCAGTCAAAGACTGCAACTCTCCGCCAAGACACTACCTACATCATCCCAGCGATTAGCAAGAAATGATTATTAAAATGAGAATAGCTGCAGTGAACATTGCCGCCCTCAACAGAGTAAATACAAAAAAAAGAATGAAAAATATAAAATGAAATTAAAAATGTGGCTGCAAATTTTGTGGTAAAGTTAGTTTTTACATTTTAATATCCCAAAGTTGTATTTTTATTTTTTTGTGTGTAATTTTTTTTTCTTTTTTCACTTTTGGATAATGCATATTCAATTCATATTTTATATTCCTAGCAAAAATAGTGCGTTCAGAAAACGTAATGATATAAAACAATCAAGGGGAGATAATTCAGTATTTGGCATGTGAAACGAACGAACATATATTACTGAAAAACCGGAAAAACAATCCACAAATTTTATCCCGCACCAGACCGAGCCCTGAATCTAATCAGTTCGTGCCAGTCATGAGACAAACCATCCCTGCAAGTTTCATCCGATTCCATTTAGTGCGTCTTGACGAAGGCAGACAGACAATCAAGGAGACAAACGTGAACGAAAACAGTACCTCCGTCTTAAGGCAGAGGTAATGCCATTTGCGTTCGTCAACCTCTAATGTCTCTTTATTTTTTTCTCTCTCTCTCTCTTCATTTCCCACTCTCTCAGTCTAACCTTCTCTTCGTATACTTCCATCTCAACTAATTAGAAAGCAACCTTCAAATAGAAAAAAGAACAACAAAAAATACTGGTCTAAGGTCTAGCTATTTTGGCAAAAAGTCTGCCGAAAAGAGGCTCCACAAATAACAAAAAAAAGAAAGAAAGAAAGAAACACCGAAAAAAAAGAGCTAATCTAAAAAAAAACAAAGTGTCCTTTTATGACAGCCGAACCCGACCATCGTGTGAACTACTTTGGAGTCTTTCTTAAGTTTAAATCAAGCGACAACTGACAGGAAGAAACAAAGGATCGAGAGAATCGGAGAAACTAGCCGAGCGTGACGAAATTAGCGATCATGTGTAAGAGATTTTCACGCTTTTTTTGAGGACCGAGAAAATATTAGAGAAAACATCCGCAGAATGTTTCCAAGGTAACACGCACCCGACTACAAACAAGGTCTTACACGTAAACTATCAACTACCCAGCCAAACGGAACTGTCTATACTTCTGAGATGAGACTGTGGTCCTCATCATAATTGCCATGTTTACGACGTTTTGACCGCTGTACGCTCAGGCCTTCTTCAGGAGTTAAGAACTTTGAACCGAACCCTTTATTTTTCTATAGTTGTGAGATGAAGTAATATTTATATTATTTACAGAGTTCGGACAACTGTCCTCTACTTTATTGCCATATTTACGACGTTTCGACCGTTGTATGCTCTGGCCTTCTGCAGGTGTTAGGAATTTTGAACCAAACCCTTTATTTCGATCACTGGTGTATATGATTCTCATTCCATGTGCGATGCCACTTCCGGATGCCGTGTACTTATTTTCCTTTAAGGACATTCAAGGATAGATGTCCCAGTGGATATAGATGTTGGTTAGTTCCAGTGACTTGGCCCAAAGAGTTGTTAGTTCAATACCATGCTATAGCAGTGATGAACAAATAACCTAAAGAGTTGAGTTAAATTTCGGGGAGAAGTATAAGCAGGAAGGAGGTACAAGGTATAATTTTTTTTACTAGGGTGCGAGGCTTAGTAAAATTAGTACTAGTATTTTTTAAAATACAAAATAGTGCCACTATTTTAAAAAACAATTTCATGATTAAAATAACAAATACTCATTCAATAAAAACGCAATATTTTTTCTTAGCGATTTTTTATACACAAGAATCCAGTTTCCAGCTTGACCTGTCAGAACTATAAACAAATCACAAGTTCAAACGCTTCAAAACGTTGGAATTTGGCTCCAGAAAGGAAATATTTATGCATTGCCAGTTGTATGTTGCATGCTCAAGAGTAAGAAATCCTAAGAATTAATTCTTCGCTGTCAAAAAAGGAAAAAAATGAATCTTTCTTAAATATATTGTTTACGATAAAGTCATATAAAATTATATTAAATTATAGAAATTATTAAACTACGAATTAAGATTTTTGTCAAAGTATTTCTACGACATATAAAGAGGAAGGAGTGCTTGGAGAATCTGATACTCACAAAGTAGATAGAGAAAAACAGAGACAGAGAAAACCAGCGCCTGACATACATGATGGGCTTAAGCAACTGGATGACAGAGTAGGGTTTGGGAGAAATAACATGACAAAATGTACTAAGAGCTACAAGTATCAGGAAGATGTGGAGGTCCATGATCATCTACGTTCTAAAGAAACACGGCGCACAGGAGATATACACTAATCTAGTTTACAGTTCGCCCTACGTTAGCGATAAAAATAAACAAGTCAAAAGGCCAAAACCATCAAAAAGTTCAAATTTGGCCCCAGAAAGAAATATGCCCAGTTGTATGTTGCATGCTCAAGTGAAAGAAATCTTAAGAGTTTATTATTCACTGTTAAAAAGGAAAAAAAAAGAATCTTTCTTAAATATATTGTTTACGATAAAGTCATATAAATTTAAATTAAATTATAGAAATTATTAAACTGCGAATTAAGGTTTTTGTATTTTTTAAGTATTTTTCCAAACAAATCAGCTTATTAAAATTTCATCTATTGGTTTGCGAAATTGAACGAAGCGTAGAGTTTGTAAATCTCGACCAAAAATGTTAGCGATAAGTGTTTGACAAAATGAAATATTTTCTTATTTAACATACAAAATATTCCCACTATTTTAAAAACAATTTAATGATTAAAATAAATTTTTATTCAATAAAAATGCAATATTGTTCTTTGATGATCTTTTCTTTAAGTGCTTCTTAACATCAGGAAGAGACAGTTTAAGTTTCTACTACACATCAAGAGGAAGGAGGGCTTGGAGAATCTGATACTCACAAAGTAGACATAGAAAAACAGAGACAGAGGAAAACAGAGACAGAGGAAACCAGCGCCTGACATACATGATGGGCTTAAGCAAATGGATGACAGAGTAGGGTTTGGGAGAAATAACATGACAAAAAGTATTAAGAGCTACAAGGATCAGGAAGATGTGGAGGTCCATGGTCACCTACGTTCTAAAGAAACACGGCGCACAGGAGATATACACTAATCTAGTTTACAGTTCGCCCTACGTTAGCGATAACAATAAACAAATCAAAAGGCCAAAACCATCAAAAAGTTCAAAAATTGAACGAAACGTAGAGTTTGTAAATCTCGACCAAAAATGTTAGCGATATGAGGATTTCAACATTCATCAGCGTGTTGCAAAAACGTTTCTAGCATCATAAAAACTTCATCTCAAAGCCTTGTTAGTAATCATCAATGAAACCGGCATATATATCTTTTCCTTTACGTGCCGTGTTCTTTCTAGACGTAGGCGATCATGAACTAACATTTGCTACTATTGTTTGTCGTTCTTAACGTTTTTCCTCTTAGTAACTCTCCCAGAGACTCGCTTCGCTATCCACATACTCAAGTCCATCAAGTATAAGTTGGCCAAGCATAGAAATTAATATAATATGGGAACCAGAAATATGAAATACTAGGAAAAAAACAATTACAAACAAGAAGATTGTAATATGAGCTCTAGTAAAAAAAAAAATAATAATAATAGTTTAAATTCCTTAGATTCATACACTGATGTCTTCCAGGACACAATGGCCCAGTGGATTGAGTTCGATACCTGACTACAGCAAAGGTGATGAGTTAAAGGGAGATAACTGATACTGAGACATCTGAAAGAGGCATGATTGATGGAACTAGAACGATCTACCCAGGTGGATGAAATAAGGAATTCGGTTTAAAATTCCAAGAAAGGAGGTACAATGGTTGAAATATGAATATGTATAAATTGGAGTAGATAGACTAAACTCTCGCCCGGTTCGCACTCCACCCACATCTATTGAACAGGTGAAGAGGCTCATCCCTTGTTTCCTGTTTGGGATGCGGTTTCCGGTTTTCCCTTTTCAAGTCTTTTCACTCTTTTATTTATTTTTTTTTTCCAATTGGAGTAGATAGACTAAACTATCGCCCGGTTCACACTCCACCCACATCTATTAAACAGGTGAAGAGGCTCATCTCTTGTTTCCTGTTTAGGATGCGGTTTCCTGTTTTCCCTTTTCAAGTCTTTTCACTCTTTTATTTTATTTATTTTATTTTTTTTTTCCAATTGGAGTAGATAGACTAAACTATCGCCCGGTTCACACTCCACCCACATCTATTGAACAGGTGAAGAGGCTCATCCCTTGTTTCCTGTTTAGGATGCGGTTTCCGGCTTTCTCTTTTCCATTCTTTTTACCCTTACGTAGCCCCCTGCGCATCAGTGGCGTTATCGCCTTGCTTGGGGTGATATGATTAAAAAAAAAAAATGTCTCACACTGCTTTCCCCTGTCTCTTTTCCCCTCAATTTATTCTTCATTGTTAAAAAGAAAAAAAAAAGGAATTTACTTAAAAAAAATGTTAAAATTAAATTGAATTAAAAAAAAGTTATTAAACTGTGAAGTAGGGTGTTTATGAAAATACAAATCAGCTTATTCAAATTTTGATCGATTGGTTTGCAAAACTGAACAAAACGTAGAGCTTGTAAATCTCGATTAAATATGTTAGCAATAACTTCAACAATACAAAATACTAGGTGGATTTTGAATACTAATCAGCATATTGCAAAATAACTAATGTGTATTAGAATTTCGTAAAATAACACAAAGGTATTTGTCTATATTTCTGAGATGAGGTAGTATTTCCAGTATTTATATTATTCGGACTATTGTCCTCATCTTTGTTGCCATTTGAACAACGTTTCGGCCGTTGTACTCTCTAGCATTCTTCATGGAGTTGTGAGTTCAATACCAGGCTATAGCAGTGGTGAACAAATAACTTGCAGGGAGATAACTCATGACTTTTAATCGTGGCTTTTCTCAAGGTTCATAAACCCCTGTGATCGTAATAAAGGGTTCGGTTCGAAATTCCTAGCACCTGAAGAAGGCCAGAGCGTACAACGGCTGAAATGTTGTACAAATGGCAACAAAGATGAGGACAATAGTCCGAATAATGTAAATACTGTAATAACACATAGTTTCAAAATTTTTAAAAAAAATTATTTTTTCCTCTAGCAACAACTTTGCTATTTTCTTTTAAATTATGTGAATGCCGTTATTGATATGAAATTGCAATTAAAAATTAATAGAACAAGAGAATGTAATTGATCTTTTTTTTTACAGCAAAATTTCTATGACGAAGTGTCATGATTTTCTCAGCTTTCAATATTATATAACCAACAAAATAGCTTTTTTCTTTAACAAATAAGCACACAGATCGGTAAACTGTAGGTACTACGGTGTGTATTAATGTAGTATGACTGAGTATTAAGTTAAATACTCCCTGGGTGCAATATATTGGGTATCTATTAAGACGGATCAAATTTAGCAGTGAATAAAACAGTGTTATTGCATGAAATTTTACTGATTTCACTATTAAATCATGTCATGAGTCATAGAAATTATGGATCATTGGATCACTATTGCATCAAGTTATATCACTATTGCATCAAGTTATATCACTACTGCATCAAGTTATATCACTATTGCATCAAGTTATATCACTATTGCATCAAGTTATATCACTATTGCATCAAGTTATATCACTACTGCATCATGTTATATCACTATTGCATCAAGTTATATCACTATTGCATCAAGTTATATCACTATTGCATCAAGTTATATCACTATTGCATCAAGTTATATCACTACTGCATCAAGTTATATCACTATTGCATCAAGTTATATCACTATTGCATCATGTTGAGTTATAGAGATTATGGCCAGAATTGAATTGCTTTAATTGCTTTTCAAGCTGTTGCCGATTTTTTTTCGTTGCATTTGACATCATCTGCGGCCAGATATATCTGTCAATCGTCCTTTGTCTTTTATTGACCTCACCCGCGGCCGGATGTACCCTACCGGCCATAATTATTAGGCCACCCTAGTTTTTTTTTAAAAGAAATTATGTATTTCGTATTATTTTTAAGTGGAAAATTCTGGCCACCCTAGTTTTTTTTTTTAAGTATTTATGTATTTCGTATTATTTTTAAGTGGAAAATTCTAAATCAAAATAGAATGGTTCTTTTGTAATTATTATTTTGCAAAATTTTACAAGGCAAGGAAGCAAAGATGAACTCGACCGAATCAGCCTAAATTTTCTTCATTCTTTCATTGATGAAACTGCAACATAGGTAATTATTAAACATTTATAAATTCATTTGACGCACATGTTATTTTACAATATACTTTTGCACAGTACTACATATATATATATATATATATATATATATATATATATTATTGTCATCCGCAGACAGATCTGTTTCGCTGTATCACAGCTCATTAGTACGGTTAGACTCCAATTGCTACACAACCCAGGCTCGAACCTCGACCGATTTGGCGTCAGTCGGCGACTCTAAAAAGTATGAGAAGCCGTGAACGTTTTCTTTAAAATATATGTTTATGGTTTTGGTATTTATTTGGTGTTTTGGTATTTATACAAGTTACGAAATACTAATTTTTCATGATTTGCGTAAATCATGAAAAATTAATATTACATAACTTGTATAAATACCAAAACAATAAACATATATTTTAAAGAAAACGTTCACGGCTTCTCACACTTTTTATTTTATACGAATTACTCTCGATGGAACAACCCTATTCCTTTATTCGATATATATATATATATATATATATATATATATATATATATATATATATATATTGTGTGTATTTGGGCAGCATTTTTTCATTAATACAGGTTTCATTGAATACTATAGACAGGTTTTGTCTATTTATTTTGTGTAGGTTCCTTTCGTAGGGTTCTTGATCCACACCACCACCATTTTGTCACTGACTGCGACCATCCGCCACGGTAAAAATGGACTTGTCTCTTTGATTTAATTCTCTTTACTTAATTCCACTTTGTTAATAGCTTAAATGTTCTATGTTCACTATATGTCTATGTTTATTCTTTGATAATGGCTTATGTAAACCGAAAGTTTAGACCTGATAAAAAAAAATCAACAATTACTGTGATTTCTTGTTGTCTTTCAACGATAGCATCATCAAGCTTATCAGACGATACGAACGGATCCTACATAAAATAAATAGACAAAACTTGTCTATATTATTCAATGAAACATATATATATATCAAGGACAACCCAACGCGTTGTTTAGATTGGTTATAAATTATAATTTATTTCTATGAGTTAAATCAGCTCATTTCATCAGACCACACAATATTTGTTCAATTCGGTATAATTGTGTTATATAGGCTTGATTTGACTTCGTTTAGACTGTGGTATAATTCGTGGTCGAGTGGGTCTAAGACGCGCCAGATCGATTGGGGTCGCAAGTTCGAATCCTGCGGAACGACGCACATTTTCGTACAAAACTTTTCGTAAATAATCTGGCCGGTAGAAATGAATATAGAAATATACTGTTTAATTAAAAACAGAATATCTACTCAATAAGGAGTATCGACTAAAAATTATTTTCAAACAAATAGTTTCAATATATATATATATATATATATATATATATATATATATATAGTGTATCGAGGCCACAAGTAATTTTCTAAACATATGCGGTTAAATATCAGAGACAATATATGTCTATTATGTTTAATCATGAGCCGTTCTAAACGTCTTATTTTTGCTT
The DNA here is from genome assembly GCA_037127315.1 of Ascarosepion bandense. Lineage (NCBI taxonomy): Eukaryota > Metazoa > Mollusca > Cephalopoda > Sepiida > Sepiidae > Ascarosepion > Ascarosepion bandense. Next base: position 334,352 of record JBBBDQ010002429.1, read on the forward strand.
TAATTCCAGTTGAAAATAAAGACAAAAATTCTCCAACATTTGGATAATTATTTATTGATTTTCTTCTAAGCTTTCGGCTCACATGAGCCATCTTCAGAGATGTTGTTTAGATACTTACTTATACACACAGTAAGAGGAACCTGCAGATATTGGAGGCCATATACATCAAATCAAAACAACCAACACTCAATAAAATCAACTTTAAATCTGGAAATAACATATTACATTGCATTTGACTACATGGTTTTGCTGTCATTTCGCGCTATCCCGCGGTGTGACGTCATACAACCGCATCGCAAATTACTACGTTTAGTATTTTTGGTAACTATTGCCGTTGCCAAGCGGAGTTTTATGTCAACACAAAATAAAATCGTCGGTGATGGTGGATGTTATAATATTTCAGTCTAAACAACCTCTCTAAAGATGGCTCATGTGAGCCGAAAGCTTAGAAGAAAACCAATAAATAATTATCCAAATGTTGGAGAATTTTTGTCTTTATTTTCAACTGAAATTAAAGCCAAAATACGACGTTTAGAACGGTTCATGATTAAACATAATAGACATTCATTGTCTCTTATATTTAACAGCATTATTATATTATAGAGGATGAGTTCACAAGTCTCTACACCCTCAAATGTTCTCATACTGATATATATATATATATATATATATATATATATATATATATATACACACAACTGTCTGTATTATATTATAGAGGATGAGTTCACAAGTCTCTACACCCTCAAAGGTATATATATATATATATATATACATATCAACTTTAAAAATAAGTCATGGAGTGTTTATTAAATATTGGCGAATTCAAATTTAGATAAAAGAGTTTAATCTGTGGAAATAGCTACAGTCACATACAAGCTTATATCCAGGTGCTCTTAACTCTGCGTTTGCGTCCCTCTAAAAATCATATCGATCGGTACCATTCATATGAATGCTTAATATCAAATCTTAAAAGATTGCAAGAGAAAAACAAAATCAACCATCGACAGACGCACTGATCTGTTCTTTCCACTTGGATGAACCTGGGCAGGTCTGTTCTTCCAAGAAACCTCGAGGAGTGGAATTTGAGGTGTAGAAGGAAGGGCAGTGGGTGAGAAGTGTACGTACATCCTCATTTGGTTCTGGTACCATTTCCTGAAGAAAGAAATTGTTATCTGGAAATGCACTAAGCAAAATTACTGAATAAAATTGAAGTTTAACAGATACAAAACCATAATGAATTCACAGATCAAAACAAATAAGACGCTTATTGATGTGCTGGTCGATGTGAGCACGGAGTGCACTGTGTTTTGACATGTGACAGGTCAGTCTATGAGAGAGCGTGTTATATATTGGCTCAACGTTTATTCACAATCTTTCGAAACAGTATATAATACCTTATTCGAAAATTCTAAAACAATATATATATATATATATATATATATATATATATATATATATATATATATGTAATACAATGATAAACGATTGTTGATTTTGTTTTTCTTTTACAATCTTTTTATATATTGAACATTCATATGAATGGTACCGATCGATATGATTTTTAGAGGGACGTAACCGATGAATTAAAACCACCTGCATATAGGCTAGAATATGAGTGCAGTTATTTCGACAGATTAAACTCTCTTTTCTAAATTTAAATTCGACAACATTTAACAAACCCTCTTTAGCTTATTTTCAAAGAAATGTTATATATATATATATATATATATATATATATATATATATATATATATATATATATATATATGATTAAATTAAAAGTTTTTTATTTAAAATAATTTAATTTACATTGCAACACGGTTATTTCTGTTTCGAGATTTTTTTTTATCTCGTCATCAGGTAATGCTCAACTAACTTTGGTGAAAATGATTTACATTTGAATGCAGAAAACAATTCGTTACTTATTAAAAGAATAACAATGAAGGAGGAAGACAGAAATGTTTGATCGTTTTAGGTACCTCCACTCATTTTCTATAACTAACTTTTAAATTGGATTTTTTAAAAAATAATAAAAGTCTTGAAACTTTTATTTTCCATTCAACTAAAAGCGAAATATTAAATTTACTATTTTGAGTAAGTAAAATAATCTGGTGTATTTGAAATAGAAATTATATTGATTGGAATCTAAAATATTAAAATTTTTTCTTTAATCTTTCAGTTTCTTTTACCATTTTTAAGCGATTGACACATTTGTAAACAAAATTAATTCCTGGTTTTAAAAATCTTGCAAAAATAAAATGTACATCTGTGATACATTAATTTTTGAAAATTAGCAAATTTAATGTTAGATTAGTTTTATTTACACAAGTATTAATTTTTTACAGCAGAGTTCAACTTTCTAACTTTTCCACTGTATATGTTGACAGATTGACAAATCCGTGATACGATAAATGTAAGACGTTCACAAGTGACATAACTGTACATTTTTTTATATAACGGGAAGAAACTCTGAAATACATGACATTTTACTTTACACATAGAAATTACCATACAAAAGAAAAATTCAAATATACAAAAAATTAGAAACCATTTTGCAAATAGGTAGACACGATAATTTGTATTAATCTTTTTGATTTTCAGTTGGTAGATATAATCTTCGCATAATAAGTTTATAAACTAACACCAATAAATCTTTGAAGGATTTTAAAAATATTTTTGAAATTTTATAAATTATTATAATTTAAACAAATGAAAACAATTCTTTTAAAATGTCATTATTTATCGAAGATTTTCTTCTTTAGACTATAATGCCCTTAACTTAATGAAGTAATTAAAAGCTGATTAAATTAAATAATGTCATAGTTATATTGCATTTTTTATTTTACCCTTGGGAGCAGATTTTCAGAAATAGATGCAAAATGTTTAAAAAATAATCACTGATTTACATTCCCCAACGAATCCTGAGTTTAACTAATAAAACGAATTTTCCCAACAAAATATAATTTCTTAAAATGTCATGAATTTACATGAAGGAGGGGTAACAAATCTAAGAATATATATTTTTTCCAATATTTTTTTTAAATAATCATTTCAAAAATAATTTCATTTGTTTGTAAATAAGTCCTGAAAGATTCATTAAAATTTGAGAATGATTTGATTTTTGCATGAATTTCCAAATTAATGTTTGTCAACAGAAAAAAAGTTATGTAATATTACGTTTTCCATTGTAAAGTATCGTAACTATTTGGTTACCCATTAATTATTTGGTTACCCTTAAATTAACCCTATTTGGTTACCTATTAACGATTTGGTTACCCATTAACTATTTGGTTACCCATTAACTATTTGGTTACCTATTAACGATTTGGTTACCCATTAACTATTTGGTTACCCATTAACTATTTGGTTACCCATTAACTATTTGGTTACCTATTAACGATTTGGTTACCCATTAACTATTTGGTTACCCATTAACTATTTGGTTAACCCATTAACCCTAACTTTATTTGGTTACCTATTAACGATTTGGTTACCCATTAACTATTTAGTTACCCATTAACTATTTGGTTACCCATTAACGATTTGGTTACCCATTAACTATTTGGTTACCCATTAACTCAAATCAAGACAAATTTTTTTACCAAAATTTTGAACATTTTATGTTTGAGAAGGAGATATTGAGGGATTAAGTGTTTTTGGTTAGCTGGTTTAGTTTTGCTTTTTTGATGTCATCATGGTTAGAGATTTTTATTAAATGAGAGATCTTGAGTAGTAGTATCATTTAATAAAAATCTCTAACCATAATGACATACAATAACAAAAAACTAAACCAGCTAGAGGCCTAGCGTAGTAGTATCAGTGAGAAGCAGAATCAGGCCAGAGATAGGACAGGAACAGTGCAGGTTTGTCAAAGACACTGAAACAAGGAACGCCATATTTATGATTAGGATGCTCTTCGAAAGGGCAATATAAATAAAGAAGGACTTGTACCTATGTTTTATTGATTATGCGAAGGCATTCGACAAAATACGTCACAAAGAATTGATGGAGATGCTCAGCAGCCTCGACATTTTTGGGAAAGACATCAGAGTAATCATAAATCTCTACTGGCAGCAAACTACCTGCATACAAACAGGTAGCGATTTCAGCAGATTTACAAAGATAGAAAAGGGCGTAAGACAAGGATGTGTCTTTTCACCGGATCTGTTCAACTTGTACAGCGAGAATATTTTGAGAATGCTAGATACTATGCCAGGATTTGTTATCCGAGGCTACAATTTGAACAACATAAGGTACGCAGATGATACAATGCTGATTGATTAAATGATTTAAAAATACTTTGATCTTTCCTCCTAATAATAACAAACATTTTCCTGAATAAAATTCGTTTTTATTAAGTTTGGAGGCTTTTGTATTCGCACTATAGTTTTTTTCCGCAATTTAGCAGATGCAAGTCAATTAAGTGTCATACGTGATACACGCTTTCGGTGACCATGTCTCTTCTGAGACATGACTGACTAGCGGAAGATTACCAGCAGTCGGTTGCCATTGCTTTCTGCGGTAGACTGGTTATAGAACCCAATCTATCCGGTTATTTAACCCATAACCGGAGGGAAAAGACGTATTAATACCTTTTCCAAGAGTATTTGTGCGTAAGTGATTACAATGAATGCAACTTGAATTCGAACTCGGCTCCCCGATTTGTCGTTTCGAGTCGATATCTACTGCTCCCCAAAGATGTACCTAGCTTAATTTGACTAATCTAGGTATCTCCATAAAGTCGCTGAAAAAACAGCATAGCATGAAACAAAAGGCCCCAAACTAAATAAAAACAAAACTTTATCGGCAAAATGTTTATATTATCATTAAAAAGATAGATCAAAGTATTTTGAATTATTTTTTTTAATTTTTTAATTATTTCTAACACATTCAAAATTTTGGTAGAAAATCTATTTTTTCTTTCGTCAGTGCGAGACCTAAATTGACGCATAGTTTATTACGTAAGATGCATGTAACCATCGATGAGTATTAACTTTATCAACATTGGATTTATTGGCACATTCTGGATATTGGCCATGCAGAGGTTTGTCTTGCCAGCGTTGTTTCATCTGTTCAAGAGCTTTATCATTCATATTCATATTTTTGCCGCAATAGTTGGTTCTTGACTTCTGTTTTGCTTCTCTACAGAATCTACTAACTGTAAATCTTGTTTGTATTTACTGCCTTCGTTTATTATTGAATTATTATTATTATTATTATTTATATTACTATTATTATTATTATTATTACCATATATATATATATATATATATATATATATATATATATATACGCAATTTTTAAAATTACAAGAAATTATAAAGTCTTCATCCATGGTTGTATGAACCTAATAGTTATTTTTTAGTATGGTTAAGCTTAGTCATAATACCTATGTGCTTTGAACTCCCTCTGCACGCATGAAAATTTCATTTTCGCCATTTATATGACATAACGGATGTGCGTTGTGGTACAGTGGATATCGGCTCGGAACGAGAAGCCGGGGAGCCGAGTTCGAATTCCAGTTGAATCCTTTGTATTCACTTACGCGCAGGTACCCTTGGAAAAGGTATTAATCCGTCTCTTCCTTCCAGTTATGGGTTAAATAACAGGACAGATTGGGTTCTATAGCCTTGGTCGGCAAGCAGTCTACCGCAGAAAGCAATGGCAACCTACTGCGGGATAATCTTCTCCCCAGTCAGTCATGTCTCTTTCGAGACATGATCGCCCAAGCGTGTATCACGTATGGCATATAACTGACTGATATGACATAACATTATATTGGTTTCTCATATTTATTTTTTATGTTTGAGTTTACAATTTTCTTATGTGAATGAAAATTTACTGATGAAGTATTATAAACAAACAATATGAAATTTATTTTGCATTACTGAAAAATTTGACAAATAAGTATTAATTATTCCTTAAACCAGTTACTCAAAAATATATACTTTGATATCTATCACGTGAACAACGATGAAAATAAAATGACAAAAATATGGTGCATAATTTTGTTTTTGTGCAGGGGTTCCTTGAGACATGTAATTTAATTTAAGGTTCATGCAAGGGTACAATGCTTGAGAAACGCTGGTCTAGGTACTGTAGAAGTAGAGAGATGGTTAATGTTTATTAAATTGGCCTTGTGTCAGATATAATCAAACTTCCTACAACTTACAGGTTTTATCCCGAAGTATCAGAAGGTTATCAGCAGGTGGATTTGTGGGTTTAAATAGAAATTTATTAATAGAAGAGAATAACATGAATTGGTAGAAGTTAATGTTCAAGGAGAAAAAGTAGTAAGAATTTAAGGGTATCAAGAGTTCGTAGTAGTAAATTGTGTGTATGTATGTATAAGCGTTATCGTTGGGTATAAGTGTCTTTGAAGTTATCGCTCAGTCTAAAAGTGTTCCATTCGGTTATCTAAACTTATTATAAATGGAACTTTGTCTCTGTGTGTGTATGTGTCCCTGTGTGTGTGTCCGTTACCTATAGACTCCGAAACGGCTGAACCGATTTTCTTGAAAATTTACACAGTTGTACTATAAGCGTCTGCGATTGTTCTTAGCTAGGTTTTGTGTCGTGGTACCCCAGATAAATATCGAAAATCGATAATCGAAAAAATCGGGTTATAGAAGGAGTGGTTGAATTTTAATCAAATTTGATACACTCATAGACAAAGACATAAGAAACGATATTCAGAAGTTTCAAGGTTGCAGCTCTTACAATAATGCAGAAAAGTGATAATATATATATATATATATATAAGGCAAGATGTTTGTGCGCGCGCGCGCGCGTGTGTGTGTGTGTGTGTGTGTGTGTGTGTGTGCGCTTATCTGTCTGTATGTCTGTATTTTTTTCAGCCCTTTTATTTTAGTTTTTGCTTCGGGTTTGGCTCTAAGTAGGTATAATTGTAGTTCTTAGTCTCAGCCATGATACCAGTTACTCAATGAACTTATTTAGCCTTCAAAATTCAGTTTACGACGAAAAACACTTATTATATATCAATACCAGGAAATCAAAATTTGACTGACATCCATTCATTTTTCTGTCAGTCTACGCTTTCGCTTTAACTGAAAACAACTATTACATTTTAGTCTTTCATGCCAACGCCCAAAGATTCTGAGCTCCTGGACCATGGATTAGTTTTAAAGCTTTCATTACACCCGAGCAACGCCGGGTTATACGTCTGGTATATATATATATATATATATATATATATATATATATATATATATATATTAAATAAATGTAGAGAATCTTTTTAGCTGGGCAGTGTTTTACAGTGACGCTGACATTGAAGTTTTATGAGAAAATTATTGTAATGTCTTCACTCTTCATGGACATTAACTTTTATTTCTGTTAATGGTAGTTTCCTAATATTTTTCGTATTTATATAAAATTTAGTGTAATTCTATATATTTGCGTGAGATTGATACTTTTTGCTAGATGAATGTTGGGTTGTTTGTTTACTGCTTCTTAAGTAGTGTAGGATTTGTTGGTGGTTAATTGCTTTATATTTTGTTGACCTCTTTTAAGCATGCTTATGTATATGTCTGCTGAATTGCTTTATGTTAGGTTAACCTATTTTTACTTTATTTGGACTGACCTGTTTTTACTGTGTTGGGTTGACATGTTTAAAATTTGTCAGTATATTTCCCAAAACTTTATATAATTAATCAAATAAATAAAAAAATAAAGAAATAAATAAAGAAAACAATAGCAAAAAAACTTACCCTATCTCTTTCACACTCTCTTTTACTTCCTTTTCCTCACTCTCTCACTCTCTCTTACTTTATTTGCCTCACTCTCTCTCATTCTCTCATTCTCTTACACTCTCTCTTCTTCACTCCCTCTCACTCTCTCTCACTCTATCTCACTTGCTATCTCTCACTCTGTCATTGTTTCACTCTGTTTTACTCTCTCTTTATATCTCTTTCACACTCTCTTTCACTTCCTTTTCCTCACTCTCTCTCTTACTTTATTTGCCTCACTCTCTCTCTCATTCTCTCACACTCTCTCTTCTTCACTCCCTCTCACTCTCTCTCTCGCCCTATGTCACTTGCTATCTCTCACTCTCTGTCATTCTATCACTCTCTCTTTCTCTCTCTCATTCTCTCCCTTTTCCTAACTCTCTCTCACTCTCTCTCTCTCTCACCCTCTCTCACTCAGCCACCGTTTCTTCATCGTCTTTTCATTCTTCTTTTCCATTTACTTTCATCTTTCCTTTCTTCCCTCGACTTTTTCTGACTCTGCTTTTTGCCACTTGCATATTTATTTCTCTTTTTTTTCTCGTTTCATTTTCGACTTTAATGAAGTCGCTACATTCCGCGATGTCGCCATTTTTTTACTTCATTTTCCCGCCAACTTGTCCGCCATTTTTGTTGTTTCATTCATTTTTTCGTGTCTATTTACATGTTCGTTTTCAGCAGAAATAAAACCACAGTACCTAAACCACAGGAAATCTAGCACACACACACACACACACACACACATATTCTCTCTCACTCTCACTTTCTCTTACAAATAAGATATTACAAATATTTTTCTCTCAAGAAATCTAACATACACACGCACTCACACACACACTCACACGCACACACACACACATACACACACATATATATGTATATATTCTACGCGTAGATTTGGCAAGTTTTATGTGACAGACGATATATGCAAAATGAGAAAAGCCAGTTGACACAAATAGTTATATAAGAAAAGAGAGAAAAATATCTTGTTTTTTTGTTTTCGTTTTTGTTTCTTTGTTTTTTTGCATTTTCTTTTTTTTCATTTTTTTTATTTTGGGCAGGAAACACATTGGAAGACAACCTTGACTTAAACCGGAAGTTATTCACACATTTCTGGAAACTTGCAGAGATTTTATTGTTGAAATTTTTTAAACAACTTTTCATTAAGCTCTGATACTGTCGAGAAATATATTGAGACACACGCACGCAGAAACACGGGAGAGCATATATATATATATATATATATATATATATATATATATATATCACTCAATAAGTTCCTGGGCTGGCATATAGATAGCGCCACTAATAAAAATTCTATGTGATTTTTATAAAGTTCTAACGTTCAAATGACACATGACAACATTTGGGCCCAATCGGATTATTAGTTTACAAATTACAGCTATTTAGGTGAAGCTACTGTTGCAAATTTTCAAAACAATGAAAAAATGAATGTCGTGTTTATAAAGTATTGCTTTCTGATGGGAAAAATACTGTTTAAGCAAAGCAATGGCTTGATAAGTGTTATTCGAACACTGCTCCGTCGGAAACAACGGTTAAGAGGTAGTATGTTGACTTTAAACGGGGTCATGCAAACACAGATGATGCTAAACATATGCAGGGTTTCACAGCTCTAGCATCACTCCTTCATAGTCAGCCTCTGAACATTTCAGCCCACCCTCATACATGGAAAGAAACAATGCAGTTATAAATAAGAAGAGTTGAAATTAATGCAGGCAGGGTTTCACAGTTCTAGCATCACTCCTTCATAGTCAGCCTCTGAACATTTCAGTCCACCCTCGTACATGGAAAGAAACAATGCAGTTATAAATAAGAAGAGTTGAAATTAATGCATGCAGAGTTTCACAACTCTAGCATCACACCTTCATAGTCAGCACCTGAACATTTCTTCTTCTATGTGCACTGTCCTTTCAGGACGTAGGCGATCACGGCTTTCTACCTCTCCTTATCTCTGGTGGCTCTTAGCACGTTTTCTTCCGTTACACCACGCAACTCCCGTTCTGTCATCCTCCTGCTCAGGCCCTTCAAATATGTTATCCGCTGCTTTCCCCTGTTTCCTTTTCCCTCTATCTGGCCTGTTAGTAACAGGTTCTCCAAGCCCTCCTTCCTCATTGCATATCCCAGGAACTTTAGTTGTCTCTTCCTGATGTTCAGTATTTATATCCTTTTCGTTTCCATTCTTTCCAACACCTCATCATTGCTCACATGCTCGGTCTAGGATATCCGCAGCATCCTTCTGTTGAACCACATTTCAGTTGCTTCATGTTTTTCCTTCATCTTCTATGATATTGTCCAACATTCATTGCCATATTGAAGAACTGACATCATATAGTAATCTAGCACTCTTCTTTGATTCTAGAGAAAGTGTCCCGCGTCTTAGTACCTTACTCTGCTTCTGGAACGCGTCCTTCGCGATGACAATTTGCCTTATCGATAAAAAGGTAAATCGTTCTAAAATAAAAAGGACGGCATCGAATTGTTAGAGAAGCGTTGGAATCAGTGTATCACCCAAGAAGGAGGAGACTATGTTGATGAATAAAGTCGAATTTTGCCTAAAAGTTGATGTCTTATTAGTTAGACCCGAGATTTATTGTGTGATATGTTACACGTATTTATTCCTCAGAAAATTTGATTTCTGTGGAAAAGAGTAAAAGAAATCTGTTGTCTTGGATTGATTAAAAACCGTAAGAAGAACCGTAATACACTGTAAAAATATTTACATTATACTGGGTGTGATAAGTATATTTTACCATTTTATACAGGGTCATTCAATATACGAGGGTCATTCAATAAATAAGGTGAATTTTTCGGTATAAGGATTTCTAATACAGATAGAAGCTTACTTTTTTTCAACGTAGTCTCCCAGCAGTGTCACACACTTTTCTCATCTGTGCACAAGCTTCCGTATTCCCTCAGCGTAAAAATCTTTGGACTGATGTCTCAGCCAATCGCTCACAGCACTTTTGACTTCATCGTCACTTTCAAACTTGGTACCTCTCGTGAACGCTTTCAAGAGACCAAATAGGTGAAATTCTGAAGGAGCAAGGTCTGGGCTGTAAAGAGGACGAGGGAGCAGTTCCCAGCCAAGCTCGTTGATGGTCTGCACCGTTTGGGCTGCTGTGTGAGACCTTGCGTTGTCTTGATGCAAGACGACTCCATATGACTGATGACTCCTGCTTTTATTCTTTATGTCTGTCTTGACTTGTCTCAGCTGTTCATAGTAGTTTGCACTGTTCACAATGTTTCCTTTCTCAAGGAATGAAATGGTGATTCTTCTTCTTCTTCTATGTGCCCTGTCCCTTCAGGACGTAGGCGATCATGGCTCTCCACGTCTCCCTATCCCTTGTGGCTCTTAGTATGTTTGCTCCTGTTGCTCTTGGCAACCCCCGTTCCGTCATCCACCTGATCAGTCCCTGCAAATATGTTATCCGCTGCCTTCCTCTGTCTCTCTTTCCTTCTATCTGGCCAGTCAGTATCAGGTTCTCAAGCTCTCCGTCCTCATTGCGTGCCCCAGGAACTTCAGTTGTCTCTTCCTGATGCTCAGTATTATTTTCCTTTTTGTTGCCATTCTTTCCAACACCTCATCGTTGCTTGCATGCTCGGTCCACGATATCCGCAGCATCCTTCTGTAGAACCACATTTCCGCTGCTTCCAGTTTTTTAGGCTTTTCATATCCCAAAAAACTGGTGAGCATCACCTTCCCCGTGGATCGCTGGGACTTGAACTTCTTCTTCACTGAAGAGGCAGGGGGGATGTATAGGGGGTGAGAGAGCAGTTTCCAGCCCAGATCGTTAATGGTCTGCACCGCTTGGGCTGCTCTATGAGGCCTTGCGTTGTCTTAATGCAAGATGACTCCAGTAGTTCGAGTAGGCAAGGTCATCATGGGCAATTTTGTGTGCTGTCCCAACAGATAGATTCAAAGTCCTTGCAATGTCATCCACTGTCACCCTGTCAGACTGAATGAGATCATTGATTCGATCACTTCAGGAAATCTCACTTCTGTAGGTCTCCCAGGCCTGTCTTCATCCTCAACAATGCTCCGTTTTTTTTAAACAATTTAGCCCTCTTGTAGATATGTTTTTGACTGAAACATGTGGCACCATACACAGTTGACATACTCCTATGAGTTTGCACGCTTCAGCAACAAAAATGTTGATAAATAACCTCTGTTCAAACATAGAGCATGCTTTTTGTTCGGCCATCTTTGTTAATCTCCAAAACTCTCAAAGTTTTTTTTTCAATCAGCAAAAAATTAAATCCCTTTGAAAAAGAAGTAAAGGGAAAAAAAAATTAAAAAATGTAAGCTTATATCTGTATTAGAAGTTCTAATACCGAAAACTTCACCTTATTTATTGAATATTTTCTAAACATATATTTTTAAATATAGCAGACAATGAGTGTCTATTATGTTTAATCAGGAGCTGTTCTAAACTTCGTATTTTGGCTTTTTTTAGGTGAAAATAAAAACAAAAATTGTCCAACAACCGATTTTTTTTTATTATGCTGGTTATTATGCTGGTTTATTTATATATATATATATATATATATATATATATATATAGAGAGAGAGAGAGAGAGAGAGAGAGAGAGAAGGAATGAATGAACAAGAGGGCAAGTCGATAAAAGATATTAGATGTGTCTGTGTACCTGTGTACGTGTAGAGAGAGAGAGAGGGGGAGAGAGAGACGGGGGAGAGAGAGAAAGAGAGAGGGGATGGAAAAAGAATAAATATTGAGAAAATATATAAATAGAATAAAATAGCATATATGTGTGTGTGTGTGTGTGTGTGTGTGTGTGTGTGAAAAAAGGAATGATAAACGATATAAATCACATGACTATATATATATATATCAAGAGATAGAGTGCGATATTTGTCGGTTAACTTACGCTAAAATGAAAATATATTAATACACAAACAGATATATATATATATATATATATATATATATATATATATATATATATATATATCATTTAGAAGTCAGTTGGTTACACAATCTTTGTCTCAACCACTCAGTATAATCAACCTATTTATATCAACTGATTCTTCAATGTTTTTATTATTTTCAGACGTAAAACAGGGATTTTACGAACGGACTAAAATAACTGAAATTTTAAAATTAGGGAAGAGTTTTTCAAGAATGCTAAACACTTTCATCCAGATTTGTAAAATACTAACATATGTTTTCAGATGTGTCTAAATGCGGAGATCACTTCGCATCTTTCATTTTGTCAATTTATTTATTCTGAAAATAATATTATGGCTTATGTTTTTCTTGCCATTTTTACGTGGTTACCTAGTTTGCTACAATTTCTAATTATGGCCAATAACTGGTTAACAATAATTATATATATATATATATATATATATATATATATATATATATATACTGGATTAAAGTCCGATGTCTAATGTCAAAATTGCTGTTTTTCCAGTAGTGAAAAGTAATTTTAGGCGAGCAGACATTTTTTGTTGTCAAATGCTCCATGTCAAGATACGGAGAGAGTGTTAATAGAATTAATGGGAATATGTTTGCCACTTACTTAGCAGTGTTAGTTCAGTCTCACACAATTCGAATTTTCGTGAGAGTATTATTGTAATGTCTTTATTCTTCAGGGAAGTTTTTTTATTTTGATATTGTTTTCTTTATTTATTTATTAATTATATAAAGTTTTGTGAAATATACTGACAAATTTTAAACATGTCAACCCAACACAGTAAAAAGAGGTCAGTCCAAATAAAGTAAAAATAGGTTAACCTAACATAAAGCAATTCAGCAGACATATACATAAGCATGCTTAAAAGAGGTCAACAAAATATAAAGCAATTAACCACCAACAAATCCTACACTACTTAAGAAGCAGTAAACAAACAACCCAACATTCATCTACCAAAAAGTATCAATCTCACGCAAATATATAGAATTACACTAAATTTTATATAAATACGAAAAATATTAGGAAACAGTAACATTAACAGAAATAACAGTTAATGTCCATGAAGAGTGAAGACATTACAATAATTTTCTCATAAAACTTCAAAAAAAACTGTTCAGCTAAAAAGATCCTCTACATTTATATATATATATATATATATATATATATATATATATATATATATATATACCAGACGTATAGCCCGGCGTTGCTCGGGTGGAATGAAAACTTTAAACTAATCCATGGTCCAGGAGCTCAGACTCTTTGGACGTTGGCACGAAAGACTAAAAAGCAATAGTTGTTTTCAGTTAAAGTGAAACCGTAGACTGAAAGAAAAATGAATGGATGTAAGTCAAATTTTGATTTCCTGGTATCGATATCAAATAAGTTTTTTCGTCGTAAACTGAATTTTGAATTCTAAATAAGTCCTCTGAGTAACTGGTATCATGGCTGAGACTAAGAACGACAATTATAACTACTTAGAGCCAAACCCGAAGCAAAAACTAAAATAAAAGGGCTGAAAAAAAATACAGATATACGGGCAGATAAACACACACACACACACAGACACCTTGCCTTTTATATATATATTATCGATTTTCTGCACTATTGTAAGAGATGCAACCTTGAAATATCGTTTTTATGCCTTTGTCTATGAGTGTATCAAATTTGATTAAAATCCAACCACTCCTATAACCCAATTTTTTCGATTATCGATTTTCGATATTTATCGGGGGTACCTCGACACAAAACCAAGCTAAGAACACTCGCAGATGCTTATAGTACAACTGTGTAAATTTTCAAGAAAATCGGTTCAGCCGTTTCGGAGTCTACAGGTAACGGACACACACACACAGACACACACACACACAAAGACAAAGTTCCATTTATAAATAAGTTTAGATTATATATATATATATATATATATATATATATATATATATGCCAAACGAATATATATATATATATATATATATATATATATATATATGAGGGTATGAAGAAAAATAAAAAATAAAAGAGAAGGAAGGAGAAAGAATGCTTATATATGTATGCGTGCGTGCGTGCGTGCGTGTGTGTGTGCGTGTGTGTACAGTGTGCAATCATCGAATTTTCGTCTAAACTACACAAAACTAAAAGTAACGCTGAAATGTCATTTTACCAGATAGATTTACAAAGTAGTACAAAAATTATCTTGAAATACTCAAGAGTAAATTATTCAATAAAATCGCCATTGGCTTGAACTACGGCTGCCACACGATTTCGGAATCGTCTAGACGGTTGCCTTGATTATGTTGCTGAATGCTGCCATAATCCTTCGTTTGGTCTTTGATGTTACAAAGAATTTTGTTGGTTTCTTGCTTAGATACTCCTTACACATAATAATCAAGAGATTCTCGGTTTGCGGTGTAAAGTCGGCCAGATCTAAAGGGCGATGTATTCCTGTATAAATTCCGTATTTGTCTGCTCTACACTGTAATAGGATGTGCGTGGTGGTCCAGTGGATATCGGCTTGGAACGAGAAATCGGAGATCCGAGTTCGAATTCCAGTTGAATTCATTGCATTCACTTGCGCACAAATACCCTTGGAAAAGGTATCAATCCGTCTCTTCCTTCCAGTTATGGGTTAAATAACAGGACTGATTGGGTTCTATAGCCTTGATCGGCAACCAATCTACCACAGAAAGCAATGGCAACCTACTGCGGGATAATCTTCTGCCCACTTAGTCAAGTCTCTTTCGAGACATGATCGTCCAAGCGTGTATCACGTATGGCACTTAACTAACTGAATGAAGATAATAGTTGGAAATATAAGTAAAGCTTCTGCTGGGCAAAAAGTGGGGGATCAATTTATTACTTAAAATCAATAGAAAACTGATCCCCCACTAATTACTACTTAATAATATAATACATCTCTTCCTCCTCTAAATACAAGTCAAATAATAGGACAGATTGGGTTCTATAGCCTTCGTTGGCAACCAGTCTACCGCAGAAAGCAATGGCAACCTACTGCGGGATAATCTTCTGCCCAGTCAGTCATGTCTCTTTCGGGACATGATCACCCAAGCGTGTATCGCGCATGGCACTTAACTGACTGACTGAATATAATAGTGGAAATCATGATTGAGGTTTCTACTTGGTATAAAGTGGGGGATCAGTTTTATATTGCTATGAAGTAATAAACTGATCCCCCACTAATTACTACTTAACAATATAATACATCTTTTCCCCCTCTAGCTATAAGTCAAATAACAGGACAGATTGGGTTCTACAGCCTTGGCTGGCAGCCAGTCTACCGCAGGAAGCAATGGCAACCTACTGCGGGATAATCTTCTGCCCAGTCAGTCATGTCTCTTTCGAGACATGATCGCCCAAGCGTGTTTCACGTATGGCACTTAACTGACTGACACTGTAATAAACTCGATTGGAATTAGAACTCGATTCTTCGATTTTAGTATCTGCCTCTCGATCTCAAGTTATGGATGCAAGGGGAAATACTCTTAGAATAAGAATCAATCCATGTCTTCTTCTTCAAAACACCGACTGAATTGCAGGGCAGACTGGGTTCTATAGCTCTGGTTGGTAACCAGTCTACCGCAGAAAGAAATGGCAACATATTCGAGCAAAAATTTATGCCTAGTCAGTCATGAATCGAAAAAGATATGATCTCTTAAACGTGTATCATGTGTGGCACATGACTGACTGCATATCTCCTCCCACACTCAGCTAAGAATAAACAACAGAACAGAAGGAGCCTGATAACCTTGGTTGGAAACCAGTCTAGAAAGAAAACTCTGAATTGAAACGAGTCTGAAGAGTCTTCTCCTTCAGCTATAGATTAAATAGAAGGAAAGAATGGACCCTGTAGTCAAATTTTACCATCCAGTCTACCTCAGAAAGAAACTGAAAACTACTGCGGGAAAATCATCTACCTATGCGGTGATGAATCAAAGAGACTTGATCTCCCAAGCGTTATCACGTATAGCATTCAACTGACAGATTATAAAATGTTGGTTAGTTGCTTTTGTTTAGCGGCAACTTCAACACTTTTATCGGTTATTTCATACCAAAATTTCAATATTTTAACGCTTTTTGTATATTTATAACAACTGAAAAAATATATTGTTTGCCATTTAGCTATTAATTTCATTATTTTTAATGCTTTTATATGATTGTTTTGTTTTCATGGCAAATCAACACCTCGGCGGGTCATTTATTGCCAACTAAATTTTTATTTATTTATTGCTGGTAATGCCTTTCTTTTTCAAAAATATATTGTTGTTTTTATATACCTTTTGTGCCTAATATTACATTTTCCTTTTTCGAGTATCAAGATTCATTGGGATTTGCTTTTAAGGGCAGGGTCCCCGATGTCCTACCCTGTTATTTAACCCATAACTGGAGGGATAACCCATAACTGGTACCCTTTCCCAAGGGTACCAGTTCTTAGGTGAATGCAGGGTATTCAAATAGAATTCGAACTCGGCTCACCGATTTCTATTTCCGAGCCGATATCCACTGAACTACAACGCACATCCGTCACTAAATGCTTACAGCACCTGGTATTCCCAAGCGGTCACCCATCTAAGTACTGACCAGGCTCAACTTCGGTGATCGAGAGAGAACCGGTGTATTCATCGTGATATGGCCGCAAGCGCTTTTATATGAAAAGCTGTTACTGGTATTTTTACTATAAATTTCATGTCTGTCCATTAGATTTTTCCAAGATCAATGTGTAGTATCTGTGCCCAATCCAAGGATCGTTTGACATGGGTTCAGTTCCGCATTCTGACAGGGATCTAGCAAATGCTGAATAATTTGTAAGATTCAGTTTCGTTTTCGGACCGAGAATCTAGACTATTATTCTGCTTGTTTGTAGGTCCACTCTTTACGCTTCTCAACCCAGGATCAAAGTGTAGTACCTGTATCCGATCCACGGCCTTTTACAGTAATCATTTCCTTTTTTCAAACCGAGAATCTAGAATACTACTCTTCTTTTAGTGAATGGTGTGAAACGAAAAAGCAATTCAAACAGACTGTTAGATTTTCCCAAGATTAGTGTGTAGTATCTGTACCCGATCCAAGGATCATTTGACATCAGTTCAGTTTCGCATTCTGATAGGGAGTCTAGCAAATGCTGAATAATTTCTAAGATGAAGGAAAAACTCGAAGCAACAGAAAAGTGTTAGAATTATTTCGATAATATGTTCTCATCTTGGTTGATATAAGTGTTATGAAAGACACAACGTTTCGACTAAGTACCCTCTGGTCATCATCAGGTGTCCATAGATTGGCTGATGTGGATTATCTCGTTGATGGTTGCGAAATTTTCTTTGAAATCAATTATTGTTCTTTCATGTTGGAATTTGGTACTCTTACTACCAAGTCCAACAATCGAAAGTGTACAAAGACCTTCGGGACGGTAGCATAGTGGATATAGTATTTGATGATACATGTGTTAGGATCATTTAGTAGTCATGAGTTCGAAATACAAAAAAAATACAAATAGAAACAGCAAAGTGATTCTACAGAAGGATGTTGAGGATTCCATGGACCAAACATGTGAGTACAGACGAAGTTTAGGAGAGAAAGAAAACGAAAAAGAAACTTATCCTTAATAGCAAAAAGAGACAGCTGAATTTTCTGGGAGACGTAATGAAGAAGGAGGACTTAGAGAAACTGATACTCACAGGGGAAATAGAGATCGTGGCAAACAGAGTGTGACATACTTGATGGGCTTAATCTGGACGACAGAGAAAGATTTCGGAAAAAAAACAGGAGAGTCAATATTAAGAGCAACAATCAACGTAGACAGGTATAGGTACATGATCCCCTACGTCCTGAAGAGACGCGACACATAAAAAAGCAAGTATTTTATGTGGGGGCTGGTCCGCTATTTGCTCATAGTTGAAACGCTAACAGGTGTTACCAAACCGGATAAGGATGGACCTGTGACCGACAGAAATTAAAAGGCGGTTTTATGCTTCTCAAAACCTCGAATATTTCCGAGTATAGGATTTGAGCCTGTCAGATATAGTTTATCCTCATACATAGCAGTAGATTTTTTTTTTAATCATATCACCCCAAGCAAGGCGAAAACGCCACTGATGCGCAGGGGGCTACGTAAGAGTGAAAAGATTGGAAAAGAGAAAGCCGGAAACTACATCCTAAACAGGAAACAAGGGATGTGCCTCTTCACCTGTTCAATAGACGTGGGTGGAGTGTGAACCGGGCGATAGTTTAGTCTATCTACTCCAATTGAAAAATAAAATAAAATAAAATAAAATAAAAAAAAGAGTGAAAAGATTGGAAAAGAGAAAAACCGGAAACCACAACCTAAACAGGAAACAAGGGATGAGCCTTTTCACCTGTTCAATAGACGTAGGTAGAGTGTGAACCGGGCGATAGTTTAGTCTATCTACTCCAATTGAAAAATAAAATAAAATAAAATAAAATAAAAAAAAGAGTGAAAAGATTGGAAAAGAGAAAAACCGGAAACCACAACCTAAACAGGAAACAAGGGATGAGCCTTTTCACCTGTTCAATAGACGTAGGTAGAGTGTGAACCGGGCGATAGTTTAGTCTATCTACTCCAATTGAAAAATAAAATAAAATAAAATAAAATAAAAAAAAGAGTGAAAAGATTGGAAAAGAGAAAAACCGGAAACCACAACCTAAACAGGAAACAAGGGATGAGCCTTTTCACCTGTTCAATAGACGTGGGTAGAGTGTGAACCGGGCGATAGTTTAGTCTATCTACTCCAATTAAATATAATAGATAATAAAATAAATATTTTTTATGTCGCCAAGGATGTGTAGCGACCCCATAAAAAATATCAAATTCGGAATTGTCATTCATCGAGAAAAATTATCGATAATCGATATTCATTGAAAATAATTTCAAATCATTATACGGTGTTTGTTTTCTTTCTCTCCAGCTCACATTAACAATAAATCACTTCATAAGTTAATCAGTTATGAACATTATCGATCTCATAATTCAATTGTTCATTTTAGAGGTAATTTTTTTACGTTGTGTTCGTCTTTGGGAACCTCATCACTCGTCGTGCTAATATTTCTGCATCATCTAAAATATAATGTCGTTACTTAATTACAAGTCAAAATCAAATTTATAAATGATTCACTCCCGCCTTTCTCTAGTCTCCATATAATTTCTCTATCATTTTATTTTTTCGACTGTTATGAATGTTTGTTTGTTTTTTGGGTGTTTTTTTTTTTTTTTTTTTTTACTTAAGAATGGTTTCAAACGAAAAAGCAATTCAAACAATAACAATGAAAAGCTATTCTTTTGACACTTTTTGATCTTGTTTGTAAGTAAGACTGTTAGATTTTTCCAAGATCAGTGTGTAGTATCTGTACCCGATCCAAGGATCATTTAACATGGGTTCAGTTCCACATCCTGACGGAGAATCTAGCTTATTATTCTGGGGTTTTTTTTGTTTTTTTGGGGAGTTTTTTTGTTGTTGTTGTTGTTGTTTTTGCTTTTGTTTTGTTTTTTTTGTTTTTTTTTTGTTTTTTGTTTTTTTTGTTTTTGTTTTTATTTTTGTTTTTTTGTATGTTCTACTATTATGCGTTCTTCCTGGGATCAACCTGTAGTAACAGTTCCGATTCACAACCCCTTTTAGAGTAAATCAGTTACATTTTCGGTCCGAGAATCTAGACTATCATCCTGCTTGCTTGCATACTCAGCCTTTTAGATTTTACATAAAGGATAAAAGTGTAGTACCTGTACCCGATCCACGGTCGCTTTGATATGAGTTGTCTTCTGTGGGGATGGTATTGTGCTGGTTGAAGGCAGTGCCATTTTTTCACCAAACACATGTCGCTGTATGTAAAATCATATCTTGTCGGCCGTATATATATATATATATATATATATATATATATATATATATATATTAAATCATGCTTTGGAACATGTTCAAATTGCCATCAGGTGTGAGTTTTGTTTCGGCGTTGAAGGGAAAATTTCTCATCGGGTTGTAAACGCTATTTTGTGGGGGAGATGGAAAATTCGCTTCTTTTTATTGGTAAACATGTGTGTTTGAGGTAAGGGGGTCCCATATCTATCTCTTCTTTGCCCATCTTCTCTTGCTTTCTCCACACCCTTTATGCATTTTCTTGCTTCTTCCTCTTTGTTAATCTCCGACGCCCGGGTCATCAATTGGTTGTATATGACTATATCTTACTGCCTACTTTTAAACCTGGAGCCTTTCTTTTAACCTTTTACCATGTCTCTTTTAGTTCTTTATCTTTCTCTCCCGTTTTCCTTCTTTTATTCATTATTTATTCATTTTTATTTCCCCAATCTCCCTTTTATGATTCCCCATTCTGGTTTCTCATTTTCCCTATCCCCTTACCCTCTGTACATGTTTTAAACTATAACTTATAATATATATATATATATATATATATATATATATATATATATATATATAATAGTAATAGTGTTTAGTGCCAAAATTGCTGTTTTTTCTGCAGTTTCCTGGTTGAAATGCATTTTAGGCAAACATATTTTTCTCATAAAGTGCTCAATATCATTATAAAGATAGATTGTTAATAAGTTTAATGTGGAGAAGTTTTTCATTTAGCTGAGCAGTGTAATTAGAGTCATACCGGTTTATAAGTTTCATGAGGACATTATTCTAATGTCTTCATTCTTCAGGGTTGTTTTGTTTTACTGCTGATATTTCCCAACCTTTTCAAATTTATATGAAGTTTCGTCCAACTTGATATTATCGCGCATGCATGCTTTATTTGGCTTGATGAATATTATATAATTTGTTTACTTTTGTTTTTGCTGTTTTTTAAGTGGTGTAGGATTTATTCGTTGTTAATTGCTTTATATTGTATTGACGACTTTTAAGTGCACTTATGTATATGCCTACTTAATTGCTTTATGTTGAGCTGACCTCTTTTTAACATGTTGAGATAGAATCTTTTGGCTCTGTTAGTGTATATGCCCGCTTAAAAATATTGGTATTAATTAAGTATTTTTGTTCTTGCGTATATGTGTGCTGGTTGTCTTTTTGTAGGTTTTTGTCTATGTCTATTCTTTTGCAGACTTGGCGTGCGGTTTTTTCGTTTGATGATTTTTGAGTTGTCTGCTTTTTTTTCCTGCTTTCTTCCTTTGTCATCTTGTTTTTTTGATGGGTCGTGACTGAGTGGTAATACATGCGCATTTGTACGCGTATGTGATAATTTGAGAACTGTGCTTTGTTTTGTGTTTATTTGTTTTTGTTTGTATTGTTTTTTAAGTTGCAAAGAAAGTGTTTATTTGAATGCCTGCATTTCCTCATTATCGCGTTTTTCTTGTTTAATAATATATTTGCTTTTTTAAAGGCACATTTGTTCATTTTCCTCCTGAAATAGTTTGGAGGAAAATTTCTTCTATCGCTATTGTGTGGGGATGTTTATTTTATGATTTTTCATTTAATTTTGGTGGTGATATTAATTTATTTTTAGTACCAGGTGTATTTTGATAATGATGTGTGTTGTGGTGCAGTGGATATCGACTCGGAAGGAAGAATCGAGGAGCCGAGTTCGAATTCCAACTGAATTCTTTGCATTCACTTACACGCAAATACTCTTGGGAAAGGTATTAATCCGTCTCTTCTCTCCAGTTATGGGTTAAATAACAGGACAGATTGGGTTCTATAGCCTTGGCTTGCAATCAGTCTACCGCAGAAAGCAATGGCAACCTACTGCGGGATATTCTTCTACCCAGTCAGTCATGTCTCTTTCGAGACATAATAGCCCAAGCGTGTATCACGTATGGCACTTAAGTGACTGACTGTGTGTTTATGTGTCTTTCTCGTTTAAATGGTGTCTTGTGATAGTTAATTATTTAGACTAATTCTGTAGCTAATATGTAATTTTTTTCGTCTGTGTTAATGTTGTTTGTTACGAAGTCCGCTGTATCGCCGAGGTAGCAGCACAATACCAGATGATGTGTGTTGAAATATCTTCAACACATTAACCGTGCTAATTGATATTAAGTACAAATAAGACAAACACAGATAAGACAGAACAACATTAATTAGAAAGAGAGGAGAAGAGAGGTTAAGTTGTTAGATTGGCAGAGATCAGAGTCCGATAATAATCCTCAATGACCGAATTATTTACGACCTCCCCACGTGAACAAAAGCCCGTGGTGGATGTTACACAATACCAATTAACGTGTTAAAACCGCCTGTAAGCTCTGACAAAAATTCTTGTCTGCTTTTCCTCAAGCGAGATACTATCCTTCGGCAGAGCCTCATCGCTGCCCGTTTAATTGCTTTATGTTGAGCTGACCTCTTTTTAACATGCTGAGCTGGCATCACAGTCGATCTCCTCAGAATGTCTGTGACACTACGAATTATTTACAACCTACCTACGTGCGCAGAAGTCTGAGGTAAATGAGGCACAAGGTCAATTAGCTTGGTAAAACTCAGCCCATAAGCTAGGTCAAAAATTCTTGTCTGCGTTTCTCCAGAAGAGACTACACATTTCGGCGGAGCTCCGTCTGGGCTCTTCTCCGCCCAATTCTTCTCCGATAAAGTGAACAACTAGCAGACGTAGTCGTTCTCAAACTGTTAATGACAGTCCGAATTATTTACGGACTCCCCACGTGGGCAGAAGCCCGAGGTAGATGCAGCACAAGGTCAATTAACTTGAGTAAAACCGATCCTGTAGGTTCGGGCTAAAATTCTAGTCTGCTTTTTTATTTATATAGCTATTTCGTTCCATCTTTTGCGGGTCCTAGAGGGGTGTCACCGGTTGCATAACTAAAAGACAGCTGCCCACTTAACAATAAATGTCTAACTAATAATATAATATATAAAGACATGTTTTTTTTGTTTTTTCATAGTTTATTAATACGAAGTCATTTTTGCGAAAAAAATTGTAACAAATCCGTTTGTCGATTGCATGATTTTGAAATTTGACAAGTGAATTTTTTATGCCACTTCCTCATAGAAATTTTGATTGGGAAGAAAAGATTAATTGCTTTTTCTTATTCAATTAATTTTTAATTACAATTTTGTATCAATAATGGCATTCATATTATTAAAAAGATAATAGCAAATTTTTTGCAACAGGGCTTTTTTATCAAGAAAACATAAAAAAATAAGGAGAGTTTTGTAATTTACTAGAGGCATTGGGTATATTTGTGTATGGGTAGGTTTTGAAGGCTATCACAATGCGTTTAGTAAAATAAAGGAAGGCAATGCAGGTGTTCGGTTTTGGCTATATATAAATCATTAATATTTCAAGATCATAGTCTCATCTTCAGAATGCTTGAAGAGCTTAATTTCACGTTCGTTCGTGGTCCGTGCGAAAACACCAAATCCTGCTATCGGTCAACGCGCACATATATATAGCAATAAACACGCATTCACTTAAAGCAGACAGATCTAACATCAGATCGTAAAACGGTGCCCACTATCACTTTAACAGTGATGCGAAAACACCAAATCCTGACATCGGTCAACACACACATATATAAACCATAAACAAATACACATACATGCACACACACACACACACACACACATACAGGCACACACACACGAGCGAACACACACATACACTACAATTAACGTCAGCAGTAGCAGCGAAAGATGACCATTCTTTGAAAGGCACAGACCACGAGCGAACGTGAAATTAAGCTCTCCAAACATTCTGAAGATGAGAGTATGATTTCGAAATATCAATGATTAATAAATAGGAAAAACCCAACACCTGCATTGCCTTCCTTTATTTTTCTAAACGCATAGGGATAGCCTTAAAAACTACCCATACACCATAAAACATATTTTTAATTTCAAAATTCAGTGGCATTCTGTGAAATTCAAATACACTTTAGTTATTTTGCAATATGTTGACGCGTGTTAAAATCCATCGAGTATTTAGTATTGTTGAAGTTATCGAGGAAAGCAGCGGATAACATATTTGAAGGGTCTGAGCAGTTGGATGACAGAACGGAAGTTGCGAGATGTTGCAGAAGAAAGTGTGCTAAGAGCCACCAGGGATAGGGAGACGTGGAAAACCATGATCGCTTACGTCCTGAAAGGACAGGGCGCATAGAAAAAGAATATATATGCCAACTGTTTATAAGAAATTATAATGTGGTTATAAAATGGGGGATCAAATCTATATTATAATCAATATATAAACTGATCCCTCATTTTTTGGCCATGCTAGTTTCTATACATTTATATTCTAGATTTATGGGTTTGAGCTGGTGGATGGCAGAGCGGGGTTTGGGTGGTGTAACAGAAGAAAGTGTGCTAAGAGCCACCAGGGATAGGGAGACGTGGAAGGCCATGATCGCCTACGCCCTGAAAGGACAAGGCATTTTTTATAATCATATCGCTCCAAACAAGGCATTTTACTGCCACTGTTTTGCATGGGCTTACATAGAAGGAAATTTATGAGAAAGAGTGACAGGTTATAGGGAGTGCCAGGAAGTGGTTAAAAGGAGATGATGAGAGTGGAGTGAACCGAGAAAGAAGCATGAGAGAGAGAGAGAGAGAGAGAGGATGAAAGTTAGCAAGATAGGAGATGACTATTGACTCTACATTTAAATTCTTGGAGATTGTAGCTGCCGGGGAAGCAAGTAAATGAAAGGGAATTCCACAGGCGGGAGGTGCGAGAAAAGAAGCTGTTGGAGTAGAATTTGCGTTTACATTTTATTGGTTTCACAGTAAAAGGGTGGGACCTAGTTGCTAATCTTTTGGCTCGAGTAAATTCATACACAGCAGAAGAAAAGAAGTTACGCTAACATATCTAATGTTAAGCTAATGTTACGCTGTTAGTTACGCTATTACGCTGTTAGTTACGCTAATGTTACGCTGTTAGTTACGCTGTTACGCTGTTAGTTACGCTAATGTTACGCTGTTAGATACGCTAATGTTACGCTGTTAGTCACGCTGTTACGATGTTAGTTGCGCTAATGTTACGCTGTTAGTTACGCTATTACTCTGTTACTTACGCTGTTACTCTGTTAGTTACGCTAATGTTACGCTGTTAGTTACGCTATTACGCTGTTAGTTACGCTAATGTTACGCTGTTAGATACTCTAATGTTACGCTGTTAGATACTCTAATGTTACGCTGTTAGTCACGCTGTTACGCAGTTAGTTACGCTAATGTTACGCTGTTAGTTACGCTATTACGCTGTTACTTATGCTGTTACGCTGTTAGTTACGCTAATGTTACGCTGTTAGTTACTCTATTACGCTGTTAGTTACGGTAATGTTATGCTGTTAGCTACGCTAATGTTACGCTGTTAGTTTCGCTATTACGCTGTTAGTTACGCTAATGTTACGCTGTTAGATACGGTAATGTTACGCTGTTAGTTACTCTATTACGCTGTTAGTTACGCTAATGTTACGCTGTTACGCTGTTAGTTACGCTAATGTTACGCTGTTAGACACGCTATTACGCTGTTAGTTACGCTATTACGCTGTTAGTTACGCTAATGTTACGCTGTTAGTTACGCTAATGTTACGCTGTTAGTTACGCTAACATATCTAGTCGAGGTTCACAAACTCTACGTTTTGTTTAATTTTGCAAAGCAATTGGTGAAAATTGAGAAAGCTCATTTGTTTAGAAAAATATTTTGATAAAAACCTGAGTTAGCAGTTTAATAATTTTTTTAATTTGGTTTAATTTTCTAGGAATTCATGGCAAACAATTTTTTAAAGCAAATCTCTTCTTCCCACCCTCCTTTTTAACAGCGAAGAACAAATAGTTTCTTATTCAGGAACAGAGAACATACAACTTTTTTCAGTTAAATGCCATATCTTATGCGTGCTTTGGGCGATCATATCTCAAAAAGACCCTACAACCCAATCTGTTCTATTATTTAAACCATAACTGGAGGAATAAGACGGATTAATACCTCTCCCAAGGGTATTTGTGCGAAAGTGAATGCAAGGAATTCAACTGGAATACGATCTCGGATCCCCCGATTTGTCGTTCCGAGCCGATATCCACTGCACCACAACGCACTTCCGAAGATAAATCAGTCAGTTAGTTAAGTGCCATACGTGATACAGGCTTGGCGATCATGTCTCGAAAGAGACATGACTTACTGGGCAGAATATTATCCCATAAAAATCAAATGTACGTGGTCGCCCGTTACCTGTTCTTCTCCCCAAAATCTAGTTTCAATCGGTCAATATATGGCTATTTAAGAGAATGTGACGGACGCACAAACGGAACTCACAGAATTTTATATATACAGAGCGGATATGTAAATTGTTTATATTTTTAATTTCACGCATGTGCGCTGTTTATTTTTTAATTTTGTTGATTGCACGGTCTATTAGGGTCTGTTGGATACCGTATTTGAGACAAAGAGCCTCATGACGCAATTCACTCCGCTAGAAATTTCAAGACGATATCCATTACTGCTGAGCATTCGCTCCGAAAGCTGCAATGAAGAGGAAAGAGTTAGATTAATCTAATGGTGATGACGAAGGCACTACATCTTGAAATGATCGCTCTCATAAAAAAAGAGTTCCCAAATTTGTTGGCGAGGGTCTAACACGAATGCATTTATTATGTGCCTAGAGGAGGTGGTGATGTCCTGGGTGGTTGATGAAAGACCATATGACTGGCGACAGGACTCTGCACCATGAAACAGAAGCAGGAGAATCCAGTAATGGTTGTCAGACAATATCTGATATTTCATCATTCCTTATAAGAATAACATAAAAACTGAAACCCTCTTAGAATATTATGTGTGAGACGCAGTTGAACGAGACTAACAAAACGAAAGAAAGAAAGAAAGAAAGAAAGAAAGAAGACAAATTCAATGATCAGAAATTGAAAAGGAAGGAAAAAAAGAAAATAAACTGAAGGGAGAGAGGCTGAAACGAAAGAAGGCAAACAAGTTGAACTGAACAGAAAGAAAGAAAGAAACGTGAAGCCAGAATAAAAAATTATGTAGAGAATGTTATTAGAAAGAAAGAAAGAAAGAAAGAAAGAAAGAAAGAAAGAAAGAAAGAAAGAAAAGTAAAATACAATTCCCAGGTAAAGAAAGAAAGGATGTAATACAAGAAGGCAACAAGTAGAAAGAAAGAAAGAAAGAAAGAAAGAAAGAAAGAAAGAAAGAAAAGTACAATTTCCAGGTAAAGAAAGAAAGGATGTAATACAAGAAGGCAACAAGTAGAAAGAAAGAAAGAAAGAAAGAAAGAAAGAAAGAAAAGTACAATTCCCAGGTAAAGAAAGAAAGGATGTAATACAAGAAGGCAACAAGTAGAAAGAAAGAAAGAAAGAAAGAAAGAAAGAAAAGTACAATTCCCAGGTAAAGAAAGAAAGGATGTAATACAAGAAGGCAACAAGTAGAAAGAAAGAAAGAAAGAAAGAAAGAAAGAAAGAAAGAAAGAAAGAAAAGTACAATTCCCAGGTAAAGAAAGAAAGGATGTAATACAAGAAGGCAACAAGTAGAAAGAAAGAAAGAAAGAAAAGTACAATTCCCAGGTAAAGAAAGAAAGGATGTAATACAAGAAGGCAACAAGTAAAGAAAGAAAGAAAGAAAGAAAGAAAGAAAGAAAGAAAGAAAGAAAGAAAAGTACAATTCCCAGGTAAAGAAAGAAAGGATGTAATACAAGAAGGCAACAAGTAGAAAGAAAGAAAGAAAGAAAGAAAAGTACAATTCCCAGGTAAAGAAAGAAAGGATGTAATACAAGAAGGCAACAAGTAGAAAGAAAGAAAGAAAGAAAGAAAGAAAGAAAGAAAGAAAAGTACAATTCCCAGGTAAAGAAAGAAAGGATGTAATACAAGAAGGCAACAAGTAAAGAAAGAAAGAAAGAAAGAAAGAAAGAAAGAAAGAAAAGTACAATTCCCAGGTAAAGAAAGAAAGGATGTAATACAAGAAGGCAACAAGTAGAAAGAAAGAAAGAAAGAAAGAAAAGTACAATTCCCAGGTAAAGAAAGAAAGGATGTAATACAAGAAGGCAACAAGTAGAAAGAAAGAAAGAAAGAAAGAAAGAAAAGTACAATTCCCAGGTAAAGAAAGAAAGGATGTAATACAAGAAGGCAACAAGTAGAAAGAAAGAAAGAAAGAAAGACAAGTACAATTCCCAGGTAAAGAAAGAAAGGATGTAATACAAGAAGGCAACAAGTAGAAAGAAAGAAAGAAAGAAAGAAAGAAAGAAAAGTACAATTCCCAGGTAAAGAAAGAAAGGATGTAATACAAGAAGGCAACAAGTAGAAAGAAAGAAAGAAAGAAAGAAAGAAAGAAAGAAAGAAAAGTACAATTCCCAGGTAAAGAAAGAAAGGATGTAATACAAGAAGGCAACAAGTAGAAAGAAAGAAAGAAAGAAAGAAAGAAAGAAAGAAAGAAAAGTACAATTCCCAGGTAAAGAAAGAAAGGATGTAATACAAGAAGGCAACAAGTAAAGAAAGAAAGAAAGAAAGAAAGAAAGAAAGAAAGAAAGAAAGAAAAGTACAATTCCCAGGTAAAGAAAGAAAGGATGTAATACAAGAAAGCAACAAGTAGAAAGAAAGAAAGAAAGAAAGAAAAGTACAATTCCCAGGTAAAGAAAGAAAGGATGTAATACAAGAAGGCAACAAGTAGAAAGAAAGAAAGAAAGAAAGAAAGAAAGAAAGAAAGAAAGAAAAGACAATTCCCAGGTAAAGAAAGAAAGGATGTAATACAAGAAGGCAACAAGTAGAAAGAAAGAAAGAAAGAAAGAAAGAAAGAAAGATAATGTAGTGAATGTTAAGGAAAGAAAAAAGAAAGAAAGAAAGAAAGAAAGAAAGAAAAAAGAAGAAAGAACGTAGAAAGAAGGGATATTTCTCAGATAAAGAAAGAAATGATGTAATGCAAGAAGGCAACAAGCAGAAAGAAAGAAAGAAAGAAAGAAAGAAAGAAAGAAAGAAAGGATATTTCCCAGCTAAAGAAAGAAAGGCTGTAATGCAAGAAGGGAATAAGTAAAAGGAAAGAAACAAGTAGAAAGAAAGAAAGAAAGAAAGAAAGAAAGAAAGAAAGAAAGAAAGAAAGAAAGAGACAATTGTTAACGGAAGGAAGAAGGTAAAAAATAGCCAGTAATTCGAAACAAATAAATAAGAAAATCATGGCCAACAGAGAATTAATTACTTGAAAGTAGGGACAGAAAATTAAAAGAAAAGCTGTCTAGGAATATGAACAATATGAGCTGTGAAATGTGGGAAGAAGATGTTGGCGTGCGGGAAAATGAGACAGAATTAATAGGAAAAGAAATAAAGTCACCAGGCGGTGGGTGAGAATAGCTGGTAAAAATAAGACAAGGCGACGGTAAAGAGGAATGACGCGCAAAACGGAAGACAAAGACGAGGAACAAAGGCAAATGTGTCGGGAAGATGTCCAAAGTAAATTGAAAAGGGTGGAATTAAAAAAAAATGATGAAAAGACTCCGAATATCAGAAATAAATCCGACTGGACAACTTATTGAAAACATTGGAAAGAAGTCAAAAATACAAAGAAAAGAAGCGTTTTTTCTTTGACCAGCCGGCTAATCAAAAGATATTTAAAAAAAAACCAGTCTACCTTAATTGCGAATGTAAGCAAAATTCTTTTCTCTCAAACGACTATTCCTTTCGAGAAGCATTTATGCAGCCACAAACGGGACTTTGTCAGTCTGATGGCTAATCCTCGGTCGAACGACAATCATTCGTTTCCCTCGTTCGCTCCTCCTCATCCCCTTCATATTCCATTAGTAAGGAAGAACTTCCATTCAGGCAGCTACTTCTTCAGAACGGTTGCATCGAGGAACAGAATCAGAGTAAGAAGGGAACAGAATATGTTTCCCTAAATACCACAATATTAACCTGTCGAGGTTCAAAAGTTATCTATCCTACATGTCCTCATAAATACACCTCTTGTTTCCTCCATAAAAACCTTGTATTTGGTGAGAAATAGTAAAAAGAAAAACGAGAATACCAGTTTTTTTCACTTTGTTTGATTATATTTTCCTTCCCGTCCATATATATATATATATATATATATATATATATAATGTTCAGAATAATTCATTACAAATTGTTTGTTGCTTATAACCAAGTTTCGTTAAAATTCGTTAATTTCCGTAACATGTTTACATTTGTTGACATTACGATACATTTCAGAGCAGATATGGCTTGTTTACGATAGATCGAAAATTGTGTTATACAAGCATGATAAAAACCTCGTCTGATCAAGAGGCTATTCATGGTCGAGTGGTTAAGACAATACCAGATCAAATGGTAGCTTCCCCTATGTAAATAGGGGTCGCATGTTCGAATCCTGCTGGATAGCACACATTTTCGTAATAAAAATTTATCGTGAATAATCAGGCCGGTAGATATAAATATAACATACTGTTTAATTAAAAACAGAATATCTACTTAAATACAAGTATCGGTAAAAATAATGTTCATATATATATATATATATATATATATATATATATATATATATATATCCTAAGCATATACTGTTAAATATAAGAGACAATGAATGTATATTATGTTTAATCATGAGCCGTTCTAAACATCGTATTTTGGTTTTAATGTCAGTTGAAAATAAAGACAAAAATTCTCCAATATTTGGACAATTTTTTATTAAGGTGGTTCTAAGCTTTTGGCTCACATGAGCCATCTTCAGAGAGGTTATATGGACGGTAACACAAAACATCCACCATCAGCGACGATTTTATCTTGTGTTGACATAAAACTGCTAAGCAACGGCAAGAAATCCAAACAACCCACACTTAATAAAATCACGTTTAAATCTGGTCATAACACATTGCATTTGAATACATGGTTCTGTTGTCATTTCACGCTATCACGCGGTGTGAGGTCATAGAACCGCATTGCAAATTTGCGAACTGCGTTTGTTATTTTTGGTAAAAAAACATAATCAAACACATCTATAAGGGAATAGAGCTATTAAAATCTTCGTCAAACAAAGCAATCTTTGATGAAAAGAAAAAAGATTATGAAAAAGCCTTAAAGGAATCTGGCCATGAGAACAATTTAGAATACAAACTTCAGCGAAATAAATAAACAAAAATTCATAATAGAAACAGAAACATTGTTTGGTTCAACCCACCGTTTAACTAAAATCCCAAATCGGGAAAATATTATTTTTACATTATTCAATAAACACTTGGTTATATCGTGAAATGAAGAGATACACAGTGAAAGGTAGATAAACTACTTTATTACCGGAGTGGTATAACCAAGATGTATATACAAGATTTCCAGTCTTTCTCAGTAGTAGGTGTTACTTCACGAAGTCCGTGATAATGACAACCTCTGTGCTAAGCGCACATTGTTTTTTATACATCCGGGCGACCGGGACACGAAACAACATAGTTCCCAAAAAATTCAGAATTAAACAAAATTTTAAATAGGAATTCAATCAAATTAAGTTATAGCTGTACAAAGAACTTAGGAAATTACATCAAAACATAAATAAACTTTAAATAAAAACGTGCAACAAACATCACTAACAGGGCGGGTGAAGAGGCTCATCCGTTGTTTCCTGTTTAGGATGTGGTTTCCGGTTTGCTCTTTTCCAATCTTTTACTCTTTTCCATTCTTTTACTCTTTTTTCTTTCAATTGGAGTAAATAGACTAAACTATCGCCCGGTTCACACTCCACCCATATCTATTGAACAGGTGAAGAGGCTCATCCGTTGTTTCCTGTTTAGGATGCGGTTTCCGGTTTTCTCTTTTCCAATCTTTTCACTCTTTTATTTTTTATTTCAATTGGAGTAGATAGACTAAACTATCGCCCGGTTCACACTCCACCCACATCTACTGAACAGGTGAAGAGGCTCATCCCTTGTTCCCTGTTTAGGATGCGGTGTCCGGTTTTTTCTTTTCCAATCTTTTCGCTCTCTTTTATTTTTATTTTCTTCAATTGGAGTAGATAGACTAAAATATCGCTCGGTTCACACTCCACCCACGTCTACTGAACAGGTGAAGAGGCCCATCCCTTGTTCCCTGTTTAGGATGTGGTTTCCGGCTTTCTCTTTTCCATTCTTTTTACCCTTACGCAGCCCCCTGCGCATCAGTGGCGTTATCAACTTGCTTGGTGTGATATGATTAAAAAAAAAGTATAAAAACATATTTACAAAGCAGAGTTACATTACATAGATGGACAAAGAAAAACATATTTCGAGTCTACAAAAGCATTTTTAAAAACAGATGGAACAATCATAAATCTACACTTAAACTAGAAAATCTTAACAATTGTACCAAACTAGCGAGCCACGTGTGGAATTAAAAGTGAAAATGGAAAAGACTCTGATATAACTTGGAGTATAGTGAAAATAACCAAACCATAAAGTAATGTATGCAGATTGTTCCAGGAAGAAAAGGTAACCATTATGTAGTTCCGAGAACAAAAAAAAAAAAAATTTCTAAATGAAAGATCAGAAATTATATCCAGATTTAATTATACCTAAAATGCTTACTAGGATCATACAAACATGGATGAAATTGTTGTAAGATCCTAAAATATCTTCTCATTAATTTTGAAAATTTTCAGTTGTTTCGAAATTCCAGTTACACGTTCGTAAAAATCCTTGTTCGTACATTTAAAAAATGGAAAAATCGGTTATTATAAATTGCCTGAAGATACCGAAAGGTTGAAACCTAGGTTGCTAAAATAATTCATTTCGAAATGAAAAATATTCAAAAGTTCTACAATATAAATGGAAGGAACACTTTTTAATAAAACAGTGCACTCGTCTAATTTAATTATGACCAAAAAACTAACCAATTATATATACATAGTCATCCGCAGACATAACTATTTCGCTGTATCATAGTTCATCAGTACGGTAAGACATCCGATTGCTTTCAGCTAAGATTGAAACCCGACTGAACTGACATCAGTCGGCGATTCTACCTCTGAGCCAAGGACACTCGGTGAAAAAAGGTATATTTTTAAACATACGCCAATAGCTAGGAGTGTTCTAATTCATTACTGAATGAATGATGCCTAGATGCTAGAGTAGCTACTCATTTTTTCAAAGTCTACCATTCTTCCAGAGTGCTTAATTAGGGTGTGAGAGCGTAAATAGTCATCATATATATATATATATATATATATATATATATATATATATATATATATATATGCACGTATATATTTACTATTATTTATACGTGTGTTTTTGCTCTACTATTGTATTTTAGTACTTTTGTATTGAGCACTTTTTCTTGTGTTTGGTTCCGTTTGGGTTTTTTTTTCTTTACTGCGGAATATTGAATGTTTGTTCTTGTTCCGCTGGTTTCTTTTTTTTCTCCCCATTTATCCGACGACTTAGTACGCCGAATTGTAACGGATTTAGGTTCTGTTTGTTAATGGTTTTTTCGAAAGTTTATATTGGCATAAATTTACGGAGTGCATTCTTACAGAGTCTAAGTAGTTATTATTATCATTATATATATATACAATAATTATCTTATTCCCCCAGTTATTCCCGATAAAAAAAATGTCAAATTTTTTTTTAAAAGTTGACCTAGCAGTTACCTTCACACCACTTACCCTGCTAACCATAGGGTCAAGCCACATACCCTCCACTACTAAGGAAGAATTACTACTAACTTCTTTCCCCAAACCAACCCAATGAAAACCAATACACCCCAACCCCTTCCTTTACCTAAACTAACTTCTGGGCTTCGACTATTCTTCATTCTCTGTTTAGAAGTGGGTGAAGAATGCATGCCTTAAAATGACATGTTGAAAATAACTATTTCCCCACTAAGTTTTATCTGAATTTATATATATATATATATATATATATACATATAAATTCAGATAAGATCAACTTATGAGAATGTGTGTAAGTATGCAAATGTATGCGTAATCTACAATATATTTCCGCTCCAGTAAGAAACCTGTCGTGGCAGACAGACATAATCTCGCTGCTGACCTTGAGCGGGATCTACACTCTGTGGTGAACTGGGGTAAGAAGTGGCTTGTCAACTTCAATTCATCTAAGACCAAGCTGTTGTCTGTCAACCATTACAGCCAACCTCTCCTGCCTCCCATAAGCATGGACCAAGTGATTCTCCCTGAGAGTAATACACTACGCCTTCTCGGACTTACCCTGTCCTCAGACCTCAAATGGAACCACTATATTGAATCCATAGCAAAATCTACTGCTAAGAAGGTTGGGTCACTATGTCGATCCAGGATGTTTTTTCCACCTGAATCCATCCTGCATATATACAAGTCAACCATCCGTCCATGCATGGAGTACTGCTGCCATTTATGGTCAGGTGCCCATGCCGTTCTCCCCAGTGTTCTTGACAAGCTCCAAAGGAGAGTCTGTAATGTGATAGGTACTGATCTGGCGACTCGACTGCAGCCACTTCCCCATCGTCGAAATGTGGCCTCCCTTTGTCTGTTCTATAAATACTTTCATGGTTTCTGCTCTGACGAGCTTAAGTCACTGATGCTTCCTCAACAGGTGTTTACTCGTGCAACCAGACTGGCAACTGGGTCCCACCCATTCACAGTCAGGTTAGCCAAATGTAGACGACAATTCTACTCCTGCAGCTTCTTCTCTCTCACTTCCCGCCTGTGGAACTCGCTCCCGTATTCTTGCTTTCCTGACGGCTACAACCTCCAGAAATTTAAATGCAAAGTCAATACTCATCTACTAACCACTGGACTCTAGCTCTCTCCCCACCCCTGTATAACCTTCCCTTTCTCTCCACCTACGTATCTGTCATCGCACCTGCTTTCTATTGTTCCTTTCTAACTAGTTTGTACTCCTCAATCTTTTCTAATTAATCTTTTTACATTTATGTAACCCCCTGCACATCAGTGGCGTTTCCGCCTTGCTCGGGGTGAAATGATTAAAAAAAAAAAATTTGTAAATATGTGTGAGCATTATTAGTATACTTAAATATATTTACTATTATTTATACGTGTGGAAATCCCATCTTTGTAAAAATATATAGTGGAATCTCTACTTACAAAATTAATTCGTTCTGGAAACGTAACGTGAAAATTTTGTGAGACGCTTTTTACCCTATAAATGCCCTAATCGGTTCCAAGCCTCCACCTCGAACACCCACAAAATCTCGTGAGGCAACAGCATTGGGCCACAGCTTTTCCCAAGCAACATCAAGGGTACATCTGGTCACCTCCTGCCAAGCCATGTCGATTATCTTGAGGCAAACAACAATATCGAAGTGCTGCTTCCAAAACTCACGAAAGGTAAGCTGGGTGTTTTCAGTGATGTCGAAACACCTCTTGAACAGATGTTTCGTGTAGAGTTTCTTGAAGTTCGAAATGACTTGTTGGTCCATGGGCTGGAGGATAGAGGTGGTGTTAGGTGGGAGGAACAGCACCTTAATAAAGGAGAACTCCTCCAGGATATCTTCGAGGCCGGGCGGGGCATTATCGAGAATGAGGAGGCACTTGAGGAGGCAATGAGGTGGACTCTGGGAGCTGCGATCAGCAGCGCGTATTTTGAAATTTTTGCCTTTTCGTATCCTGAAATTTCTTTCGTAACAAGAGGCAATATTTATCCGAAGAGGCGTTTCGCAACCTGAAAATTTCATATGTATAGCCTTTCGTAAGTAGAGGTTTCAATGTATATGTGAGTTAACCAACGCAAGATTTATATGTGAGCATGGATGGATGTGAGTGTGTAGATATATGTAAGTATAAACACAGGCGCATTTGTATGTACATATGTGGATGTATGGGCATGTGTGTATGTGGATATAAATAAGTATAAGGGAATGTGTTAATATGCGGGGTAGCACACATATACGAAATTGGAAGTGGGCGTATAATGACTTTGTGGTCAACATCCAAGAAAAATGGCCTCGTCGTGACTGGTCTAGAGATCCCCAACTGAGATGACGCCAATGTCACTGTCATTAAACTTTTTAATCAGTTTTCTCTTCATTTTAAAGAAATGCTTATTCCGGTAAAGTTTTTGTACCGAAAGGAACGAATATTGTGTGGTCTGATGAAATGAACTAATTTAGCTCCTATCAATGAATTATAATTTATAACCAATTTAAACGAAGTGCTGAGTTTAAACGAAGTGCTGAGTTTTCCTTTAAATATATATATATATATATATTTTAAATCAGATACTTTAATCCAAGTGAAAAAAAGCAGGAAGGTAAATTCCAAAAACCCGATCCTAATTAATATTAAACATCCTAATTAATATTTAAAATTTTATTTTAATATTAAAAAATGATACAGGAAGAGAGCTCCATGTAATAAAATATTACAGAGCAAATATAAATTAAAAAAGGATTAATTCAATGATGTTGAATGACCATTTCGATGTGAAAATCCCCACGGGGGATAACACATCACCTCAGCAACCGAAAAATCCTTTCAGAAACTGGAGAAACTGGAGAAAAATCAAAAGGAAAATTAGACTGATTTTTCTTTAGTTTCTGAAAGGATTTTTCGGTTGCTGAGGTGATGTGTTATCCCCCGTGGGGATTTTCACATCAAAATGTTCATTCAACATCATTGAATTAATCCTTTTTTAATTTATATATATATATATATATATATATATATATATATATATATATATATATATATATATATATATTATTACATGAATTATTACATTTATTACATGAAGCTCTCTTCCTGTATCATTTTTTAATATTAAAATAAAATTCTTAATATTAATTAATTAGGATCGGGTTTTTGGAATTTACCTTCCTGCTTTTTTCCCTTGGATTGAAGTATCTGAATTAAAATATATATATATACTCTAGAAATTTTTTTTAAATATTCTACAATTTCATGAGTAATACGTATTTCGTAGACAAACCTGCTGCTCGTCAGATCCAAAGGATACAACAGTTAATATTCAAAATAATCAAGGAAAGAATCACATACAGACACTCACGTTCCCATATCGAGAATAGACATTTGTAACGGCAATCTAATGAAAACATTTCTTCGCCCATTCCAAACAAAAAAACAAAAAAAAGAAACGAAAGAAAAAGAAAAATATAGAAAAATCATAAACGGAAAAAGAGAAAGAGAAAGAAAAAAAGGAAAGGAGAACGAACAGTATAAAAAGAAAGGAAGTTACAGTTAACGTCTTAGATCGACACCAGCGTCTATTGCAATTCATCTGCTTTCTTAGAAAAATATGACATGGAAATTTAACATTAAATGTAGTTTTAGAGATAATGGGATGTATTTACGGTATAAAAATAAAAGGTAAATCATACTTTTTAATGCAAATTTAAATATAAGTACTAGTAGTATATTATAAATAAATAGTTATATATGAAAAAAATATATATATAAGAAAATGATGAATAAAATATTGAAAAACGATCTTAAAAATGATCTTAGATAAGATTTTAAAAATTATATAATAATAATAATAATAATAATAATATATATAAAAATACATATATATGAAATATATATTATATATATATATATATATATATATAATTATTTGTTTGAACATTATTTTTGATCGATACTCGTATTTATGTAGATATTCTGTTTATAATCAAAGAGTATATTTATTTATTTATACCGGCCTGAATATTTACGATAAATTTTTGTTACGAAAATGTGTCAATCGGCAGGATTCGAGCCTGCGACCCCTATCAACATAGGGGAGGCCACTAATTGATCCGGCATGTCATATACCTCTCGACCACGAATGACCAACAGTCTATACAAAGCCAAATCAAGCCTATATAATACAATTTTTGATTCACGCAAATAACCATATCGGCACCGTAATGTCAACAAATGTAAACATACAATGTTACGGAAATTAACGATGATTATCGTAAATTATCAGGCCGTAAAAATAAATATATATATATATACTGTTTGATTATAAACAGAATATCTACTTATATACGAACATCGATCAAAAATAATGTTCAAACAAATAATTTCAAATTTTCGGTTGTTTATATCCATTCCGTTAATCTTCGTTATATATATATATATATATATATATATATATATATATATATATATATAGTCATACGCAGACAGGTCTGTTTCACTGTATCACAGCTCTTCATTACGGTTAGACTCCGATTGCTTTTAACCTAGAATTGAAAACCAACCGAATTGGCGTCAGTCGGTAATTCTACCTCTAGGCTATGGGCGTTCGGTAGAAGAAGGCAGACTTTTTAGCGTGTATATTGTCATTATACCCACCCAGTAGCCAGAGTGCTCTAATCCATTACTGAATGAGCGATATGTATATATATTATTAATTATTACTTTAGAACATGTACAAAGTACAAACTACTATAAAATTATACATTTTGTTTTAACATTGAAATAAAAATGTCTCATCAGGTTATTAATAATGATGAGACATTAACTACTTGACGAGACACTTTTATCTGTAATAATTAATAATAAATATTTATTGCTTTATTTTTATATTGAGCACTGTTTTAAATTAAAGTTTTCAACGTTGCAATTATTTTCTTCGTTCCTTATTCATTTGTCTATATATATATATATATGTATTTGAAAATATAAAATGAAGGTTAGGAATTAAAAAATTTACGTCACAAAAAAAAATCGGTTAGCAATCAACGTCTATTTTTAGATTTTACTTTTAGATAGAGTGGTAAGTGAAAAAATTGGAAAACTTGGCTTTGTTTGTCTTTACAAGGGGAATATCACCTATAATTTAAACGATGGATCCCACCAGATTTTTCTTAAAGAAAATAGTTTCCCCACTTATATTAATATTTTTTCCAATTTCTTTAATTCCTAACCTTCATTTTTATTTCTTTTTTATTTAATTTTGAAAATGTGGTGGTTGCCGATGAGATGTGAAATCTCTCTTAGGGATTTCATGTTTAAATGATCATTCAACAGTTTTGAACATCGAAATTTATTTTATTTTATAATTATCTCTGTAATTTTAATTACATTGAGATCTCCACTTGTATCATTTTTTAATATTAAAATTTTAATATTAATTAGGATCAGGTTTTTGGGATTTACCTTCC
This sequence comes from Ascarosepion bandense, assembly GCA_037127315.1. Classification (NCBI taxonomy): domain Eukaryota; kingdom Metazoa; phylum Mollusca; class Cephalopoda; order Sepiida; family Sepiidae; genus Ascarosepion; species Ascarosepion bandense. Next base: position 374,064 of record JBBBDQ010002429.1, read on the forward strand.
TACTTTTCCGTTTGGATTAAAGTTATTTTAATATATATATATATATATATATATATATATATATATAACTATCAATCTCATCCTGGAAATGGAGTGTCTGTTAAAAGTTTTTAGAAAATAAAAAGACGTCCTACACTCGAAGATTCGGTATAAACGCTTGATATTCAACGTCTTGCTTGTCCCTTAGTGTACTGTAGATTTTATATATCTTCTACTTAACATCTGCACGTAGGTTCAATCTTATTTATCAATGCACTACAACGATGTAAACCAAATAGGTTTAGTGGGTGTAGAAGACTTTGGTTGTTCGAATTTCTTATACAGCCTCTTTCTTCCCTCACTTGGGGTTTATATCCTTTTCATTTTAATAGAGATCTTGGTCCGATTCATTCCCGCTATCATCTATTGGCTCGTTTATATTTCATTCTCTTGATCGTAAAGGTTCATCATTTCTTCTCTGTCAAAATCTTCTTCCATCACGACGTCTACCTCTTCAATTCTGGGTTTAAATTGATCAGGGTAGGCCATTAATATTTTTCTTTTCTTTGATATAATGATTGTTTTCTGTACCCTTTGCATGAAGAAAATAGCTCTCTCAAAGGCTTGCTATTTTGTCTTTCTTACACCACATTTTTTCATATTGTAAGATATTGTGAATGAGATCGTATTTATCTGTCAATTCACGAATGGGATAAACAATATTTACAGTAACATTGGCAAGTTAACGTCTATATCATCTCTACTTAGGGAACATGCTTTTAACCCCACTTTTAACCCACTAGGGCCATTCGTATCATATTTGATACAGTATGAAAACAAGCCTTGAAAGAAATATTTTCCTGAAAATTTTTTTAAGAGAAATATTTTATAAATTTCAAATGAAAGCAGTACTGACTGCTCAGTCAATGAATACCAAATGTTTCCTTATAGGGAAATACCAAATGTTTCCTTATAGGGAAATACTGTATCAAATATGATACGAATGGCCCTAGTGGGTTAATGACTTTACTATTCTTTCCGTAAGTCATTACAATGTAGGTAATACTGTGATGTTTTCTAAGAGAAGCAGCCACTCCACCTCAAAGAATTACATAAATCTTCATCACAAAATTCTTGTGTGCTGTCTAATATCAATGTTTCCATTCATTCGGTCATTTAAGTGCCATACGTGAAACACGCTTGAGCGATCATGTCATTGCTCTCTGCCGTAGACTATTTGCCAGCCAAGGTTATAGAATCCAATCTGTTCTGTTATTTAACCCATAACTGGAGGGAAGAGACGGATTAATACCTTTTTCCAAGGGTATTTGCGCGCAAGTGAATGCAATGAATTCAACTGGAATTCGAAATCGGCTCACCGATTTCTGTTTCTTAGCCGATATCCACTGCACCACAACGCACATCCTACCAATATTTAAGGGATCCCATTTCTAAAATATACCACTCTTTGTACTTATTTTATTATAGTCGTTTGTTTATCTTTAACTAGCAGTATAGCCTGGCGTTGCCCGGGTGTAATGAAAGCTTTAAAACTAATCCATGGTCCTGGATCTCAGACTCTTTCGACGTTGGCACGAAAGACTAAAAAGCAATAGTTGTTCCCAGTTAAAGCGAAACCGTAGACTGAAAGAAAAAAGGAATGGATGTAAGTCAAATTTAGATTTCCTGGTATCGATATCAAATAAGTTTTTTCGTCGTAAACTGAATTTTGAAGGCTAAATAAGTCCTCTGAGTAAATGGTATCATGGCTGAGACTAAGAACTACAATTATACCTACTGAGAGACAAACCCGAAGCAAAAACTAAAATAAAAGGGCTGAGAAAATACAGACATACAGGCAGATACACACACACACACACACACACACACACACACACACACACACACACACACACACACACACACATATATATATATATATTATCGATTTTCTACACTATTGTAAGAACGGCAAGTTTGAAACTTTTGAATCCGTTTCACCCCAGTAACCGTGGGCAACAATTTATCACACGCGTACGCGATTTCGATGGGCACAAGAAGATCGGGCGGGATACGGGCCGTCAACTCGCCGACATAGTCCCAAAAGCGGGTTTACTGAGGACAATGTTAGATGGCGTGCGCAGCCTTGTCCCTTCAGGACGTAGGCGATCATGGTTTTCCACGTATCCCTATCCCTGGCGGCTCTGAGCACGCCTTCTCCTGTTACACCATCATCCACCTGATTAATTCCTTCAAATATGTTATCCGTTGCTTTTCCCTGTCTCTTTTCCCCTCTATCTGGCCTGTTAGTATCAGGTTTTCCAAGCACTCCTTCCTCATTGCATGTCCCAGGAACGTCAGCTGTCTCTTCCTGATGCTCAGTATTAATTTCCTTTTCGTTTCCATCATTTCCAAGACTTCATTAATGCTCACATGCTCGGTCCATGATATCCGCAGCATCCTTCTGTAGAACCATATTTCAGCTGCTTCAAGTTTTTCCTTCATCTTCGAAAATATTGTCCAACATTCACTGCCATATTGAAGAACCGACATCATATAGCAATCCAGCACTCTCCTCTTTGTTTCTAGTGAAATTGTCCTGTTTCTTAATACTTTACTCAACTTCTGGAATGCTTCTTTCGCCATGCCAATTCGCCTTCGGATCTCAGTGTCGCACTTTCCGTCTTCTGTTAGAACACTTCCCAATACGATTTTAATAATTGTGGCGGACAGACATCGAATAAGTCGAATATATTTACTTAAACTTGATTTTTAATTTTCCATATATTCTTTAAACAAATGACGTATAATTGAGAATGACTTGACTCAAAACGACGTAACCCGACGTATATATATAATGTATATGTGTGTGTATGTGTGTATGTGTGTGTTTGCGTGTGTGTGTGTGTGTGTGTGTGTGTGTGTGTGTGTGTGTGTGTGTGTGTGTGTGTGTGTGTGTGTGTGTGTGTGTGTGTGTGTGTGTGTGTGTTTTGCGTGTACATTAATATATCGGTAAACTTATGATGAAGGACGCCAGAATTGAGGAATTAAATTTCGCATTCTTTTTGTGTTCATCTCAGTCACTAAAGTACTAATACCCTTGGGAAAGGTAAAAAAATCCACCCTCCCCCTAAGCTTTGGTTAAATGGGAAGAATCCCGACAGCAGGCAGTCGACTCATTTGTGATGAGCAAAACATATATTCTGTAAAATTTAAATATTTTTAAGTTAATCTCTTTCCTTGTCAATGCATTTAAATCGGATTTGAATTTCGTTTGTAATTTTTGCCCGAAGCTAATAATAATATTATTTTTTATTTTTATTTCAGGTAAGTAAAAGATGTGCTTATTACACGTGTTAATGTTTAACACTCCACAAGAAACTCAGGTAAAATATTTGTCTTTATTAAAATAACTTTCGTGTTTTAATCAGATGCAGGGACTTGAAATTCCTGCCGGGCAAATATCGTTGATCAATTTTCAATTGTCATGAATTGGATTTTTAGCCTTAGTTGACAACCAATCTAACACAGAAAGAAATGGCAATCTACTGAGAGAAAATCTTCTGAGAGAGACATGATCATCCAAACGTGTATCACGTATGCCACTTAACTAACTGGCCTGGATAAAATGATTTACAGTAACATGATTGAATAGGACGAGAGTTTGGATTTTATACTCTGGGTTCGCAACCAGTCTACCGCAGAGAATAATGGCAGGAACATTTTCTGTCCAGTAACTCATGGTTCCTTCAAGACATGATCGTCCAAACGTGTATCACGTATGCCACTTAACTAACTGGCCTGGATAAAATGATTTACAGTAACATGATTGAATAGGAGGAGAGTTTGGATTTTATACTCTGGGTTCGCAACCAGTCTACCGCAGAGAATAATGGCAGGAACATTTTCTGTCCAGTAACTCATGGTTCCTTCAAGACATGATCGTCCAAACGTGTATCACGTATGCCACTTAACTAACTGGCCTGGATAAAATGATTTACAGTAACATGATTGAATAGGAGGAGAGTTTGGATTTTATACTCTGGGTTCGCAACCAGTCTACCGCAGAGAATAATGGCAGGAACATTTTCTGTCCAGTAACTCATGGTTCCTTCAAGACATGATCGTCCAAACGTGTATCACGTATGCCACTTAACTAACTGGCCTGGATAAAATGATTTACAGTAACATGATTGAATAGGAGGAGAGTTTGGATTTTATACTCTGGGTTCGCAACCAGTCTACCGCAGAGAATAATGGCAGGAACATTTTCTGTCCAGTCACTCATGGTTCCTTCGAGACATGATCGTCCAAACGTGTATCACGTATGCCACTTAGCTGACTGACCTGGATAGAAGGATTGAATAGCAGGACAGTTTGGATTCTATACTCTGAATTCTCAACCAGTCTACCTAACTAGCCTTTCAAAGCAAAATAATTAACAAAAGCTAATTGAAGTTATTTCCTGTAGAGGGTTAGAGGGTTCCTGTAAATATTTCTGGTGGGCAACCGTGAGGCCACATTATTCTCTGATCTCAGCCACGCTCTGACTTGTTTATATTGTCACGGACGACAGATAGTGATAATTATGGCGGTGATTTGTCTTTCTATCGTTTGAGACAATTTTTCTCTCCAATCTAAAGCCATGATTTTCAATGTTGTCCACAAAACAGGAAAGAATAATATTGAACTTTGACATCATGGAATTAATATGAACCAAGGCAACTGAATTCAGACATGTCCGGGGTGAAGCGGATATTTTTTTTTAATCATTTCACCCCAAGCAAGGCCACTATTGCGCTTGGGGCTACATGGGGGAAGGTAAATAGAAAGAGTGGTTAGATATAAGAAATGTCAGAAGGGGGTGATAGATAGTTGGGTGGGTGGGAAGAGTGTTTGAAAGAATGGAAGCGAGTTAGTTTGTTAGGAGGTGTCTATTGACCTTACATTTAAACTCCTGGAGATTGTAGCCGTCGGGGAAGCAGTCTTGTGGAAGGGAATTCCACAGTCGGGAAGTGCGAGAAAAGAAACTGTTGGAGTAGAAGTTGCGGTTGCATTTTATCGGTTTCACTGTAAAAGGGTGGGATCTAGTTGCTAATCTAGTATCTCGTGCAAATTCGAACCTAGGGAGCACCAGTGATCTAAGTTCATCGGAGCAGAAGCCGTGAAAGTATTTATAGAAGAGACACAGGGAAGCCACGTCGTGCCGGTGAGAGAGAGACTGCAGGCGGTCTGCTAAGTCGGTATCGATCACATTACAGACCCTCCGCTGTACCTTATCGAGAAAATCGTCTTAGAAAAAGAAATCAGTGACGAGTTCGAATTCCAGGTCAATTTTCTGCATTCACTTACTCGCAAATACCCCCGGGAAATGCATTAATCCGCTTTATCTCTTTCCTCTATGGGTTAAATAACAGGACAGATTGGGTTCTATAACTTTGGTTGGCAACTAATCTACTGCAGAAAGTAATGACAACCTACAGCGGGAAAATTCACTGCCTAGTCAGTCATTTTCCTTTCGAGACATGATCGCCCAAGCATTATGGCATTTAACTGACTCATCTGGATAAAAGGATTAAATAGCAGGACAGATTGAGTTCTTGAGCTTTACCGGTCTAACGCAGAAAGAAATGGCAACTGACTGAGGGAAAATCTTCTGAAAGAGACATGATCGTCCAAACGTGTATCACGTATGGCACTTAACTAACTGACCTGGATAAAATGATTTACAGTAACATGATTGAATAGCAGGACAGTTTGGATTCTATACTCTGGGTTCGCAACCAGTCTACCGCAGAGAATAATGGCAGGAACATTTTCTGTCCAGTCACTCATGGTTCCTTCGAGACATGATTGCCCAAGCGTGTATCATGTATGGCACTTTACTGAATATTAAACTTTTAGATTTGGTTAAACGATTTTCTTTGTTTTTTATTCTAATAAACGTCAACGTTTCTTTATCACATAAACTATCTGATGTATTCGTGAGCAACGAATGTTCGTTCTGACATCAGTAAATCTTTCGCAAGTGACCTCATGCATTTTCTGAGATGTTATCATTGGGCTGCTGAACGTGTTGGATAAAATTAAATGTTGTGAGGGTGTCAGTGAGATTGGAATTTTACCTTTTGATAGGGATAATACTGGAGCGTGCTTTGTGGTGAAGTTGATATCGACTCGGAGCGAGAAATCCGATAGCCGAGTTCGAATCCCATTTGAATTCATGGCATTCAGAAATACTGAAAAAAGGTATTAATCTGTCTCGTTCACCTCCAGCTATGAATCAAATAGCAAGATAGAGTGATAGACCTATAGCCTTGGTTGGCAACCGGTCTACCGCAAAAAGCAATAGCAAACTACTGCGGAAAAATCTTCTACTCAGTAAGTCATGGGTCGAAAGAGACATGATCGCCTAAGCGTGTATCACGTATGACATTTAAATGACTGATCTGGATAAAAGGATTAAATGACAGGATCAATTGGGTTCTATAGCCTTGGATTGCAATTAGTCTATAGCAGAAAGTAATAGCAACGTACTGCGAGAAAATCTTCTGTCTAGTCATGGATTGAAAGAGACATGATCGCCCAAGCGTGTATCACCTATCGTACTTAACTGACTAATCTGGATAAAAAGATTGACTAGCAGGAGAGATTGGTTCTATAGCCTTGGTTGGCAACCAGTCTACCACAGAAAGTAAGAGCAACCTATTGCGGGGAAATCTTCTACATTTTCACTCATGTCTCTTTCGAGACATGATTTCCCAAGCATTTAACTGACATCTGTAAGTCTTTATGAACTTAGCAGAAGAAAGATCTGGCGTCTTTCAAAAGTCAAAATGTCTGTAAATCGCTATTCTCTTCTTCTTCTGAATTCGAACCCGGACCACAAGGCCAAAAAACAGATAATCTATCACTAATTAACCATGCAGCTGTAACATTCAATTTTTTCTTTTTATTATGTGACGTAGGCGATCATGGACATTCACTTACCCGTATCCATCGTCACTCTCAACAAATTTTCCTTTTGGCTTCGCCCCCAAAACCCTGTTTAGGCATCCACTTGCTCAACCCTATCAAGTATATCTCACGCTGCTTCCCCCTCTCCCCGTTACCCTCTCTCTCTCTTTTCTTCTATCTTTCCTGTGAGTATTAGATTCTCCAAAACTTCCTTCTTCATCACGTGTCTCAGAATCCTCAACTGTCTCTTCCTAGTGCTAAGTACAAATTTTAATTTCGTTTAATTCTTCTCTAAAACGTTGTCGTTTCTCGCATGTTTGGTCCATGGCATCCACAGCATCCTTCTGTAGAACCCCATTTCTGTTGCTTCGAGTCTGTATTTCATCTTTGAGTATATTGCTATGCTCAGCCTTTAAAGACCCAACGACGGCATGAGTTTTCATTTCTTGAGTAAGCTGAGTGTTTGTCATGTTGACTGAAAAAATTATATAAAATGTTAACAGAATAAGGCACTAACCACGAAACGCTATGTCCTCAAGTATCTTATCCGAATCGTGTATATAATAGACTAGCAGTATAGCCCGGCGTTGCACGGGTGTAATGAAAGCTTTAAAACTAACCCATGGTCCTGGAGCTCAGACTCAGCCTAAAGAATATTTGAAATAATAAAATAATTGCGACAATTTATCAATCGCACCTAATATATATATATATATATATATATATATATATATATATATATATATATATATATACTAGCAGTATAGCCCGGCGTTGCTCGGGTGTAATGAAAGCTTTAAAACTAATCCATGGCCCTGGAGCTCAGACTCAGCCCAAAGAATATTTGTGTGAAGTTTGGTGAGAATCGGATAAAAATTGTGGATTTGTATAAAAGACATACAGACAGATAAACACACACACACACAAACATCTTGCCTTTTATACATATATATATTATCGATTTTCTGCACTATTGTCAGAACTGCAACCATGAAACTTCTGAATATCGTTTCTTATGTCTTTGTCTATGAGTGTATCAAATTTGATTAAAATCGGACCACTCCTTCTATAACCAGATTTTTTCGATTATCGATATTTATCGCGGGTACCGCGACACAAAACCTAGCTAAGAACACTCGCAGACGCTTATAGTACAACTGTGTAAAATTTCAAGAAAATCGGTTCAGCCGTTTCGGAGTCTATAGGTAACGGATACACACAGACACGCACAGACAAAGTTCCTTTATAAATAAGTTTTGTCGTTTTGATTTATGATAGTTTAAGTGCATGTTTTGCCTTTGACGTCAGACTTGAGTGTGATGTGCTTTCTGCTGCTTTTTAAAGGCCATTTTGAAACCTAATATAGGACAATAAACCAATACCGTTGTTGATTTTTCTTCTTTTTTTTTTTTTTGTTAAGAATGTCCAGATGCATTTCAGAAGCACGTTACAGAGATTCAGCAATAATATTTTGTTGTGGGATCTCCCCTTTTTGTATACAAGAATGGACTCGCCTGATGTATGCATATAACCCTGCCTATACAGAGAACAATAGTTCTAGATTTACCTCTACCAATATGACACTGTCAGCGCTCTGCCTTCGGGTAGAGAGCACTCTCTGCTTCCGTGGTTACGCCGAATGGTAGAATCACGACTCGATAAAAATACACAGATATTTTTTGGCCCGGCTATTAGCCGGAAAGACCCACTATAAAATGACCTTGTGTCACATCTAACCTTGGGTGAGAAGGTTGGTAAATACTGTTGTAGATTTACCTCTACTACTATGACACTGTCAACTCTCTGACTTCGGGTAGAGAGCGCTCTCTGCTTCCGAGCAGAGAGCACTAAACCAGTCGTGATTCCGCCGAATGGAAGAATCACGACTCGGTAAAAATAGACAGACATTTTTTGGCCCGGCTTTATGGCCGGAAACAACCACTATAAAATGACCTTGTGTCACATCTAAACTTGCGTGGGAAGGTTTGTAAATGCCGTTGTAGACTTGCCTCTACTACTATGACACTGTCAGCTCTCTGCATTCGGGTGGAGAGCGCTCTCTACTTTCAGGCTGAGAGCACTAACCTACTCTTGGTTCCGCCGAAGGGTAGAATCAGGACTGGCAAAAATAGACAGACATTTTTGTTCTGGCTATATAGCCAGGAAGACCCAATATAAAATGACCTTGTGTCACATCTAGCATTGCGTGTGTAGGCTGTTAAATACTTTTGTAGAGTTGCCTCTACTACTATGACACTGTCAACCCTCTGACTTCGGGTAGAGAGCGCTCTCTGCTTCCGAGCAGAGAGCACTAACCCAGTCGTGGTTCCGCCGAAGGGTAGAATCACGACTGGGGAAAAATAGACAGACATTTTTTGGCCTGGCTATATGGCCGGGAAGACCCACAATAAATAGACCCTGTGTCACATCTATCATTGCGTGGGAAGGTTAGTAAATACAGTTGTAGAGTTGTAAAGCAGTTGCTTAGTTGGTCAGTAAGTTGGTGCAGAGTTAGTTGGAGTTGTTGGATATAGACTCATTACCCGGACATACTATTTCACTTCAAGACTGTATATAATTATTTCTACTAATAGTATTCCTGAATTGACTAACCCGTGTTCCAGTTTGTATATCTTGTTCAATATAACTTACATTTTCTATCTCCATATCTGTTTTTGTTATTTATTATTTTGTGTGGTTTCTCACACGCAATCCACAGCATATTTGATGCACCGACGAATAGTAGACTAGTAAATATGCAAGAAAGACTTTGGCGACAAAATTTGTCAAACACGACACTGTGAGTTGATTTTCTCTGAGACTGACGAAGCGTCTGATTCAATATAATCAGTGCGATTCATGTCAGTGAATTAGAAAACGTGAGACCAAATAACCCTTCGTTTCAGGCCAGAAATACAATGCTAGAGAGTAAATAGTAAACGAATCAAATAAAGCCAGTACTGGCGTCAAGCTTCTTAAGAGGATGGTGTTCCAATTTTGATTTTAGGGTCTGAATCGCAGTTCGTGTCTTGCTTGATAAAGTTCACATCAGTTGATTTGTCAATCATGGACGTTTGGTCTATTCAGGCCAAACAAACTGAAATATTTATTGCGCTTGTTGAAGATTAACAGCCGAAGATTAAGCTGTAAAACAACCAACCATCTGCATAAAGATAATCCAAATACAGAGCGCCACTCAAGGTAGAGGGAATAATAAATGATTTTCACTTATCGCCCCGTTCATACACCTCCCAGTATTTTTTAACAAGAGAAGTGGTCCAATCCTTCTAAATTCTGTAGGACTGAGTTTCCAGTTTTATTTAAAGGTGCAAGGACACATTTCTCAGTGAATAAAAGGGTTAGATGAAGTAATTAGAAATGATTTGAGACAAAGAGTTATGAGTACAATACCTGAATTTTAATTTACTAAACAGAAATAAAGAAAAAAGCATCGCACGTGGAACTACAACAACCTACCCCAGTAAACGAACTAAAGGATTTAATTCTGAATTCCAATGAAATGAAAAAGGCTGGTGAATACGACAGCGAAAATATCGTGAATATAACAGTCCAAAAATAGTTAATACAGTAAATAGATACAATAACTTGTCTGTGAAATACAGACATATATTGAGGAAGTGAATATGACAATAAAGATGAGGACAACAGTCCAAACAATGTAAATAGTGTAAATAGTCACAATACCTCATCTCAGAAATATAGACAAATGTTGAAGGAGTGAATATGACAATAAAGATGAGGATAACAGTCCAAACAATGTAAATAGTGTAAATAGTTACAATACCTCATCTCAGAAATATAGACAGATGTTGAAGGAGTGAATATGACAATAAAGATGAGGACAACAGTACGAACAATGTGAATAGTGTAAATAATTACAATACCTCATCTCATAAATATAGACAGATGTTGAAGGAGTGAATATGACAATAAAGATGAGGACAACAGTCCGGACAATGTAAATAGTGTAAATAGTTACA